>QEPC01009028.1:161180-181804 GCA_003113815.1 Sphenodon punctatus | reverse complement strand
ATTAATTATCTAAAGGGGGTGCCTCCCCCCCTGGCAACTGGGGAGGCTGGGGAGGGGAAGCCCCGAGGGTTTTTTCATTCCCCTCCCCTCATGGAATCTCCTGCCCCCCATCCCCGCAGTGCAGGCTGGAAATTCTGTGCTGGGGCAAGCGGGGCAGGAGATTCCGCGGGGGGAGGGGAATTCCACGGGAAATCTGCGAATCGCAGACCCGCGTTTCCCTCGGGGCCCTGCCTATGCTTGTCGTGGAGCATTGGAGCAACACCACTGTCCGGGGAGGACTGGACAGCAGTGGAGCAGCTGATGCAGGTTCTGGAGCAATTTCACATTGGCACGGTGGAGCTCAGCTTGGAGGTTTCCAGTCTGTGCCAAGTGTTACCGCTTTTCATGATCCTGCAGCGATGAATGCAGGCATTTTTTTCTCATAGCGACCTTTGTGAGTCTGTGAGGGTGCTGTCACTGGCATTGGTCAACAATTTGGAAAGACGTTTTGATGTCTTGCTGAAAAGTTGGCCACATTTCCTGGCAGTGCTACTCAACCCACGGGTCAAGAGGAAGATGGCTGCACTCATTGATCCCTTCACGACCTTCAGGGGTGAGCTCATCAATGAGGTGCAGCAGTATTGCCAAGCGCAGCAGCCCCTGCAGCATGAGGCAAGTGCTACTGCTCCTACAGGGGTTGCAAATGGAGGCCAATCAACCATGACTCTTTCATGGCTGGAGGAATGGGTGGAGGAGGATGCAGGACTTACATGTGAGCCAGAGCAACAGGATATTGCAAACACTTATGTTTCACAATATCTTGCCGAGCCCCCATGCCCTGTATCCACCAAACCCATGACCTACTGGTCATTTAAGATCCATGTGTGGCCCCCACTTGCAAAGATAGCCATGCGATACATCTCGTGTCCTCCTACGAGTGTATCCTCAGAGCGGGTGTTCAGTGTGGCAGGAGACATTGTGACCCCACATCACTCGAAATTGGACCCAAAGACAGTGGAAGAGTTGGTCTTTCTCAAAACTAACCTTTCCCTTCTTGGGTTCATGGAGGGCAAGACTTTTGACTGGGGGACATGATGTGCTTGCCCAGCCCCAGGGGATATCCTCTCTGGCTACCTTCACTCCCCTGCACCTGTGCACATCCTGACAAGACTCAGGCAATTACATTGGCCTGCAGTTTGGTCAGCGGTGTCATTGATGAGCTCAGAGCAGCAGATGGTCTCGGTTTGCACAGCCAGCATGGCACCCGCAGGTTTTGTTGGGACTGTAACAATCTGGGACACTTGAGGAGAGACTGTCCAGAAATGGAAATCCAAGAGGCTTGGGAAAAGGGCCAGAAAAACAGTGGGGTAACCTGCAAGGGAATGGGTTGGGAAACAAGTGTGCAGAGACCAGGAAAGGGAAGGATCTGTTGGGCCTGTAGAAAGAAGGGACACTTGAAGGGAGTCTGCCCCTTTGGGTCTAGCCCTTGGATACAGGGGGATAGCCTGGAAAGGAGAACCCTGTATAGTTTAGCAGTGGAGACACTGATAGGAGGTGAATCACCTAAAGAGAAGAAACCCCAGAGAAAAAATATGCTGGGTTTGTAAGGAGGCTGGACACTTGCAGTGAAAGTGTCCTGAGATAAAAGAAAAGAGAAGATCAGCAGGAGTGGAGCAAGCCACCCTGACTGGGATAACTGGGAGCAGAACAGAGGAAATTCTGAAAGCAAATAGTGCTCTAAAGAGAGAAGTAAGAAGGCTAAGAGATCAAAATAAAGATTGCAGAATCCAGAAAGGGGAGAGACTAATATTCAGACAGAGGGAGAGAAAGTGGATCAGTCTTCCCAAACTATGTGGATGGATTGCAATGGAATGCATATTAAGAAGGGGAAGAATGGCTAGGCTGGTATGGGAAAAGAAATAAGTCAAAAAGCTTATTAAACCCTGGAAGAAAGATACTGGAAACAAGGGGTTACTTACTGGCCTGTGAAGATCTGAAGGGTCCCAGGGTGGGGTGTAGGGAAGACAAGGGTGGGCCCACATTCCACTCCAGGCTGAAGCAAGCCAGGAAAGGCTAGCTGTAAATGCTGCAAGCATCTAATTAACCAAGGGCTGCAGAGCCACAAGAATGACCCTGCTAAGAAAGCAGTTAATGAGGTTGCAGAAAGCATGCTGACTGCTTAGAAAAGCCTGACCAAATAGTAGCAATAGAGAAAAGACTAACTGCTTGCTTAATGTGGTTGTCGGAAGCCTTGATAAATAATGAGAAAAATATTGTGGAGAAATATGTCTGTTGTAATGCCTGGGATGGGGATGGTAATTGTAGTCACTGTGGATAACACTGACCTCCAAGGTCAAGAGGGTTCAGGGGGGTGGGAGGGGAGTGTCCAGAATGGCTGGATGGGCCTGCCTCCCAACTAGGGCTGAAATGCCGTACCGCTGGGGAAGTATTTACCGGCAGAAAGTGCTCTTCCGCACGAAGCAGCACGATTAGGAAGGCAGTATTGCACTCGCGGCTTTCCGCAGTTGCTGCTGCAGTATTTTCGCCACTGTAGATTTCATGCAGAAGCGGCAGGTTTGCCCCAGTTTCCCCTTTTCCTTAAGTGTGGCAGCTTTGTGATTCTCACAGCATTGCAGCCAGGGGCGTAACCACAGTGGCATGGGGGAAGTTGCTGCCTTGTAAACAAAGTTCTTCTTCGAGGGGCTCCTTCAATTCTCACTTGTATGCCCTTCTATTACCGGCATATATCAAGCTCACTAGTTTAGAAAAAAACCCACGTGATGTTCACATGCCCCCACCCTATATAACGTACCTAAACCCAACACAGTTACTTCCAACCCTAAGCAATTAGGAAGAAAATTCCATGCGGGGTCGGAAGGGTGGGTGCTTGTGAGACTGTTGGAGCATCTTGAAGAACCTTGTTTACAAGGCAGCAACCTTCTGTTCTCCTTCAAGTGGCTCCTCCCATTCTCACAAATGGGAGCGTACCAAGCTTAGAAAGACGTGGTGGGGGAATTTTCTAATAAAATGACACTCCATGCAGGTTGGATCTACAGCCTGGGAGGAGGGCAGCAGGCAGGGGGCAGCCTGGGAGCGGGGGGTCCATTCAACTAGGGAAGGGTTGGTTGTTCAGTGCTGTCTCTATTAGAAGGATGGACAGATCCTCCCTCTTCCCTTTTTGTGATCACCCCATAGAGAGGGGGTGAATTTGTCCTTGGCACCCTAACGCACAAGAGAATTCACAGAAGAGCAGGCACTCCCTGCCCCCTCCATCTCCTGGACCAGCATCAGAGCTAGGCACACTAGTCTCTGTCCTGCTTAGAATGCAGGTATCCCCGGCCCCAACAGCAGCAGTGAGCGAGCGCCTGGCTCCTGATGCTGATCCAGGGGATGGAGGGGGCGGGGAGGGGGAGTCCCTGCTCTTCTGTGAATTATCTTGTGCATTAGGGTGCCAAGGACAAATTCTTCCCCTCTTTTGGGATGACTCTATGCCTCATTGTAGCTGCTCTGCACCCCCAATTCTCTCTATGGGGTGATCACAAAAAGGAAGAGGGAGGATCTATCCATCCTACTAACAGAGACAGCACTGAACAAGCAACCCTCCCCCAGCTGAATGGACACCCCCCCAGAGCAGGCTGCCCCCTGCCTGCTGCCCCCCTCCCAGGTTGTAGATCCAACCTGCATGGAGTGTCATTTTATTAGAAAATTCCCCCACCGCCCCTTTCTAGGCTTGGTACACTCTCCCATTTGTGAGAATGGATGGAGCCCCTTTGTTTACAAGGCAGCAACATTCACTGAAGGAGGGGATGGGGGGGGACTCTTCCCCCACCCGTGTAGCAGTGCTGTGGGGCTACAACTGAGCTGTTTAAAAAGGTGGAGCTGGTGGTGCAAGAGAGACTCCTCCGGGACTCAGGAGCAGGGCTCTCGGCTCCCACAGATGCTACATATGCCTGGGGCCAGCCCTGATCACTGCCATCCCCCTCCCAGGGCAGGGCACAGGCACAAATGCGCCCCCCACCCCTCTCCCCCCACCACAGTGGCTATGGCCCTGCAGCGGACTCTGAAACAGGTAGTCAGAGTCACCCTAAGTTCATTCATTCAATAAGCTATTATTCAACATCGTGGTGCATCAGGGACTCGCACTTAGTGGGGGAAGGCGGCATAAAACTGCTTGTGTTCACAAGCTGCAGACATGCCGCATCTGCAGATGCTGGCAGCATGTAATGCGGAATTGCGGAAATATCGAGGGGAAGTTGGCAGCAAGACACATTAAGTGCCGTGTTCTCGGAATGGAATGGCGGTGCGGTAACAGCTGCTGCCGCTTCAGCCCTACTCCCAACCCATGAGGGGTAAACGTAGACTGTGAGCATGGTGGAGGATTACCTCCCCTGCAGGAGATTATAGAGCTGAAGCTAAAATAATAGGAGCTGAAGATAGCTCTGTCTAAAACCCAAGGGGGTAGCTGAATGAATGAGACTACAGGAAGCCTTCAAAGAGTGTAAGCTGGATGGAGGATTACATCCCTGGCAGGAGGAAAAATGATAAGAACCGGAGCTGACGGTAGCTTGGACTAATGCTACATGAGCTGAAGGTAGCTCTAAGTACTTAATACACACCGTGGAATTGGCCTGGCTATTAATGGGCGATGTGGTGGCCAGGGGACGTTAAAGCCCTAGTTGGTGTGTTAGACTCTTTGACAAAAAAAGTGTATGGGGGATTGTGTAACAGCTTGAAGGAAAACTCCATATTTGTTGTCAGATTGACTCACCTTGTGGTAATCCCATTTTGTGGGGAAGGTATGTAGCAGGGCTCGGCCACAAGACGATGCTTGCCATGCGGATACTGCCATGCCATGAGGTATAAATCCTGTAATCTAGCTATTGGACTGTGTTTGGCTAGGCTGAGCTGGATGTAAGTTTATAGATATATTGTGGACTGACCAGAGGCTTGATGCCTGGCCTATGGACTGTGGGAATAAACTGTAAGTTAGGCTGAAACTCTATCTGATGCATTTGTTGGGACTAATCCATAAACACTCACCTCATGGGGAAGTGGGGCCCTGTGACATATATTGGAAGATAAATTGCTTTTCCAATTCATGAAAACATGTATAACATTTGGGGCATTTATACGGAAAGTGTGTTAGCCATGAAGACAGAACATTAATATTATTATTGAAGTTAATCCATACCTTTGACTCTACTGTAGTAGTATATCAAGGGCAAATTACAGACCTTATTACTTTCCAGTCTAGTTAATTAACACCCTGTCAGTAAGTAAGCAGTAAATTAGTGGCATTAACTTATTTTGTTATGTCATTACTGAAATGCAAACAAAACTTCCTTTTCAGAAAATGGGGCATGCATCAGCATGGGAAAATAAAAGCATATCTCTTTTCAAAAGCAGCTACTGCCTGCTGAAAATTAAAATCAAAATGGGTGGAAAGAAAGTATTTTACTTCTGCTCACTTTACATACTCATTCCTTCTTTCTTTCCTTTTCTTCTTTCTTTTTGTTTTAATGGCATGTCAGTAGTAGATTAAATTTACATTTGCATACCCAGGGGTCCCTCACAGACAAAGAAAACAAAATGAGTACTTGATAACCCTGCTTGCTTATTCAATGCCAGGCAAACTGAGAAATACATTAGCCAGATGTCATGCTGAATACTCCCTCTAGAAACAGGCAAAATCACGTCTCATATTCTATTTTAGTGACTGGAGTTATTAAAAGTGCATAGAGACTCCAATAATACCGGTGAGGAGATTGGCAGCATGACGAGACAGAGGGAGCAGTGCAGGAAGGGAGAGAGGAGGCTAGGAATTGTGATGAACTCAGTACTGGGCTGGGCAATTCTCTGTCTCTCCTCAGTGTGAATTGACAATATAACTAGGGCTGAAACTCCATCTCATTTTTATCAATTGTCATAGAAATTAAAAACTTGATTCTCAGTGAGAATTGAGAGAAAAATGAAAATCGAGAAAAGCCCGAATCTTGAAACTTTTTCATCAAGATTTTTTTTCTCTCAATATATTCACTGGAGCCATGTGTGCTGCATCCTGTGCTGAGTTTCCCATCTGCCCCTCTCTCTCTGTCTCGCTCTCCTTCTGTTTTCGTCTTTTATGCTATGGGGGGGGAAACAAGAAAAAGAACTACGCATGTGCAAAATGGCTGCCAGGAAGTTCTACACATATGCAGCCCTTTCCCAAAATGATAGAAATGCTGCCAGCACCATTTTGGAAAAGAGCTGTACTTGCGTGAAACAGCCCAGTGGCCATTTTGTGCATGTGCAGTTTTTTTCTTTTTAAGCAGGGCCTTGGTGAAAGCCCATGCCCATGTTCCAACATGTGTGCAGTGGCGCGGGGGCATCCGTGGAAACGGGTCAGCAGTGGGAGATGGGTGTGTGCTGAATGTGTGTCCCTGTGAACCCTTGTGAACACCATAGGCGGTGGGTGTTTGTGCATGCACACATTCACCGACACCCACCTACGCCCATCACCCACCCATCTCCACCCATGGGGCCATCCAGAAAACCTCAGGAGGCCCTGTGGGTGGAGATAGGTGGAGGTGGGTGTGTGTCCATGTAAAGGGACATACACACACCTCCACTCACCGTGGCGGCACACCCAGCCCCCCACCCAGCCCCGTCCACATGAAAACAGCCATACATATGCTTTAAACTCTTAAAGACATATTATCCTCACAGCTCTATTCACTTTCAAAGAGAACAAATTATGATAAACAGATAAACAGTCCATCCAAAGAAAATAATCATGTCAACTCTAGCTATAGATGTAAGTCAGCCAGAATACTAATGTTTATATAAAAACAGGTTACATTACCAGGACATTAGTGCATGTAAAAAGGGTTTATTTTTAGGATCCAAGCCTGTTTGTTCAGCCAAGCAGCTTTAATAGCAGGTTGGGTTATCCAGTATAAGCAGGAGAATCACTGACATAGCAATTGTTGTGGCAGGCTGCCCTTTTATTTACAAAGGTAGTACATGGTTGTATTTTGGCAGAGTCAATTTCTAGGCAGATATTTCCATGCCTCTCAAGTTCTATTGCATATCATCTCGACATGTACATCACATTCCCTTTTTATATGCAAGTTCAAGTCAAAGTGTTCCCACATATTTACAAACTTTACTTTTGTGTAAATGGAGCTAGCATCTTTCCAGACACAGAAAAGCTATGTACCCAGTGGCAGTTCAGGATGTGCATTTGTGTTTACAAATCGGATTGAAGCACCTTACTTCCACCTACATGATAATCGAAAGGAATTAATTGAATTTCTCTTTGGTTTGAAAGAGAACCAAACAGCTGAAATTTACGGCAAGCTGGTCATACTTGGTGTGAATGGTTCCATTCCCTGCCCACCATGATGGGCATGTAAGAACAGACAGAATGTGGTGATGAGTGTTGTTTGGAGCCTGGCTCCTTTCCACTGCTGCTGCATGAATAGGGAGCCAGAGGATGTAAACAGAGGCTGCTACCCCAGTGTTGTAATCTGCACTTGCCAGCTGCATGTGGAGAGATAGGCCTGTTAAATTAGCTTTGCAAAGGCCTTGGATCAGTTGCAATTCTCCCAGGCACTCCGCTAGCCTCTCAAGGGTGCCTCATACACAATACCATGCTGGGATCTGAGCAGCAGTACGATCAAGGCGCTGAAATTTAGTTTGCTTTATTAAAATTTGTGAAATTATGCTGCCCTGATCTTGCAGTGGGAGACTGCCTACAGCTTCTCTTGGTGTTTTGAGTGGGTACAGGCACATTTGAGGGCAGAGTATGGTATTTGTTATTTTGGATTATTTGCGGACCCACCACAGAACCAGTAATACATTCTTGTATAACTTACTCACAATGTTTTATGAAAACAGGCACACAAACACACGAATATGAGCAGGGACCTGTGTCTGCATTTTCCCCATTGATGGCAATGAGGAAAATGCAGTGAACATGGGTTCCTGGATATGAGTAGCTAACCATAGATCCTGGAATGTCAATGTTGGATGACCCTCAAGGGTCATTTACTACAACCCTGCTTAGACAAAAGATGACAACCACCACAACATCCCTGATGGATGTCTGTCTAGCATACTTTTGAATATTTCTAGTGATGCAGAGCCTACAACCTCCATAGGCAATTTGTTCCATTGCCAAAAAGCTCTTGCTGGTAGGAAGTTTTTTCTCATATCTAACCAAAATCTCTCTCTCCCATAATTTCTAGTCCTGGCCTGTCTCGCAATGAAGAACAGTTCCTTGCCATTCTCCGGGTGATAGCCATTTATATTTTTTGAAGACTGCTATCATGTTTCCCCTTAATAATCCCTTTGCTAGACTAAACATACCCAGTTCATTCAAACTTTCCTCATAAGACTTGCTTTCCAGAGCCTTTATCATTGTCACCCAGGGTGACTTGCCTTTCACTTGGCATCTTTAGACATTACAAAGATCAGGTATCAAAACCCCTAAGCACGTGTTTGGCCATTGTGTGTAAGCACCATAACAATCCCAACACCAATTTGGCCACCCATTGAACACACGATGTGAACACCATTGCATCACAAGGACAATTTGTGTGTTCTGGCTGAACATGTGACCAACATTGTGTCTAATTAATTATATCATGTGGCATGTTAGCAGGTAAAATATGGGGAACGAGGCAGCAGCGCTTGCTTGCTGAGATTGGGTAGCGAGCAAAACACCAATTTGCCCCAAGTTGGGTTGTGTGTCTAAGCAGCATCACATGGTGAACACAGGGCCAAACTGTGTTCATATCAAGGTCAAAACACACATTCAGACAACCGTTGACATTATATCTAAAGACACCCTCTGAATCCACTCCAATTTGTCAATGAGGCCAATCCCAAACCCCGCAGATCTTCTGTGTGAATGCACATGTGTGCAATTCCCACATGGCACAATGTGCCTGCACTGGGGATCCGTGCAGCTTGCACATGACTGTGTGCACAGTGCACATGCAGCTGCATGCGGGGTCCACGGGGTTTAGGATCAGCCCCAATCTTTTTCTTAAAATGAGACACCAGAAACTGGACACAATAGTTCAAGTGACGTCTGACCAGTGCTGAATTGGAATTATTACCTCCACTGAACTGGAGACAAGGGGCATCGTTAGACATAACAAAGATTGGGTGTCAAAACCCCTAAGCATGTGTTTGGCTGTTGTGTGTAAACACCATAACAATCCCAACACCAATTTGGCCACTAATTGAACACGCAACGTGAACACCAGTGCATCACAAGGACAATTTGCGTGTTCCAGCTGAACACATGGCTAATGTTGTGTCTAATGATATCACGTGGATGCATTTGTAGGTACAACACGTGGGACGAGGTGGTAGCGCTTGTGTGCTGAGATCGGATGGTGAGCAAAGCATCAATTTGCCCCAAGATGGGATGTATGTCTAAGCAGCACCACATGGTGAACACAGGGTCAAACTGGTTGGTGTTCGTATCAAGGACAAAGCAGACATTCAGACACCCATTGATGTTATGTCTAAAGACACCCAATGCTTCAGTTAATGCAACCTAAAATCCATTAGCCTTTTTTGCAGCCACATCACACTGCTGAGTCATGTTCTGTTTGTGATCAAGCAGTGGTCAGAGGGGAGTGAAGTTCAGGAAATACCAACCCTGTAAAATCAAGATTTACCAAAGATGGTGAGGTCTCCTGCTTCTGTGGATTAGCTGTAGTCAATGGCCAGAGTGTTTTGTTAATGATCAAATCGCTGGTCTGTGTTAGGCAGAAGCACATTCCTAGTCTAGTCCACCATTGACAGCACCAGCTACAGCCCCATCCTCTTCTCTACTAGGGTTGAAACATGTGCTACTGTCATTGGTCTGGGAGTCATGCTACACATTGTGTGTTTTAAGACAGACATGGAGGCAACCTGCCTGTGGGGTTTGGGGACAAAGAAGGGGCACACGGATGCCACACAAGTCTCCTTTTGGGGACAGCAAGTTAGTGCCTGGAAACAAACCCTCAGGATCTAATAGGGCTGTTGGGAGTATCAGTTCCCAGCCTAGATCATCACTGGGCACTGGGAGGTGGGAACATCTTAATGCTGTCACAACCCATGTGCACGCAGGGACCAGGAGAGGGAATGGGGTGAGAGACAGTGCAGGGGGGAAGGAGTGCCTGAACCCCTGGGAAGGAAGGGGGGGGGGGTTAGGGCTAGCACACTGCAAATGCCCAGGAGAAGTGACCTATGTGAACACCCACAAGGATAGAGACTTACCTGATTCACACAGCACTCACTCACAGATGCACTCAGTCCAAGCACACACCACAATCTCCCTCACACACAAGTAGCTTCAATGATTCACAAAATGCAATACGCAACAAAGGGAGGGGCAGTGTCAGGGGCATGAAAGCACCGATCACCAGCAAGGATAGCATGAGAGAGCTTTGTTTATATAGGACTGGTCTAGGCGGCGCCTCAGCCGCTCTGAGCACCATGGGGCTGGGGCTGGAGGCATGGCCTCTGGGAGCATCGCTGGAGTGCTTCCTGGGTCACTCCATGCTGCAGCATGGGGTCACAAGAGACAGGCTTCGCCCAGTGATGTGGTTCCCCCTGCATCTGCTGCATTGGTGTCCTCAGGTCCTGTCTGTATCCTGGCCCCTGTAGGGGGTGCGGCAGGCTTGAAAGCATCGGAGGCTTGAGGTGTCCCAGCAGAGTGGGTGAGCATGGGGTCTGGTGCCCCCTGGCTTCCCCAATGTCCCTTCCCTCCAGCTGTGATCCTTACACTGCCCTGGAGCTGCTTCAGGGCATCACCACCACATCTGTCTGCATAAAGCCCTGCCTGGGAAAGGGTCAAATGAACCCGCTGGGTTTCCCAACCCATGGTCCACCCGAGAAGAGCTCCCCTCCCACATCATAAAGTTGCGAGTTATCATTCGATGCTCTAGGCTGGTGCCCACAACTCTACAGTGTTGCCTGAGACAACAGCCATCTGGAAAAGGAGCAGCAGCATGGGTCTGTGCATCAGATGGACAACTGCTCTGCTTCGGGCTGGTGCCCTGGGTTTGGCCTGCTTACTCTAGTGGAAGTGGGCATTCCACTGGCCCTGGGATGTTCCGGAGCACTGCCAGAGAGGCTGCCCCAGAGCAGGCACAACCTGCCCCACCTGCACATCTGATGAGGCATCTTTAGATGGATGGGCCACTTGGGGGTGAAGCAGTCAGAAGCAGGCAGGACCAGGGCATCCCATTCATCTGAAAACACCTTTCTAACTCAGGTGTTAAACTCTGGTTATGGGATTTAACATATTTGCCAGTGTACCCTCTTGTTACAGGCAGAAGTATTGTATAAAGATTGGGAATCTATGGGTGAAAACAGAAGTGACAGTGGCACGGTGGATACTTGACCTGGACTGAGTCACTGCCATGCTGTTGTCACAGCTGGGGTCAGGTCGGGGCACTGACCACACATGACCCTGGCTGAGAAGCTGTCCTGATGCCTGACTGGTTAGGGGCCACAACAAATATGTGACTGGCTCCACCCCCACCTCAACTGTGCCCAGTACCGTGCCCCCACCATGATGGGCTGACCATGATGGCTGACCATGATACCCACCCACCCCCAATACAGGACTGGTCACAATGGGTTAGAACATAGTCTGTGCCCCAGACTGATCCTAGGGAAGTGGGGGAAGGGCATTAGCTCAGGCTGTGACTTTAGCACTTTGTTGAGTAACAACCCAGGCTAGCCACTAACACACCTGGGGTCAGTCTGGGGAGGAATTCTGGGGGCCCAAGCACAAATGTGAGTGACCCACAGGCCACAGCAAGAAAAAGCTGGCCAAAGTGGGTCACTGTCATTGTTTGTTTGTTTTTTAACTCTGTGAGTTCACCTCTCTCTCAACTCATGGACCTCTTAAATTTGCAAAGGTGGGCTTGCAAAATCTTGAAAGCAGGCTTCTGGTACTGCCTGCTTTTAGGAAGGTTGGGAATACCATAAAGAGCAGGCATTCTGCAGCACATCAATGGTCAGCTCCATGTACAATGGCTAAGGGCACTTTTCACATGGGACACAGTGGGGAGGGGGATGGAAGGGTGTATGCTCAGAGTGGATAAAGATGGGTGTGCTGGCATTCCCACGGCTGCACATCCATCTCCATGCATGGAGCAACTGGCATTGTAGCCTGTTGATCCATGCGTGGGTGATGGGTGGAGATGGGTGGAGCGTGGGAGCACGCATGCACCCATCACCCACCGCAGGCACTGTTCCCATGGACGGCCCCCCACCGCACATGCACCACGGGCACCATTCACATGTGTGCGGTGAAGGGTCATCGATATGAAAAGGGCCTAAGTGCAGAGGAGGCACCAAGAACTGACAAATGGGGTGTGCATTTCGTTTTTGTTATTATAATAACAAAAACAATATACGGATTTTTCATTTTCATTACTGAATAACAGAAACATTTTATTTTGTTATTAGAAATTAATAGGAAACCCCAGAAAAACACCTTTTTGACTGTAGTGTTTTTGTTTTAGATCTGATTTGGTGAAACTTGGCAGTATTATACTACCAATGGAGGGCATTCAGTGTGCCAAATTTCAGAGATATTGGATAAAGGGATATGATTATATAAGCAGTTGAAAATAATTATTTTACAAATATCTGCATACACATTCCTGGCTGTAGCCTCTTTGTCTCCCATCTTATCTGAATGAAACTTTGCATTTTATACCCCTCCCTATTGGTACTATGTCTGTGAAGTTTCAGAAGGATTGGATAAAAGGTTATTATGTTCTAAGCAGTTTAAATGTAAATGCATTACTGGATGTAACTTTTTTTTTCCTAACCATTTTACATAAAATTTGGAAATAATTAAATCACAGATCATCAAGATCATCTCTGCCAAACTGAAGTAAGATTTGACAAAAGGTCAAATTTTTATAAGCAATTGAAGTTTCCCTCTTGAACACATTTGTTATTCAGGTAAATAGCACATGCAGTGCCATTCAGAGACAGGCATGACAGGGGAGAGGTGGTTGTAGAAAGGAGGTGGAGCATCCCAACAGTCTGACAGACACTTTCACTGGCCAATTACCGCATGCTTCCACCTTTACAGGAGGAAGAATTGGTGGTGGCTTCAAGACGGGCATAAGGGTAGATATAAGCTGCAGTTCTTTGGGCCTGTTTTTTGTCTGTGGTTAGTTCTGGCTTTGGTCAGAGTGTTTTCTCAGACCTTTCTGGCAGACTTTGTGTGTGTGTGGGGGGTGGTGGTGGTGCGCGTGTGCTAGACCTCACTGCAAGGGTTCAGCTAATCTAATCCCCATGCACCTGGGGTCCCCATGCACCTGGGGACCCCAGGTCTAATCCTAATTAAATCTAATCCCCATGCACCTGGGGTGCTTCCCAACATCCCCCTGCCGCCTCCTGGGGTGTTCTCTGCAAGTTGATGGACACCCCCATGCACCCGGGATACCCACCCAAACTGTAGCCTTTGCCAAACAGTAGAAATGACAGAGATATCCTCTGATCAATTGGTTTGATTGACATTTCAAAGACACCCTGGATGGGACAGAGATGTGGTTGCCTCTCTTACTGCATGCTTTCAAGGACCAATCCTTGTTGGCTCTGAGGTGGGCATAGAAGGGACATAACTGGGACTTTAGGCAGCAAGGAAGAGGTCAGGGGGGAGAATCCCAGAAATCAGGATACATGGTTCACACATCCAGGCTGGCCAATTTTCATCACAATCACATCCTGCAGCGCTGTGACAGAGGACTTAAGAGAATCCCTCATTCGCTCTTTCCTAAGCAGATGCTTCCAACTTCCCAGTAACAAGTGAAGGAGAAGGGTTGGGGTGGTCACAGAATAGAAGGATATATGGGTGACATTTCTGATGGCCAATGTCATCACAAACACATCTTGTACCACACTGATGAACATAAGAGAGTCCCTGGCATAGGCTCATACTCTCCTGATCATATGCAGGTTTATAAATTTTGGACCCTTTATTAGATACTTTTGATATTTAGAAGAGATGCTTCTAAATGTCTGAGATAGAAGCCTTCCAAATATCATGTAGACTGACTGGAATGCAAAGAGGTTACACCCAGAAACACATTTACAAGTAAATGCTTATAACATAGGGGTCCTTTAAGAAATACTTATGAACTTTATCAGAGATATTAATCTTGTGGAGGGGTATAATCCTGCCAAATTTAATCTAAATCAGAGGGGAGACAAAGTTCTTACATCCAGGAATGTGTACATAGAATTTTGGAAAATAACAACATTCAACTGCTTATAAAATAGGATTACTTTAAATAATCTTTCTGAAAGTTGGAACACATAATGCCCTCTATTGGAGGTACAACCATGCCAAATATCATCCAAATTGGATAGGAAATAAAAAGGTTACAGCAAAAAATGTGTGTTCCATTGAAACCAATGGAAACTGAAAACAAAAGTAAAAACGAAAACAAAACAAAGAATAACAAAATATAATGAAAACAAATGACATTTTAATTATGAAAATGAAATATATAACAAAAACAAAAGAGAGTTACTGTGCACATCCCTAAATATGGCATTTAAGACTGCTGAAGCCTGGAACGACCCTGTTTGTGCATGCTTTGAATGAGAGTGTTACAACTTTTAGTCAATTTTATTTTAACGGAGACCATTTTCACCCAGGCTATAAATTACCTGTCTTCATCTGAGTTAAACTGGGTTATGAAAGAGTCCCAATAGTGAGACTACAGCATGGTGAAGATTAAGACAAATGTTTTGTTTCTTTTCACTGCCTTCCCTTTGTCTTTCCTTTCCCTCCTGTTTTCTTGGACTGTTTTCCCTTTCTCTTTTAGCAATGTTTCCAATTGTTCAGTTAATATGTGGTCTAATCTGAGGCACCTATGGACTGGAAGCTTTCTTTCTTTCTTTCTTTCTTTCTTTCTTTCTTTCTTTCTTTCTTTCTTTCTTGTATTCTCCAGGTTAGGTTAGCTAATTATCCTTACATTTAGGGACAGGTTATGATTCAAGTTTCTAAGCCCAAATTCCTCTTCAGTTAATAAACATTGAACATGAGTTTCTGTGTTGGAAGTTATTCCTTTTCTGTGTGTCATTATATTTATTTATTTATTTATTTTATTTTATAGATTTCTATCCCGCCCCCTCCTGCAATGCAGCTCGGGGCGGCTAACAACAATAAAAACACTTAAAATCAATTAAAACACAAATATAAAATACATCAGTAAAACAGGGCAAAAGACAGTAATAAATAAATACATGGGTGGGGGATTAAAAGTCACCCCCCCCCCCCTCCCTCCCAAAGGCCTGGGCAAACAGCCAGGTCTTACAGTTCCGCCGAAATGTCAAAAGGCTTGGGTTGGATGAGTTGGATGAACATCACAACCCATAAGACCTTTGATACTATCTGCTTTTCAGGCCACCCTCCCTCAAAAATGATATGACAGAACTGGAAAACATACAGAAAATGGAAAATGAAATGAACAAGGACATGAAATAGCTTCCATACAAGAAAAACAAAAAGAAAAAAAAATTAGTGGCACTGTAATTTCCAGATTGTTTCCAAATGCTAATGATGGAAACAAAGTAGTTCAGATGAGATCTTTTATTGGATCAATTACTGCTGGTGAGGATATGCAAAGTTTAGGAACAGCGTAGCTAACCAGGCTTAAGTGGGCTGCAGTGGGTTGTCATGTATGTTAGCCTGCTGTTCCTGGCCTGGTTCAGGGTGCCACCATGACTGACTGCCATGGCTGCCTGTCATGGGGGTGGGGTGCTTGGTGCAGTGCGAGGACATGGCCAGGTGGCCGCACAGTAGGGATGGGCGAACAGAACGCAATTCAGATGTTCAGACATTCAGTCGTTCAGTCCGAAACTGGAGTTCGGGTTCGGTTGTTTGGTTTGGCAGAGTTCGGTTCAACTGAACTTGGCCAAACAGCCGAAAATAGCGCTATGGATACCAAAACCAAATTCAATTTTTTTTTTCAGTATCGCTATCATTTGACCCTGAAACCTCCTCTGGTCTCCACCCCTGTTGCTAGGAAGTCTGCTCCTCAGATGCCTCGCACTTCCAGTCACGTTTTTCCCGCCTTCCAGTCACATTTTCTGCACCCCCGAACTCATCCAAACTCATATGAACTGTTCAGTTGTTCGAGCGTTCGGTTTGGACATTCGGTTCAGTCATCTGAACAGGCCGAGTTCGGCCCAAACTCCGAACTTCCAAACCACATTTGCACATCCCTACTGCACAGCCATGCGTGTCCCTGTCCTCCCCCAACATCCCGGCAGTCGGTACATTTGTTGTGCTAGCCAACCTGTCCCAGACAGTGGTGGTGGTATGCTCCCAACATGGGTAGCATTGTGATAGCAGTGCTCTACCATCACTTCTTTTTACACCCTTTGTGGACTCCAGCAGAGGTGGGAGACTAATAGTGAGAAGTAATGTAAGAGAGTCCATCCAGAGGAGGAGAGAGTCAAAAGAGATGAGAGGCAACGAAGGTGGAACAGGGATTGAAGAAATGAATCTAATTTACACCCCATTTTAGAAGTTCCAATGGAATGGGATCTGCATTGGGGAATGGTTCATCCTTGATAAAATATGTTTGGGCAGTGGCAGCAGAGTGTAGTGTTTCGCATTTGCGGAGCATTGAGGGCAACACAGCAAGGCATAGACATTCTTAAGAGTTCATTAGGGACATGGGCAAGGGTAGCGACTGCGAGGCATTCAGGAGTTTGTGCGAGTATGTTGTATGTTAGTGATGATGGCAGCAGTACAATGCTTTATTGCAACGAATGAAAAAAGAGCATCTAAAAACAGAGCAATTATTATTCCGGCAGTCTGTTTTCAGCAGCACTCTGTTTTAATATAGATTTCTGTAAAGATCTGTATTAATACAGATACAGAGCAGCCATCACTACTTCTCATGAGAACAGAAAGAGGGAGTCAGGAAGTAGCTTTGGGTGTCCAGATCAAATCTTGCCCAACAGATTTGGCATACTTGTGAGAACAAACCCTTACCGAAGTTCAGATGTTAGGGACTATGTATACATGTGTATAAAGGGTAACTATGATAGAATTTTATGTTTCAGCAACAAAGTGTGTACAAATTTGTACAGAAATATGCTATTTGATAGCTTGTTGAAAATTTCAGTATTTCATATACTGTTTTACACTGCTGTTTTTTACATGTGTGCTTGTTTATTACCAAGACAATAACTAAACTTTATCTGAGGCTGAACTCCTGTAATTCTTGCTGTGAGTCCTGAAAGGGGAAATTATGGCCTGTGCTTTAGCAAAAGAGCTAAGCTGAGGTTGAGGGAAATGAGGAGTTACAGTAATTGCTTGTTTCATTTCTCCCACCCTCCTTACACTTCTTAAACTGAAACTTGATTGAAATGCACTTATTACATGCATGGAAAGACTTTAATTTGATCTTGGTATGACAGTTCTGGCTCTTTGGATGTGATCGTGTGTCATTACTTAAAGCAGTTTATAGAAACTACAGAAATCACTAATTCCTGCTAATCATAGCTTTGATCACTAAGCAAATAAGCTCAAGTAAATCTTTGGAGCTTACCATTGTGACTCCTTAAATCCCATTCACAATGTGTCACTGTGGTGCTTTTGAAATTAGTGATCACAGACTACTTTTTGTACTTAGCAACAGATTTGAAAGGGTTATAATTATTGACTAGATGAAATATAGCAACCTATATTTTATGTATTTTAATTTTGATATAAAAACAATTCCATATTGGCTGCCTATCCTAAATTCTAATCACCCTTGACAGTAATTTAAGAACAAAATACGATGCACTAAGTGCATAAATCAAGCAATGCAGAAGCACTTCTTTCCTCCTCCCTATCCACTAGCCTGCAGGCCAATGTGACTCAAAGCCCCCTACCTATGCTCACTCATTTCCACAAAACAGAGAACTCAACTGCAGCTCTTCACCATTTCTTTGTTGAGAAGATGGAGCAAGCAGTATGCCTAAAAGAGCAGCATATTTCAGCTGCTGTGGGAAGGGAAAGGAGACTTAGAGGGAATCCATCCATTCATCCTTGTAGTCTTGAGAGGATCATGCACATCCCATGGACAGAATTTAATGCTGATACCCCAATGGAGCACCAGTTCACTTCCACAGAACACACTGTACACCAACTGTCTGATCAGACCCATCACCAGCACTCTAGTTTGCAGGTTGGGAAAATGGAGACTCACACTGCTTTTATACGAGGCCTTGGAAATTGCCTCCTGAGCCGCGCATTAAGAGAGAAGCCGTGCCACGCTGCCGGAAGTGACATTCTCCCCATTGCCAGCAATGGCGGTGGTCGGAGATGCAGCGCTGTGCAGAGGCGCGTTCTAGAGACTTCAATTTTCAGGTCTCTAGAACACGCCTCTGCAAAGTGCCGCGTCTCCAGCCACTGCTGTTGCCAGCAACGGGGAGAACGTCACTTCTGGCAGCGCGGGGCGGCTTCTCTCTTAATGTGCGGCTCAGGAGGTGCTTTCCAGTGCCTCGTCTAAAAGCAGTGTAAGAAATGGAACTTGCTCCAGACCATCCAGTGAGACCAGACTTTCAGTTCAGTAGACTGAGGCCGCTTTTAGATGAGCGGCCTAGGAAGCGTGTTCTTCTATACACTGGGAGGAAAAGCCACATGGGGTGCGTTTACATGCACTGGAAGTGGTCGTCCACCATAGGAATCGGCAGTGTGCGCAGCCTTCCGCTGCATTCCACAGCCTCTTTAAAGACACATTCTGGAAACTCCGATATCAGGGTTTCCAGAACACATCTTTAAAGAGGCTGTGGGAGGCCACATGCACCACCGATTCCTATGACAAGCAGCCACTTCCCTTGTGTATAAACGCACCCTGCATGGCATCGGTTTTTTCTAGCAGCGCGTTGAAGAACGTGCTTCCCAGGCCATTCGTCTAAAAGTGGCCTGGGTTCAAGGACCAGCATGCCATCTAGGTTTGAAACAACAAATAGTGCTGAATGCTGTTTCTCTTGCAAACTGGTCATTCATCTTCATTCACACAACATGGAAACTTCTGCTGTTTTGGCCATTTGTCATTATTTTTCACAAGTTGAACACAACTTCTGAAGAGCTGATACTAAACCTAATGTGTACACCTGCATGCATCCATGGAGGCTCTAGAGAGGCAAAAGTCCTGGATAAATTCCAGGGCAAACCTGGAAATTGCCATAAAAGTGCTGTAAAACTGTTGTAAAAGTCCCGGAAAGTGACAAAAATGACAAAATGATTGGAAATGATGACAAATGATGGGAAAATGCCACAAAGTGTTGAAAAATGATAAAAATGTTGGTACGTGATTAAATTGATGGGAAATTATGAGAAATCACATGTGCCATATTGGCAATGGCAGAAGCACCAGAGGCTGGCAAAGTAACTATGAACACTCACAAGTACTCCAGAAAGGTCAGTATTTCCTTGGAGAATGAGAACACTTGCTCATGTCTCAACCCTAATGCCATCCCCTGAATCACATTGATTCTCTTCATGAGAATAGTAAGGGTATTTTTTCGAACATTGGCATAGACAAGAGCTGAAATAAAGAGACATTTTTCATATTCACAAATATCTAAATAGTTATTTGCCACAGAAATGATATTCATATATTTGTTCAATTTTCAGTTTGTTTGTTTTGGTCACTTTGATATTTCAGTTATTTTGGTTTGGCTGTTTTGGTCCCTTAGATATGGAATTGACCACAAGTTTGGTGTGCAATAATTAGGGCTGAAACTCAATATCATTTTTTTTCTCAGTTCTCACCAAATATCCCAGTTCTAAACACTTTCTCGGTTGAGATCTTTTTCTCAACATACTGTTTACTGTTTACCATTTCCATTTATTGTTAGTGTTTATCAAGTACCAAATTTGTCCTGATAATGCTCATGCACCACAGACATGCATGTTACTGGGAAGAGCATGGTACACAGTTAAAAGTAAATGGTAATGGTAAATGGTAAACTGTAAACGGCATATCGAGAAAAATTCTTGACTGAGATATCGAACCATTGAGATCATCCAGAGATCTCGATAACAGTTCTCAATTCTCATGAGATTTTTGCGAGAAAGAAAAGGAATCTCGTTTCAGCCCTAGCAATAATGATAATAGTGTCTAAATGAAGAAACCAAAATTAAAAATTAAAAAAATAACCATAATGGAATTACTGACCTAAAATAACCTAAAAGGGTATTTGTTTCCGGAAAGAAAGAGGGAACTGAATAGTAAGGGTGGGAAACCGGTAGAATCCAGTATCCGATAATGCCGGTACCGGGCGTACCGGCATTATCGGATTCGACCCGGTAATCCGGTCTGGGGTACCGGATTCCGGGTACCAGATTTTTTACATTGCAGCCATTTAAAAATGGCTGCAATGTAAAACTTAAAGCCCCAAGTTAAGGGGAAAAAAAACCCTACCCGAGTCCAGGCTGCGCGGGTGGAAGGGGGGACACCCCCCACCCACCCTGCCCAGCCTGGATTTTTGTTTAAAAAAAAACAGACTGAGAGGCGAGGCCAGGCCAGGCCAGGCCAGGCCAGGCCACCCCCCAGCACCAGCGGTCGCGGCGTCCCCGCAGCCGCCGGTAAGTATGACCCGATCCCTGGGGGGGG
>QEPC01009028.1:93089-160714 GCA_003113815.1 Sphenodon punctatus | reverse complement strand
GCGCAGCCTGGGAGGGGGAGGGGGAACTTGGAAGGATTCAGACATTTATTTCATTGAGTTCAATGGGGACACAGCGCCCCATTGAACTAAATGAAATAAAACCGGTACCGGTATACCGGATTTAATCCGGGAATCCGGTTTTTGTAGAACCGGTAACCGGTAAATCCGGTAACCGGTAATGGGCCCGGGGTCCCACCACTACTGAATAGTAGTTCATATCCACTTCATTGGACCTCATTTGATGTGGGTGAAATCATTGGTTATGATATTCACTATTGCAGGGCTGACTTTAGAGAAGGCAGGGCACAGGGGCGGGACCTACCCGCTCCAGGCATGGATGGGGAGACAGTGACTGCTTCCTGCAGGGCCCAGCCCCAAGTTCCCCTTTTCTCACCTACTGGGGTGTAAGGGCTGCCAGGATGTAGACAGCTTGCAGGGTCAGGGTCGGTGGATGAGTCATTGCAAGATCAAGACTAGTTGACGAGTCATTGCAGGATCAGAATCAAAATCCAGGGCGTCATATACATACAGAGCATAATTCAGAGGGAGTGAGCCAGTCAGGGACATAGTCGAAGCAGAGGTCAACCTAGGGAGTCTGTCACAGGCATGGACATTGTTCAAAACGGACGAGTCAGCCAGGGTCAGAGCTTAAGCAAATTTCTAGCCAGAAAATCCATCAGAGGGTAACAAGGATGAGGAATCAGGGAGGAAGTACAAGAACCAGGATGTGTAAGTAGAGCTGCTGTGGAATGCTGATCTGCTGTCCACCAACGAGGAGGCTCATAGCCAATCTTGTACCACCTGCCAATCTTGTTCATATGGTAAGGGCCGCAGAGCCTTGCAGGACAATCAGTTGGATCACTCTTCCTTGACAATGCATCACAGTTACCCAGAAAGGAAAAGACTCTAGGGTGTCAGGCTGTGGGAGAATCTGGGGAATCTGTCTGAAGGAGATCCTGACATGAGCAGGGATGAGGATGGCGGTAGGGGAGAGGACCCCACAGGAAGTGGCCATGCTGGGAAATGAGAGTCATGAACAGGAACAGAACCACTATCACATCCTTCCTGAATCTTGTTGCACTACCATTAGTGTCGCCTCTAAAGGCCTTGCTGCCAGGACTCCACCACTGACTTGAGGAGCATCTCAGTCCCTTTAGACCCAGTAGCAGCAGTATGGGGTGATTCCAGTTCAGCAGAAGAGGTGGTAGCAGCGCTCTCCTATGTGCGACTCTCAGCCCCTAAGCAGCTGCTTCATCAGGGGCCCTGACACACACACACACACCCATGGCAGGGAAGAGGATGGAGGATGGGCAGGGCCCCACAGGAAGCAGCCTTAGGGATGCTGTTCCAGAGGCTACCATGATAGGCATCCCTGTGGGACCCTCTTCAACAACAGGATCCAGTCCATGACCCCTACTGACCCTGCTTAACACCAGTCTTGCACTATGGATTTTCATTTCAGCTCTAGTGTAGATGCATCAATAGCCTCCAAGGTCTGCAGTCTTACATATATTTAGTTGACACCCACCTCCCCCCCCGCTTTCCTAACTTAGTGGCTACTCCTTAGCTTCTCCCATGTCACTGGCCCTTGCAAAGCCCAATTTCTCCACAGAGTTTGGTCCTTTATTAATCCTTGTTCACTGCTTTCTGGCCACTGCCTTCTGTCAGTTTTTCCCAGTTGGCCTATATAAAAGTTTGCTGAGTTTTCTCCAGCTGCTTGCTAGAAGAGTTAGTGCTTTGCTTCAGTTGATCAGTGCTCAGGGAAATCCCCATTTTGGACCTAATTTCAGTCCAAGTGACACTGGTTATATGAGCACCTTAATTCAATTCAGGAATTAGATACAGGACCCATATATTCAACTGACAAATTTGCTGTGGTTGCTCTGATGCTAGTGGATCTATCCAGATTCATATCAACTGACTAATTTATATGGCCAATCACAACACCACTCAGAATTATTTAAGGATATTAGGATTACGTAAATTTAAATGATTAATAAACAAAAGCAAATCAGGTATAACAGAGGAAGAGCCCAAATCAATATGATATAATGTTTATTACAAATTATTCAGTTCTATTTCAAAGTGGTATATATTGTCATTGATGTGGTCTGGTCCCCTCTGGCTGCCCATGTTTGCATCACTGGAGTGTTTCTGGATCCCTTGCTGTGCCTGGAACATTAGGTCACAGTGGTGGCCAGGAGCGCTTTTCACCAGCTTCATCTGGCGAGGAGACTGTGGCCCTTTCTTTCTAATTCAGATTCTGGTCACCATCCATGCCATCATAAGCTCAAGGCTAGATTACTGAAATGTGCTCTATGTGGTGCTGCCCTTGGTGACTGTTTGGCAGTTGCAGCTGGTGCAGAACAGGATGACATCGCTCCTTTTCAGGGACGGGTCACCATGAGTAGATTATGTATATATATAGAATGCCCACCAGTCAGTCCCCACTCTCCTATATCATGGAACCTCTAGAAGGGTGCCCCCCCCCCCCCAATGACCACAGAAGCTGTCAAAGAGCCTGGGAAATAAAGTGATCTCTCAGGTAGCTAGGGATCAGGCTATTTACACCTGTGTTTTACAGTCTAGACTCCACCTGTAGATTTCTGGGCACAATTCAAGGTGCTAGTTTTGATCTTTAAAGCTCTAAACAGCCTGGGCTCCACATATCTGAAAAACTGCCTTTTCTACCATGCTCCACCGTGACTTTTGCAGTCACTCAGGAGCACTCTATTGCGGGTACCACCTGCCAATCTTGTTCATATGACAAGGGTCTGCAGAGAGGCATTCTTGCTTTACTTTATGCCCCAATATTGTGGAGCTTCCTTCCCCAGAGCTGCATCAGACCCTGAGTCTGAGCATATTCCAGAGGCAGAGAAAGAGACAAAATCAATATGATAAAATGTTTATTGCAAATTATTCAGTTTTCATTGCAGAGTGGTATATATTGTCATTGACAATGTCTGGGCTGTCAATGACAAGATGAGTCTTTTCATAAAACTGAAGAGGATCTAACATCTGACCTCACCTTATCACACATTGAGAGCTCTGCACAACTTTGAAGAGGATTGTGCTTTTCCAGGGAAAGAGAAAATACTGATTTGCCACCATAATTTTAGTAAAATGGTAAACATTTATTTTTTTTATTAGGGATGGGCGAACAGATCGCAGTTCGGGTTCAGCCGTTCAGTTCGGCCGCGTTCGGTTCGTGCATTTGGGTTTGGTTGTTCGGGTGGTTCGATGAGTTCAGTGTTCGGACGAAAAATAATGCAAGAGCACGGGAAGCTGGAAATCGCGCTGGAAACCAGAAATTCGAGAGCATGCGGAGCTGTGTGGTGAGTAAGTGTGGTGTTTGACTCGGTGGCTGCTCGGTTCATGTGTTTTGGCTGTGATTGTGTGGGTTTGGCTGTGCTGTATCTTTGAGTGTATGTTGTGGGTGACTGTTTTGGGTGTGAGTGATTGTTTAAAAAAAAAAATGAAGAAGGCTGTAGCGCGGATCCCCCGTCTGGGGGCCAATTTGCCAATGGAGGAGGAGGAGGTAGCAGTCAAGGCCGCTGCCTCTGCTACACCTCCCGTGGCTCTGCGGATGAGGAGGAAGCTGAGGGCTCTGGAAATAATGCCACTCCTGCCAGGTTTGTCAACTTTTTTTTTACTTTTAAGACAAGAAAGGCTCTATCCGTTAGAGCGAGCTCACTGGCGTGCCGGTGGGTGGGTGGGTTGTGGTCATCAGTCAGGCACAAACAGTGGGCAACAGCGGGTGGCAGCGGATGTCTGCCACAGAGAGAAAGGGTACTGTAGTATGGGGGCTATGGCACGAGCAGCACCCCCACACAAACATATGCCAGGCTAGCAAGTGTCTGCACTCTCCAGTTGCCATCCCATTCCCTATGCACTCCCAAATAAGGGCAGTCTCTTTCCTCCAACCAGGGTCACATCTCCCATCGCCATCCCTAGCACCCCAAGGAGGGCAGGATTTTCACATGCCATCCAGGGGCTTTCTAGTTGCAATATACAGCATCCCTTAGCACCCCTGGGAGGACAGGATTTGCACGTGCTTTACTGCTTTTTCTAGTTGCCATCCCTAGCATCCCAAGGAGGGCGGACTAGAGGCATAATCATAAAAGCATCATATTTATTTGGTGTTCTTATGTGTTCCCATTTCAGAGAGGATTTGGATTCCGGCCCCGGGGCCAGCCCTGCTGCCAGGACCAGGCCAAGGGTGAGGGTGAGGACTCACCAGACCTCTAGGCAGAGCTCACAAGTGTCACCGCCAGATATTTGGCGCCAGGCATCAGATGTCTGACAGTTCTATCACAAGGGCAACCGAACCGCCACATGCAAGGTATGGCACGGGGACTGGAATAGCAGGGAATGAATTTCCCTATGACCTGTTAGTAATGGAAGTCCCCTGAAGAAAGAGATTGGATGGCCACCCAGTCCACCCACTTGTGGAGACAGAATGCAGGCAGGGCTCGACAGACTATTGGTCTGACACAGTATGGCACTTCTTATGTTCCTATCTTTTTCTGCTCTTTTTAGATATGCCAAAAAATATTCCGGTGCCAGAGGGAGGGGACCACATCGATGCTTATCATGCACATTGAGCAGAGGCATGACCTGAAAGTGAGGCGAGCGGGTGAGGAGGACTCTGGATTGGCGCCCGTGGAGCTTCAGCACCAGAAGAAGGTGGGGAAGGCAACCAGCAAAAGGAGGCATATAAGCCCTTCCCCTCCCCCCACCTCCAGCCTCAACGTGGAGATCCCCGGGATCCCGGAGGACGCAGAGGTCAAGGCCCTTTGGGCCAGGTTGCGGTGGAGCACCCAGGGCCATGTGGAGGAGGTCCAGCGCTCCTCTGATGACCTGGAGAAGTGCCTGGTGGTGGAGCTACAGGAGGTCCAGGCGGAGCGGCAGAAGGTGGTGGCATAAGACCAATATGTCTCCACAGAGCTGAGAAACATGCAGCTCTACCACCAGGCACTCTCCAGGTGGCATAATGAGCTCACAGAGGTGGTGGAGTATGCCGTGTACAACGGTGTGGTGGACCCCTCCATGGTGGCCGGCCCTCAGGAATGTGAGCCGCCCCAAGGCCTGTTGCCTTTCCCCCAATTATCGGGGGACAAGCCCAGTGGCAGCAGAGAGTGACTTTTAGTTTAATTAATGTTTCCTTTATATGTTTGCTTTTGTTTTATTAAATGTTGTTGTTGTTGTTGTTGTTTTGTTTACTTGTATTATAAATAGTTTTAAATAAAGTTTTTATATTTATTGTTATGAGCTTCGTTTTACCTGTCCTATCTTTTATTCCTATGTGCTGAAGTTCTGGCTGGCAGGTGGCAGAATCTCAAACAGCTAGTCGATCCCTTCCAGCAGCACCTGCCACTTCATGTAGCACTACTAGCGTAGTTATTAACACAAAGATGTGCTGTGCCATCAGCAGGGTCTCAACTAGCAGAAAGCCCCCCAGGAGGTGCAGGGCTTGTGTTTGTGTGGGTAGGTGTGACAGAGAGAGAGACAGGCTCCTCGGCAGCAGGCAGCAGGCAGCTGGAGCTGGTGGTCGGAGGGTCTTTTAGTTTCAGCAGCCAGATTCAGCGGGCATCCACAGGTGGGTGCAGACAAAGGAGTAGCCTTTTGGGGAGGGGGGACAGGCTGGTGTGCGGGCACCGTGAATCTAGATGCAATGGAATGGAATGTAGCCCCAGTGACTGGAATGATGGTCCCATAATCTCACTGATGGTCCCTGGGATGGGCAGGCATGACTGAATCAGGGATAGTGGAATGACAGTCTAAAGCCTATGGGGAACACTTCATTTGATCAGGTGATAGGTTGTAGCAGGGCAGCAGATAGGTACAGGGATGTATGCAGGCAGGCACTGGCAGGCAGGCAAGCACATATAATATGTTGTTGGTTTATTCCATCTCATTACAGTATGTTTGCTGTGTACTGGATGTGGGCAATGGGCATTAATGGTGCATGAGCACAGATGGGAGTTCTTCCTGGTTCCGTCTGGTGGCAGCCAGGATATACCTAGCTCTCCCCTTCAAACTCCCATCTCCCTAGTTCTAGCTGAGAATGGGAACCTCTCTGTCTGGCCATATAGTGCCATTGACAGCATGGGTAGGATCGTGTCTGTCTTTCCTTTAAGCAGTGGGTGGACTTTCTCTCTCTCTCTCTCTCTCTCTCTTGGTAGCAACCTGGGTGGGCAGACAAGCACCTTTGTATGAGAGGCAGGAAGGCGGAATGAGGCATGCTTTGAGCTTGGTGCAACCTGGGGTACAGAACACTTGGCACAAACAGCATATAGTTCTGGCAGAAGCAGCTGTTCTTTAATGCCATGGCATCAAAGCACAGACAGCATATAGGCCTGGCCTGGGGGCCATTGGCACTGGAAGAAGTAGATATTGGTGGCCAAGGTACAGAACCCTTGCTGTAGATAGCGTGTAGGCTAAGGATCTCTTAACAAGTCGATCCAAAGAGATAGGTGGGTGTTGTTGTGAAGGGACTGGCTGGTGCTTGGGAAGGGGAGGGGCAGGCAGAGCCCCTGGGGTTGGTCCTGGGGCTGGAGTGGCTGCTTCTCAATGCAGTGGAAAGACATCAGAATGTGCGATGAATGACAGCCCCAGACCCATCACAGTGGGTCCCGGGGCTAGAGTGGCAGCCTGTAAATCTTGGCCATAACCCTCCCTGCCTGTAACTTGACCCCAGGACCCTGGTGGTGGCTCCTGGGGCTGGAGTGGCTGCTTCTCAATGTGGTGGAATGACACTGAAATGTCCAAGGAATGATGGCCCCAGACCCATCACGGTGGGTCCCAGGGCTAAGGTGGCAACTTGTACATCTTGGCCACAGCCCTCCCTGCCTGTACCTTGGCCCTAGGACCCTGGCGGCAGGTCCTGGGGCAGGAGTGGCTGCTTCTTGGTGCGGTGGAATGACAGCGCACTGTACGATGAATGACGGCCCCAGACCCGTCACGGTTGGTCCCGGGGCTAGAGTGGCATCTTCTAGACATGGTCCACAGCCCTCCCTGCCTGTAACTTGGCCCCAGGATCCTGGAGGTGGGTCCTGGGGCTGGAGTGGCTGCTTCTCGATATAGTGGAATGACACTGGAATGTGCAAGTAATGATGGCCCCAGACCCAGCACACTGGGTCCTTTGTCTAAGGCGGCAACTTGTAGATCCTTGCCACAACCCTCCCTGTCAGTAACTTGGCCCCAGGACCCTGGCAGTGGGTCCTGGGGCTGGAGTGGCTGCTTCTCGGTGTGGTGGAATGACAGTGCAGTGTACGATGAATGATGGCCCCAGACCCATCATGGTGGGTCCCAGGGCTAAGGTGGCAGCTTGTAGATCTTGGACACAGCCCTCCCTACCTGTAACTTGGCCCCAGGACCCTGGCGGTGGGTCCTGGGGCTGGAGTGACTGTTTCTCGATGTGGTGGAATGACATTGGAATGTGCAAGGAATGATGGCCCCAGACCCATCACAGTGGGTCCTGGGGCAAAGGTGGCAGCTTGTACATCTTGGCCATCATCCTCCCTGCCTGTAACTTGACCCCAGTACCCTGGCAGTGGGTCCTGGGGCAGGAGTGGTTGCTTCTCAGTGCAGTGGAATGACAGCGCAGTGTCCGATGAATGATGACCCATCACGGTGGGTCCTGGGGCTAAGCTGGCAGCTTGTAGATCTGGCAACAGCCCTCCCTGCTGGTAACTTGTCCCTAGAACCCTGGCAGCAAGTCCTGGGGCTGGAGTGGCTGCTTCTCGATGCGGTGGAATGACATTGGAATGTGCGAGGAATGACGGCCCCAGACCCATCACGGTGGGTCCTGGGGCAAAGGTGGCAGCTTGTACATCTTGGCCACAGCCCTCCCTGCCTGTAGCTTGGCCCCAGGATCCTGGTGGCAGGTCCTGGGGCAGGAGTGGCTGCTTCTCGATGCGGTGGAAAGACATCAGAATGTGCGAGGAATGACGGCCTCAGACCCATCATGGTGGGTCCTGGGGCTAGTGTGACAGCTTGTACATCTTGGCCACAGCCCTCCCTGCCTGTAACCTGGCCCCAGGGCACTGGCAGCAGGTGCTGTGGCTGGAGTGGCTGCTTCTCAATGTGGTGGAACGACATTTGAATGTACAATGAATGATGGCCCCAGACCCATCATGGTGGACCCTGGGGATAAGATGGCAGCTTCTGGGTTTTGACCACAGACCTCCCTGCCTGTAACTTGGCCCCAGGACCCTGGCGGTGGGTCCTGGAACTGGAGTGGCTCTGGGCCCCAGGACACTGATGGCGGGTCCTGGGCTGGAGTGGCTGCCTCTTGTAATGCGGTGGAATAACTAGTACCAGTGGAACTAGTAGCAGCAGACATTGTTGCCGGGGCAGGCCAGACAGATTATTTCTGTTCAAGAAGCTGCTAAAGCTTCAGGAAGGTGGAATTCCACCGGGTGGAGTAATTCGGGATAAGCATGTGCACCGGGGACCTTTGCTCGGCTTGCTTCTCCCAGAGGAGCTCACTGTCCTTCATGCTCTGGTTGAAGAAGCCCACCAGCTTCCTCCCACACTCGACCAGGGAGCTAAGGGTGCCTGGCCCCTTATCCCCCAAGCCCATAGTGTCCTTGACTACCAGATGGAGGGTGTGTGTGGTGCAAGGGATGCTCGTGAAGCCCCCATCATGGACTGCCTTTAGGATATTGGCCATGTTGTCCATGACCGCACACCCCCTGGTGAAGGCCATGCCTGGCATGACCCACTCCCTCACCATGGTGGCCAGGGGTGCCTCAAGGTTTCTCGTGGTGTGGGAGCTGTCCATAACTTGGGCCTGAAGCAGGGCCCAACTATACCCTGCTTCAGGTCCCCTCCTGCTACTGCCAAGCACTGCCTCTGTGTCTTGCCACCAGCGTGCCGTCACCACCAGGTAGGTGTGATGGGCGTTTTGGGCAGACCACAGGTCCATGGTGAAGTGGATCGTTGCCCCCCCAGTCCCTGCAAGCTGCTCCCTCACCCGCTCCTTCAAAGTCCTATAGAGCTGTGGCACCACAGTCTGACTCAGGGTGGAGTGGGAAGATAGCTTAAAGTTGGGGGCCAGGAACCCAATCAGCCACTGGAAGTCCTTGTCCTCCACAATGGACAAGAGCTGGCCATCCACGGCAATCATCTCGACCAACAGGCGCTTGCCTTTCTCCTGGAAGCCTGTGCTGTGACGCCCTGCCGATGGACTTGACACATCCCCCCACACCATTTCCTCCATGGTGGACTGACGGCGCTGCTGGGGAGGCTACTGATGTTGTTCTGACCCCATACTGCTCCTGCTGGTAGAGGCAGCAGCAGTTGGTGCAGGACGCTGTCCCGCTGAATGAGCCAGGTGACTGGACGCTGGAGTCAGGAACCCACTGGCATCCACTTCCCCTCATTCCTGCTCAGCAACACAGCACTGTGGCATGCCTTGAGGTGCCTGGCCATAGCAGTTGTGCCAAATTTGGAAAGCATCTGCCCGCGCTTCACCACCTTCTTGCACAGCATGCACTGCACCTCTCTGGGATCATCTGCCTGCACTGGCTTAAAATGATCCCAGACAGAGGAATTTTTTCCCCTCCTGTTTTGTTGCCCGCCCCGGCAGACGTACTGCTGCCAGCGCTGCTGGGAGGGAGAGACATTCGTGACACTGGCAGTGGCGACGCAGCTCTGGGAGGAGGATCAGACATCGCCTCGGGTACAGATCTCCTCTGTGGCACTAGTGTCACTGACTGCCTCTTCCTCACTGTCCCCGGCGATCATGGTGATGTCCCATGAAGGGGAGTACTGTGACCTAGAGGCTAGAATGCCTGTGCCCGCCATGCTGCAGGCATTCTCCCTGTGCCCCCCTCTGTAGCTCCTAGTGCTGCTGCTGCTCCTCTCCCTAGTACTGACGTTGCCTGGGGATCGGGTCCTGCCTCTAGCAGCTGGGGTGGGATCCACCAGCTCTGGACTTCTGGGGATTGCCTCAACAGTCGGGGACATTGGTGGCCCTGGAGGAACATCGGAAGAAGCTGCCACAGCATCTTCTCCAACACCACCAGCAGCAGGGACAGATGCAGCCTGAGCCTCAAGTCCCACAGGCCTTCCAGTGCCCTGCTTGGCAGTGGAGGAGGGCACTGCCAGGAGGCGATGCAGAGCCACTGAAGCCTGTTGCCCTAAAGCAGGCCTGCTAGGGTGATGTGCTCTACCTCTGGCTACTACTGCTGCCTGATTCCACTCGCCGTGCATGGCCTAGTACCAGCAAGTACTAGTCTGTGCATGGCCTAGTACCAGCAGGTACTAGGGTGATCCCTGGGGTGGGGTGTGGTTTAACACCCCCCCTACCCCAGGGATCACCCTACCTCCCCACCCAGGGATCGCCTACCTTGCGCTCTGGGTGGCAGCAGCGGCGGTCCAGTTCAGGCGGCTTCAGCGCGGGCTGTGGCTGCCGGCTTCAGCGCTACTAGGCCTTCCGGAGAAAAACAGAAATTCACAGGAAGGCCTAGTAGTGCTGAAGCCAGCAGCCACAGCCAGTGCTGAAGCCGCCAGAGCCAGACCGCCGCCACCGCTGCCCAGAGCGCAAGGTAGGCGATCCCTGGGTGGGGAGGTAGGGTGATCCCTGGGGTGGGATGTGTGTTAAACCACCACCCCCCCAGGGATCAGTACAGTACCGGTACTTACCTGCTGCTGGACGCTGGTGCTGGCTCTGGGTCGCCAGCGGCGGCCCAGAGCCCGCAATAGGGGACTTAAGGGAAAGAATTTTTGTTGTTTAAATCCAGGCTGGGCAGGGTGTGGGGGGGGTGTCCCCTCTTCCACCCGCACAGCCTGGACTCATGGAGGGAAAGTGTTTGGGTGGGGTTTTGTGGGGTTTTTTTTACATTGCAGCCATTCATTTGAATGGCCGCAATGTAAAAAATCTGGTACGGGGGGAAATCTGAAAAACAGGCCGGATTACCGGGTTAATCCTATACTGCCGGTACACCAAAATACCGGCAGTATCAGATACCAGATGATCTGGTAGTATCACCCCCTATTATTAACTAATAACTCTTCTAAATGCTATGAACTAAATGGATTAAGTAAACTACTACACACACTACTCCTACAAACACTAAAAACTAAATCAATAAACGCTATCTCTATCAGTAAACTAACTCCTACAGCTGTCTACTATCCTACAATCTATCTATCTATCTATCTATCTATCTATCTGGGATAAGGGGGAATCACAAACAACACAAGGAGGGGTACAAAACTGAAATAAAACCAAAATCAAGCTAATAATAATCATACACAAAACAGGGGAAGGGAAGGGAATCAGGGATGGAATGTATATAGAGCGGGAGAGGGAAAGGATTCAATGGAGGGGGGAAGGCAGAAGGAAGATTGAACACAGGGAACACAGGGAGGGGTAAAAACAAAAAATAACAACTAAATCTATCTAAGCTAAGCTAAATAAATGATAATATGGAGGTAGATGGGTTGGATGGGTGAAATGGGAGGAGGATTGCAATGGATTAAGGAGACCAAAAACTTCTGGGTGAAGGAGCCTTCTGAAACGCCTGCTGTTCAGGAACAGTGACTATCTCAGAAGGTATTGAGAAAGGGGGAGGAAGACAGTTTTGTTTCTTGCTTCGCCCACCTCACTGCAAGCCCCACTGGCTCTGTGCAGTCTATCTCGTAGCCAATCGCAGACTGTCAAGCCATTGGTCTGAGGTGAAAAGTGGATGGTGATTCGGCAGGCTGGCTCCAAGCCAGTCTCCAACCCTCTACCTCTGGTGCCTGAAAGTCTGCTCCTCAGCTGAGTCAGATGACGTCCCACTCCCTGCTATGTTTGGCCTTCCAGTGACCTAACAGCAGACCACGTTTTAGCCACCCGAACTCAACCGAACGCGATCCAAACTTACCGAAGTGTTCGGTGATTTCGGTGTTTGGATCTGAGTTTGGTTCGGTGAGTTTGAGTTTGGGTTTGGGTTCGGGTTCAGTCGTCTGAACATGTCGAGTTCGGGCAGAACCCCAAACTTCCAAACCGCTTTCGCCCATCCCTATTTTTTATAGAACTGCATAACTATTCAATCTGAGCTCAGTATAGTTCTACTCATGTGTGTTACAGACTTCATTGTAGTTCAAGTCCTGTTCCATAAATCCCAACTTGTGCAGATAGAAAGAATCCAGAGAGACTGTGTGGTTGCCATGTTGGTCCCAAGTGACAGAGAGGGAAGATAAGTGATTTGAATAATATCTTATTGGACCAACTGCTGGTGGTGGAAAGGCCTCACAAAGACCCAAAAGCTTGCTTATTTCCACCAACAGCAGTTGGTCCAATAAAAGATATCATCCGAACCACTTTGCTTCCCTCTGTGATAGAAAGAATCATAGGTCGAAATGAATCTCTCTCAATAGTCTTCAGAAAATCATCAAAGGATATTTTCATACGTGACGGGCCTTTTGGCATGCCATGCTGAACCCTGTACCAGGACCATCCATCAGACGTGCTGACCTTTTCACTGTGGGGAATCTCAGATGGGGCGGGGCTGAGTGATGCAATGTGTGGTGGCTTGCACACACCCCCCCGCATTCCCTTGGTTGGCCGCCCACGGGGAGGCGGGCAGACTCAGCAGTCAATCAGGCTGCTGAGCCCGATCCCTATCCATGGTCGGGGTCACAATCTGGGATTGGCCAAAGGTATCATACGTTACTTTTGGCCCATCCTGGATCGTGGCCTCTCTAACCGTGGTCAATTTGAACGCGGACGGGTGTTCACTCTGTTGAACATCTGGCTGGGAGAAAATAGACGTGCATGGGATTGCTGCCACCACACCGGATCCACTGTGAATCAGCATGGTGAGTAGTGTTCCCATCACATCTGAAAATACCCAAAGTCCCAGTGGTGGGACTTCAAGGTGGCGAGAGATCTGGTCAGGTCAAGCTCTCTTTGCCTGGATTTGGATTCATGCACATCCCATTGTGACATGCTTTTTGGCATACTTTGTGGATAAAATCTATCATATTGAACATGACTTTGGCTCTACCACTGCAGATGCAGTGATGGAATCTGAGGTCAGGAATGCCCTATCTGGTCAGTTTTGTGGGGAGGAATTTCAACTGGTGACACCTGTCGAGACGGTGGATGTCTTGAGGTCTGTGCAGGCCACAACTTATGCATTAGATCCTTGCCTGTCATGACTGATAAGAGCTACCAGGAAGACACTGAAGTAAGTGCTAGCAGGGGTGAAATGCCTCCCTTTGGGTGGGGAAAGTACTGGAGTGTTTGAAGGAGGTTGTGGTCTGCCCTCTCCTCAAAAAACCATCTTTTGATGTTGATGCCCCTGAAAGCTACCGACCTGTCTCTAACCTTCTCTTTTTAGGGAAGGTTATTGAGAGCTTAGTGGCCCATCAACTGAAGGTGCATCTAGACATCTCAATTTTCCTGGACTGGCTTTTGTCCGGGTTATGGTACGGAGACAGTGTTGTTTGCCTTGATTGACAACCTCCTTGTAAAACTGGACAGTGATTGTATGACCCTACTAGTTCTGTTAGTTCTGTTAGCAGTTTTTGATACCCTGAACCATGAGATGCTGGTGACATGCCTGTGCAATTTGGCTGGTGTGGACGAGATCATTTCGCAATGGTTCCATTTGTACCTTACGGATAGATCACAGTGGGTGGTTCTCAGGGATTATACATCTTCCATGGGAGGCCTCCTGTGTGGGGGTCCCACAGGGTTCCATCTTGTCTCCTCTCTTGTTGAATGGGGGTTTTAGTGATGTTTTAAAATTGTTGTGGGTTTGGTGTTTTTTATTGTTGTTGATTTTATTATTATTGTTTTTTTATGATATTGTAAGCTGCCCCGAGATGCCGTAGGCATGAGGGGGTGGCCAATAAAATTAACGAATATAAATAAATAAATAAATAAATGTGTATATTAAGCCACTGGGGTAGGTTGTCCACAGCTGGGGGATCTGGTGTCATCAGTACACGGATGACATCGAGCTGTATTTGTCTTTTTCATCAGACCCAAGCCCTGCTGCCCCCTTGCTATCCTGGTGTCTGGGAGCTGTGGGGGACTGGATGAGGCAGAGCCGGTCGAAGCTCAGTCCCGATAAGATGGAGGTGAAGTTAGTGGGTGCAGCCGGTGATCTGAGGGAGGGGCCTGCCCCTATTATTGGAGGCATCCACCGTCCATTAGTTCCATCTGTGTGGAATCTGGGGGTGCTCTTGGATCAGCAGCTGTGCCTAGATTTCCAGGTGTTGGCTGTGGCCACATGTGCCTTTAACCAATAACATCTGATGAGATGACTCCTCACTTATGTCTCAGACTCCGATCTTGCCACCATCATCCATGTGTTTGTCACCTCGAGGCTAGACTACTGTAATGCGCTCGGCTTGGGACTGCCCCTGGTGATGGTTCAGAAACTACAACTAATACAGAATGCAGTGGCTCATTTCCTTACTGGGATGGAAATTCCAGCTCAGGGAGCACATAACATCTGGGCTCTGGGCTCTGTGCACTGCACTGACTGATGATTGTTTTCTAGGCCAGATTCAAGTTGCAGGTTTTGACCTTTAAAGCCCTACATGGTCTAGCCCCGCTTATCTGAAAAATCACCTCCCCTCCCTTCCCCCCTCCCCCATGGTCCAGGGTGGACTTGTGGTCATCTATGGACACCCTCCTAGAGGTCCCATGTTATCGGTGTGTCTGTATGGACAGGAGGGCATTCTCGGCAGCTGCACTGTTGCTTTGGAATGCTTCCCTGGTAGAAATCTGCCTCAGTCAGGATCTCCTGGCCTTTCAATGTAATTGTGAGACATGGATCTTCTTCCAGGCATTCTTTGGGGGAGGTGGGTTTTAGTGTGGGCTTTTATCACAGATCTACATTGTTTTGATTTTTTTTTTAGTGTATTGTATTTTTAGTGTATTGAGTTTGTAAGTCACTCCGGGTTGCCAGAGGTGAGAGGGGCGGGATATTAAATATAAATAAAATAAATAAATAATATGATGTCCTGGTGCCCTTCCCCTTCCATTGCACCCATTGTACATTGACCAGATAACTAGCCTGTCATCAGTGCTCCATTTACAGCTGGAAGGCTAAGGTCAAGAGAGAAGTAATTTGCACATAGTCATCCTAAAACAATGTGCTGTTCCCTGGACCAAACTGGCTTCCAGCATTCCTGTGGTGTGTTTTAATTCTCATCAGAAATTTAACTTTGGAAGGAGAAAGATTGGCACCTTCCTTAGGAATATTGTTAAACATTCCATTAAACTTCCCTTCCTTCGTCCCCCCTCCCCCCATCTCTCAGATTGTAAGCCCTAGGGCAGGAACCGTGTCTATTCCATTACTTTGTAAAGCACCAGGTACATTTCTGGCACTATTTAAATGCTTACTCATAATAATGATAATAATTATAAGAAAAGACCCATGTTCACTGTATTTCCACCACTGATGGCAATTGGGAAAATGCAGTGAACACGGGTCCCTGAATTTTATAAGTAACAAAGACTAGTCTGTATAAAGTCAGAAATAAACTGTTTCCAGCATTGTTGACGTTGAGAGAAAACTTTGCTAGAGGCAATAAGAAACCCTTTGCCACTGAACCTTGAGATCAAGGTACCGCGAGACACAAACATAGTGACTGTAAATCAAAGCCTACTACTGTTGGGTTTTTTTTACTTGCTTTTAAGATTTTTTTTGCGATCATAATTTTAGAAGGGACTATTGGGCTAGCTTCTGGCTAATCAAATCAAGCCAGAGGAAAGTTTCTGTTAAAATTGTCCCATTGTTTGGTAATTTTATATGGTTAAACCCAGTATTTTTCAGTATCTGGGGTGAGTGCCATCAAGCAAGTGAAGGCTTCCCCTTTCCTCTCTCTTCACAGCTCCTTTCGGTGTGAGCAACAGTGAAAAGGGACAAATACAGTGAGAGACAGGGGGGAAAAAAGGGGGGGGGAGAAAATGATCTATACTGTACTCTGAGTTGTTTATTTCTGTTCTAATGTAGGTCCTGACTTGCATTTTGTTTGTTTGTACATGATCTATTGTAAAATAGAAATTGATTTGATGTAGAATTATTCATCCATTGTGAACTGTATGAAATACACTACGTTGTCAGAGAAAGTTGTTTAAACAAGGAAATGAAAGTCAATTTTTATGTACCAATTCTTTTGTTATGTGAGCTTTCACATTTTTTTGACATTTTTCTTGATATACCAACTGCTGACACTAACTTATCAGGTTTCCGTCAAGTTCTGAGAATGTTTAGGCAGCTTCTGATACCAGAAAACTACTTCTGCTTCCAAGTTTTTTCCTCTTTTTCCCACCTTCAATTTTTCTTCTTAAAGCACTTATTTATGGGTTTTCTGCTGTAGAAAATGAACTTTCTGACCCCAGAAAGTGAACTTCTACTCCTTGGGAACTCCTTCCAGTCACTGTTTAAAGATCTTTGTAAACATACTCCATGTTTTGCTTCTGAGAAAAATTCTTTATTCCTCTTTATAGTAAAAATTAAATAACCCAGTTCAGGTGTTTGTAAGTCATGGCAGGATTAAATCTTGGGGTTGCCAGCATGCTGTCACAAGCACAGATGTTCTTAAGAAGCAATTCCTCAATTAAACCAAATTAAGGATAGTTGATATTATTTATCATTTCTATAGAACTTTCAGTTTCAAAGTATTTTTCAGTCTTTATCTAGTTTACTCTCCCAGAAGGTCAGGTCCTTATCATTCCCATTTTACATATGGGGAACTGAGTCTGTAGGATAATAACACCTTAAACACTAGACTATGATGGCTCAACATTTAAGAAATGACACCATTGTAGAAGTCGTCAGGAAGGCTGGTAAGTACCAGTATGTAAGGACCTGCTTTCTGGGGTATAGGCAGACTGCAGGGGATGTTCTAAAGTGGGGAGTCAGGACAGGAATCCATGGTGGAGGGCAGAAAAGTCACAGCAGGACAAAAAAAAAGGATGAAAAGAGATGTAGAGGAAAACACACAACAAAGCAGATACTGAACAGTAAGGGGAGCCAGTCAGACAGGAACAGGTCAGATGATCTCACCCAGCTTCCTGGTGCTACCAGCAAACTTTTTGTGCTGGCTGGCAGCTAACTAGGAGACTGGGAGGCATGGTAAGGGGTGGAAACAGACAGGATGAGGGGTGTGGCTAGGCCAGAGCAGAAAGTCCTCTTGTTGGGAAGAGGTGGGGTTGAGGTAAGGTAAAGCTGTGACACTGCAGGTTCAGCCACCACTTCAAAAACTCTGAAAGTGGAAGTATAAGATTTGGCTCCTGACACAGTGGGTAAAAAGTTAAAACAAACATGACAGTAACATACTCTGACCAGCTTTGTCTCATTGTGTCACTATCACAATTGTGCTTGGGCCCCCAGATGTTTGCATTGACTGACCCCAGGCATGTTTGCAAAGTGCTGAAGTTACAATCCAGGCTACTTCCCCTCCCACCCAGAGGTCAGTCTGAGGCAAAGTGGGCTGCAGCGGACTAGAACATATGTTCTGACCTACCATCACTCATCCTGGAGGGGGTCCACCAAGGTCGACCATAATGGATTCCCGTAATGGTGGGGGATGGGGCACTGGGTGCAGTGGTGGGCAGAGCTGTAACAGCTCCCCAGCCAGGATCACATATGGTCAGTTCCCTGATCTGACCCCAGCCATGTCAGTGGCGCAGCAGCAACCCTATCCAGCTAGGGTCACCACTACTCTGCTGTCATTTCTGTTTTTACGCATTGACTACTCCCAGATGCTCTCCAAGGACTTCCTTTGAAGAGACACAGTTGTATAGGGATGTGCAAACAGAATGGGGTTTGGATGTTCGGTCATTCGGTCTGGGAACCAAGTTCGGGTTCGGTGGTTCAGTTCGGGAGCTGAGTTTGAGTTCTGTGTCGTTCAGTATCGGTATCGGTATCGGTATCATTTGAGTTTGGTTCCATGATCGCGCTGGAAACCAGAAATGGTATTTCAATTGCGTGTGGAGCTTGTGTGTGTGTGTGTGTGTTTGTTTGGTTGGTGGTTTGGTTGGTTTGGCTGTGTGGTTGAGGTTGATTTGTTTGAGGTTGGTTGTTTTGTTGTTTTGTTGTTTGGTTGAGGATTGGTGTTTGGATGGAGGATAAAAAGAGAAAAAATAATGAAGGTGGAGGAGAAAGAACCAGGACCATCTGAAGTGGTGGAGGTCAGATCCTCGCCAGAGGAGGAAGAGGGCACAGGAGGTGCCACTGCTGCCAGGTTTGTAAAATATATTTTTGTTTATTGTGCCATCCAGGGTCTAATTGCCATCCCTAGTAGCATCCAAACAAGGGCAGGATTTGCACATAGGCATGGGCCTGCCAGAGAGAGAGAGAGGGTGCGGGGGGGGGGAGGCTCTTCTAGCACCAGACGCACCCAGGCAGACATGTGCCACCCAGGGTCTCTAATTGTCATCCCTAGTAGCATCCAAAGAAGGGCAGGATTTGCATTTGTCTTAGGCATGGGTCTGCCACAGAGAGGGGGGGGCGGAATCTTCCAGCAGCAGCAGCAGCAGCAGCAGCAGCAGCAGCAGCAGCAGGCAGAGTCTGAACTTGCAGACACTACAGAACCACAGGTGGTGGTGGTGGTGTATGTGGGAAAAAGGGAAAGAGACGAGTAGGCACTAGGTAGCACTGCAGCACCATCCATCCACTTGGTGTGGGAGAATGAGTATTGCTCTGGGAAGGACTAGAGGCATCACCATAAATACATGATATTATTTAGGTGTTGTTTATGTGTTCCTGTTTCAGAGAGGGTGACAATGATGCGGCCCTTGTTACCAGGCCCAGAACCCCATCCCAGTGGAAGCTGCAGCCACAGGAGCCACCAGAATCCAGGCCAACATGGTCCACGGCCTGACAGTATTATGATAGCCTGAAACATGGATTTGCTGAATGCAAGGTAAGCCACGGGGGCTGGATCAACAGGGAATGGATTGCCCTATGACCTCTTAGGAATTCCCCCACAGGGAGAGAGATTGGCAAGCCAGCCACCCACTTGTGGAGACAGAATGAAGGCAGGACTTGATAGACCATTGGTCTGATACAGTTGGCACTTCTTATGTTCCTATGTCCTTTTTGGATGGTGGACTTCCTCTGAACTCTAAAATATTGTTTCTTTTAGCAAGGTGGAATGCCTTCCCATCAGCTGTCACAGTTGGCAGATATAATCACACAGCTCTGGCAGAACGTCTGTGCCGCTGTCCTTAGAAAGCAGTGGAATCCCTGGCTCGTATTTTGCTGCATTGCCCCCTCTATGTGATCTCGAGGGGAGTTTACCTTGCATCATTGTTGGCATCTTTACCTGGCCGCTCAGAGGCATCGCTGCTGGTTTTTTTGTTGGGCGATCACTTGCCGCACGTCTCACAGCAGGTTGCCTGGTTTTTGAGTTCGGTCCACAAAATTAAAATCTCTTTAGATACAAATGTGGCAGTTCACGCTGAAGCCACAAATGACCCTGCTTGGTGACTGTGTGTTATTTGTTATTTCCCCAGTAACTGCTAGGTTTTAAGTTACCTGTGGCCTGAGGGTTGGCCTTGAGCAAAACTCGGTTGGCTTGGTAGGAAGGTTGTGCAATTTTAATTAATGCTGGGGGGATTTCGCATATGTTGTCTGGGAGAGAGCTGGGGGTGCCCCCATGCCAAGGGTAAGGTGTCTGGTGCTGGTTTGGGCCATTAAACTTTCGTAATCAGCAATTTTGGCCCTGCCCTTTCGGCTGCACCTCTCAGTGTTCCTTATGACGAGTCTTTTGTTGGCTCATAGATAGAAGACCAATTCAGGATTACAGATAAATTGCCCTCGTTGAGCCGCATGGGGCGGGGGTGAGTCGGTGCCATAAAAGAAACGGGTTTAACTAAACTAAGCAGGAGTCAAGAGCCTCCCGCACTCAAGCTCCGTGGAAGAGCTAGGGACCCCCCCAGATTAAAGTTACTGATTGGGACAACTTCACCGGGCTATTCATATTGTAAACTTCATAGGCCCTTTTTTTACATCCTATGTGAGGTCTAGAAGTCATTTTGGAAATATTGAAGCAGTATGGTACCAAGGGAAAGTAAATTGGATTATCGGAAAGTATGTTCTACTATTGAACTCGGTCAGGGGGCAACTGTTAAATTGCCTTATTGTAAAGTCAACTTGGATCTTCACACTGGGAGAATGTTGTTTTGATGCTCATTGTTTATTCTGTGTTATTTTATAGTTGTAATGTTGTTATAACCTTCGATTGAAGCGATAAATAAATTATTATTATTATTTAGATGTGCGACAAAAAAAATCAAATAGGGGATACAGGGGACCACCTTGGGGCTCATTGCCCACATTGAGAATGTCTACCAAATTGAAGTGGCAAGGTGGGACGTGTCTCGTTCGGGGTGCAGGGACTCCAGCGCGGAGGAGCATTGCCCAAAGAAAGGGGGAAAGGCACACCAGAAGTGCTGCCACCACAGTTCTTCCTCCTCTAGCTCTGCTGAGGAGTCTCGAGCCCCCTGGGAGGAGACCAATGAGGCAAGATCATTTAGGACACATCTGGAGAGGCCCACACAAAAATATATTGAGGCCCATCAAAAATATATAGATGGGATAAGGCTCCAAGCCCTCACCATGGAGGACTGGCTGGTGGAATGTTTCCAGGAGCTCCAAGCTAGGGAGCAGAAGGTGGAGGCTTATGCAGAGTACCTCCACAAAGAGATCAGGGAGTCTGTACTCCACCGCCAGTCGGTAGCCAAGTGGAAGGCGTCCTTGGCAGGGACCCTGGACTTTGCCCATCAACATGGGTATGAGGTGGAGGAGGACGTGCTGCCCGCAGTTACGTGCACCCCTTTCCCCTTTTCCCAGCATTCCAGGGGACAGACCCACAGAGCCTTAATTTCTTTGTTTGTATATTAATGTTTGTTCTTTGTTTGATAAAGTTGTAGAATGTTGTATGTAGTTTAAAAAGATGTTATAAAAGTTATATTTGTTACCTTACCAGCTTTGTTTGACCTGTTCAATCTTTTAGTCCTCTGTGCTGCTTCTGGCAGGTGGCAAACTCTCATTGTATACACAGCTTGTCAGATCCCTACCTGACAGCAGTAGCACATGTAACGTATTAGCCCCAAGATGTGCCAGCAGGATCTCGCAGACAGCCCCCCAGAAGGGGCAGGGTTTCTGTATGTGTGGGTATGCCACAGAGAGAGAGAGGCTGTGACAGTCTGGCAGAGGCATAAGTGGGCATTGGCAGGTTCGCTGCCTGCTCTCACAGAGAGATCACCGCATGGGGGGAAGCCTTGGGAAGCTAAGCTGGGTTATATAATACTTGGTTACATTTGTCAGTTGGTCCCTTTGAAGCCCTCGAGTGGAGAAGTGTGTTCAGCTAATAAAAAGATTGCCCCGGGGGTGGGGGGTGGATGAGACTTGCAGGCAGCACCCCAGGTAGAGCAGCCAGCCAGGGATATCATATTTCCTGTGAGGTGGTGACAGAGAGAAAGAGAGAGAGGCTCTTTGACAGTGGGCAGCAGGCGGTGGGTGAGCAGAGGGGCTATTTCAGCTGTGGCAGCGGGCATCAGCAGGTGGATGCGGAGGAGTAGGCTGGCAGGGGTGCAGGCTGGCAGGTGGGCACCAGTGGCCACTGGCCAGTCAGGCATGAATAGCAGCAGCAATGAGCACTCAAATGATGTTTCTTGGGACTGGAGTGACTGCTTCTCATTCTGTTAGGTTTGCTGCTGGATGTGGTCATTGTGCATGAACACAGATCAGATCTCTTGCTGGTTCTGGAAGGTGGCAGCTTGAGCTGGATGCACCTCTCCCCTTTTTTCTAGCAGCAGGGAGCCTCTCGCTCTCTGTCCATATACTTCAGGTGACAGCATGGCTGGGAGCTTGTCTGTCTCTCCTTCTAGCAGCGGGGAGACTCTCTCTCTCTCCACGAGCAGCAGACTTCTACCTCTTAAGAAAAGGTTCTTCGCATTGGCTCTCATCATTCTCACCACGTTATCCTGTGTTCCATCCCTGCATGGACTTGTCTCATATCACTAGAAAGGGTTTGGTGGAAATCTGTGGGGGTGCCAGAGAGAGAGAGAGAGAGAGAGACTCTCTGGCAGTGAGCAGGAGCTAGAGAAGTTGATGATGGTTCTTGCCACTGGAATGGCTGCTTCTGGATAAAGTGGATGGACAGCCCTTCCTGCCTGTAACATAGGCCCCAGAACCCTGATGGTGGGTCCTGGGGCTGGAGTGACTGTTTCTTGATGACGTGGAATGACAACTCCCCCTGAGCAGAATGACAGGCCCCAGAACCCTGAGGATGGGTCCTGGGGCTAGAGTGGCAGCTTCTGTATGAAGTAGAATGACAGCCCTCCCTGCCTGTGATGTAGGCACCAGAAACCTGACAGTGGGTCCTGGAGCTGGAGTGGCTGGCTGCTTGTTGATGATGTGGAATGACAATTCCCTGTGAGTGGAATGATGGGCCCCAGAACCCTGATGGTGGGTCCTGGGGCTGGAGTGGCTGACTGTTTCTTGATGCCATGGAATGACAATTCCCCATGAGCAGAATGTCATACCCCAGAGCCCTGAGGGTGGGTCCTGGGGCTAGAGTAACAGCTTCTGGGTACAGTCGATGGACAGCCCTCCTTGCCTGTATTGTAGGCCCCGGAACCCTGATGGTGGGTCCTGGGGCTAGAGTGACAGCTTATGGATGAAGTTGCACAGCAGAGGCAGCATTGGCAGCAGAAGCAGACCCTGGATTGCCCAGAGGCAGCATTGGCAGCAGCAGCAGCAGACATTGGATTGTCCGGGCACAGAATCCGTGGCACAGGATAGATGGCATTGGCAGGATTTGCCTGTGCACTGGACCCATGGAGCCAGGATAGTAGGATTTGCCAGGGAAGAGCTCCCATACAGCAGTAGCAGGATTGTGTGGGCACATTTGGATTGGTCAGAGCAGAGTGCCCATGGACCAGCAGACAGCAGCAGCAGGATTACCAGGCCAGTGGGGCACATCACCCAGGGTTGACAGGGCAGGCAGACAGGCAGCATGGCATGAGAGGCAGGTGGGCTGAGGCAGGCTTTGAGCTTGGCAACCTGGGCAGGCAGACAGGCACCTTGGCATGAGAGGCAGGCAGGCGGGCTGAGGCAGGATTTGAGCTTGGCAACCTGGTTGGGCTGACAGGCACCTTGGCATGAGAGGCAGGCAGGTGGGCTGAGGCAGGCTTTGAGCTTGACAACCTGGGCAGGCAGACAGGCAGAATGACATGAGAGGTGGAAGGCAGACTGGGGCAGGCTTTGAGCTTGGTAATGGCAACCTGGGAGGGCAGACAGGTAGCATGGCATGAGAGAGGCAGTTGGGAAGGCAGGCTCGGACCTTGGCAGGGCACTCAGATAGGCTGGCAAAGACTGTGCAGCATGCACATGAGAGAGAGAGTCAGTCAGATAGGCAGGCCAAGATTGTCTATCAAGAGGCCAGCTGGCAGGCTTACAGCTTCCCAATTCCACCCACCCGGCATAATGAGATCAGTCAGATAGGATGGCTGAGGTCATCTAGTATGTGTGTGTGTGTGTGTGTGAGAGAGAGAGAGAGAGAGAGAGAGAGAGAGAGAGAGAGAGAGAGAGAGAGAGAGAGGGGGGGCGGGCGCCGGACATTGGGAGGGAGGGACAGCACCTCAGCACAGCATCAGCAGCCCAGCTTGAGGAGGAGCCCTGTCCCAAAACTGCCCATGGCATGGGATGGCATGTGCCACTGCACCATCAATCCATGTACAGGGGAAAGCTCGGGGAATCTCAGTAGCAGAAGGTTCACCTTTAGGAACAACAACTGCTCCACCATCTTGGGCCCTCATCTCAGGCAGTGCGGAGAGATAATGTCCCCCACCATGGAGAACACCCGCTCACTGAGGGCACTTGTTAGTGGGCAGAACAAGAGACCCTTGGCCACTTTGGACAGGGCCGGCCACACATTTGTCTTGCCAGGCCAGTAGGCCAAGAGATTGCTGCTGGGCTCAATGCAGGGCTCCTCCTCCAGGTAGCTCTCTACTGCTGCTGAGGCGTTGTCACACTCTCTCACATAACTGCACCTCTGCACCACCTCCACCACTGCCCTCAGCCATGCTATCTGCTCTGCTGTGCACGGGCCCATGCTCCACAAGTGCCCTACACAAGGTACTGCTGCTGCTCTCAATAGGGGTGCTGGTGCTGCTACTGCTCGGACTGGGGGCAGGGATAGACCTCACTGGCTGAAAGGGGTGACTTCTCCCACTCCCACCATCCCCAGTGGTGGGCTGCTGCCACCGCCACACACTCTCGAGATGCCTATCTGCACACCAGAACCTCTCCACCAGCTCAGCCTTCCAGTAGCAGACTGCTGTCTGCTGTGCCACACTGCCCTTGACCTGGGTCAAGCATGGTTGCCATCATGTATTCCTTGTGCTTCAGCAGCTCATCAAACTGCCCCTTCATCCCTGACTTCAGCTGCTGCAGAAGGGCAAACACCTCAGCCCACAGCTTCTTGCCTTCAGGGCCACCATCCTGCCCCTGGAGAATCTCCTCCAGTCTCCTGAGGAGACTCTGAACCAGAGGGGTCTACCTGGCTGATGCTGGCCGTGGAGGAGCTGATGGTCTCCATCACGGCCAGGAACACATTCAGGACAAAGACTGTTTGTGACAGGATGTACCATTCCACCTCATTGTACCATGGAGGTGCCCCGCTGTCTATTACCTGTTGCACCTGAGGCAAGGCAGCTTTCTGCTCCACAAGCCACTCAAGCATCAGGAACATAGAGTTCCACCTGGTGGATACATCCAGCACCAGCTGGTGCACTGGGGAGCCTTGCTCTGCCTGCTTGGCCTGGAGGAGCTTGTTGTCCTTCATACTCCGGTTAAAAAACCCAGCCAGCTTCCTGCCCCGCTCAATCAGGGAGCTAAGTGTGCCTGTCCAAATCCCCTTCTCCCCCAATCCCAGAGCATCCCTGAGCACCAGGTGAAGGGAGTGCACAGCGCAAGGGATGCTGGTGAATCCACCCTCACTGACTGCCTTCAGTATGTTTGCTGTGTTGTCTGTCACCACGCATCCCTTGGCAAAGGGCACACCTGACATGACCCAGTATATATATACTCCCTCACCATGGTGGTCAGGGCTCCCTCAATGTTTACAGAGGTGTGGGGGACATCCATAAGTTCGGCCTGAAGCAGGGCCCATGTATACCCTGCTTTGGGACCCCTCCTGCTACTCCCAAAAGCTGCCACTCCTGGGTCCTGCCACCAGTACGTCATTATCGCCAGGTAGGCATGCTGGACTTTTCTGGTGGGCCACAAGTCTGAGGGTGAATTGGACAGTGGCACCCCCAGCCCCTGTCAGCTGCTCCCTCACCCGCGTCTTTAGAGCCCGGTACAAGGCTGGCACCACCTGTCAACTCAGGGTGGTGCAGGACAGCAGCTGAAACTGGAGGACCAGGAAGCCAATCAGGTGCCTAAACCCCATGTCCCACACAATGGAGAAGGGCTGCCCATCGTCGGCTATCTTTTCCCCCAACAGATGTGTGGCTTTCAGCTGAAAGCCACACCGCCCTCCACGTCCTGCAGCTGCCGACTGACTTAGCAGATGCCCCCACCCTAGCTCCTCCATGGTGCTCTGATGCTGCTGGTGAGGCTGCTGCTGCTGTTCCTCCCCCCTAGCAGGAATACTGCTCCTGCTGCTAGAGGCAGCTGTTGGAGCAGGACGCTTGCCTGCTGATACAGGTGGATGACTAGCTGCTGTGATTAGGAACCCGCTGGCATCCACTGCCCCTGCATGCCCGCTTAGCAGCACAGCGCTGTGGCATACCTTCAGGTACCTCACCATGACAGTTGTGCCAAGGTTGGTGAGACCTGCCCATGCTTCACCACCTTCTGGCACAAACTGTATTGCACCTCCCTGCGATCATCCGCCCGCACTAACGTAAAATGCACCCAGAATGAGGATTTTTTGCCCTCTCCTGCCTTCTGGCCTACACCGGATGATGAACTGCTGGGAGCCAGGGCAGAACATGGTGCCACTGCTGGCAGCACAGCGCGCATAGGGACAGCCATCGCCTCAGCACCAGGTACCTTGCCACAGAACTGCTGTCTGCCTCACTGTCCCCAATCGCTGATGGACTGCTCACAATGCTGCTGCCACTTGGAGCTGCACTCTCCCTCTGCCCCCTATAGCTGCTACTGCTGCTGCTGCTTCACTCCCTGCTGCCATTACCCAGAGATCGGGCCCTGCCTCTAGCAGCCGGGGTGGGATCCACCAGCCCTGAATTGCTGGGGGGGGGGGGAATCACCTCTACAATGGGGGACAATGGTGGCCCCTAAGGAATTTCGACCCTTGAATCATCTTCACCTGCAGCTGTAGATGAGACATCTGAAGCCTCCTCCACTGCAGGCATTCCAGTGCCCTGCATGGCAGTGGAGGACCCTGCCAGAAGGCATCGCCTAACCACCACTCTAGTGCCACTAGTGCTGGGAGTCTCGGAAGCCTGTTGCCCAAAATCAGGCCGGAGACGCTTGGGGCGTGGTGATGGGCTTAGGCTGCTGCTTATGCCTACTACCACTCCACTGGCACAGCCCCTACCCCTGCCACCTCTGCCCCATTGCCTGCCTTACGGGAAGCAGACAGGCCTCTCCAGCTTCCCTTCTCCACTTTTCCTCACAAATGTTATAGTTTATCTATATCTATATCTATATCTATATCTATATCTATATACAGAGATAGATAGATATAGATATAGATATAGATATAGATATAGATATACACTAACTCTGTTTATTTTAAAACCTATGCAACTAAATTTAATATTATCTAATATGAATAGCTATACAAAGGCCTAGTCCTACAAACACACTAAATATTAAAACTAAATCACTAAACACTATCTCTATCTCTATAACTAAGCTAACTCCTACATCTATCTATCTATCTATCTATCTATCTATCTATCTATCTATCTATCTATCTATCTATGGGATTGGGAGGGACACAAAGATCACAGGGAGGGGTACAAAACTGAAATGAAACCTAAATCAATCTAATCCTACTCTAAATAAATCCAAAAATAGGGCAAGGGAATCAGGGATGGAATATATAGAAGGAGAGGGAAAGGATTCAATGGAGGGGAGAGGGAGGAAGAACACAGGGAGGGGTAAAAAAATAAAAATAACTCATAAATCTTTCTAATCTAAGGTAAATAAATGAAGCTAGGGAGGTAAATGTGTGGGAATGGGTGAAATAGGAGGAGGATGGGAATGGATTGTTAGTAAAGCAAACTGCTGGGAGAGGGACACTTCTGGAAATGCTGATGAAAGGATCAGTGGCTAGCTCAGAAGGATTGGGAAGGGGGGACGGCCTTGAGTTTTGTTACTTGCTGCGCCTGCCTTTCCACAAGCCCCATTAGTTTTATGCAGCCTAACCCCATGACAATCGCAGACTGTGAAGCCGGTGGTCTGAGGAAAAGAGGGATTGTGATTGGGCAGGGAGGCTGCTATTCGAAGCCTCTCCACCCTGGCACCGGGAAGTCTGCTCCTCAGGTGCTCCCCCCTCCTCCCTGGGTTTGTTTACCCCATATTCCCCACCCGAATTCACCCAAACGCAGCCGAACGTGGCGGAACTGTTTGAGGGTTCGAACGTTCAGTTCGGTCATTCAGTTTTGTCATCTGAACGGGCCGAGTTTGGTCTGAACTCCGAACTCCCGAACCGTGTTCGCACATCCTTAGTATTGTATGAGAAGAGGTGTTATGGTTCAGACTCCCTGTATTGTAAGTAACAAGATGGTGGGGCCAATCCCATGCCCCACTTGCTCCACACACCACTGTGCACATGTGCACATACACGCAACCCCCGTGCACGTCCATTTAGACTACATTGTGCCAGGCAGAGGGAGGTTGGGATTGTGGCCACTGTAATTATATGATGCCTGTGGAGATGGGAACTTGGCATCTGTGAGTGATAGACCGAGTAAAGAGGTTGATTCAGTGGGTGGGTACATCCCAAGAGTCAACCCATTACAGAGTGACACAATTTGAACACCATCTTGGGAATATAAATTACCATAAAAATGAATTGGTTTTCCAGCTATTTTGATTGTTCTTGTATCTCATGCCTACCATCAATATTTTTTAAATCTATAGTATTTTTCTGAAGTGGTTTTCAGGTCTTATTATAATAAAAGCTTTTGATTAGGCCAATTTCATTTGTAAGTGACTGGAATCATGGTGTGCTTGTTCAATGATGATTGGTTATTAGTACTGATTAATTTTTTGTGTAATTGATTTTTGGAGTATCTACTTAACATAGTGGTCCTCATCCTTTTTGTGGTTATGAGACATTTTCAAATTTTAAGACTTATGGCAAGACACAACTTTCTTTTTAAAGTTATGCCATAAAATAGGTTATGTTTTAAGGTTATAAGTAAGTAGAATATAAAAAGAGAGCCGAAAGTAAAAATTAACTTTTTTTTTAAGTGCACTTGTCGCCTTCAGAAACCCTAGCCAAGAGAGTTTAAAAAGCTACATTCCCCCCTGCAGTCACTGCATGGGGTGCATTTTAACCTTTTCCATGCTGGTTCCTCTCTCCCTCTCTTCCTTCCCTCTCAATATTTTGCATTTGCAATATTTTGCATAGGAGTTCAGACTGAACTCGAATAGTTCGGTCGAACGAACCGAACTTTTGAACCAAGCTTGAGGTGTTGTGGGTAACATGAAAGGGTGCATGAGGTACATGTTGCTCATGAGTCACAGATTCAGGACCATTACTTTGGTTTTTAGAATGTATTCAAGAATTTAGTTTTAATTAGAGTACATTTCCGAATGTATTGCAAGGGGGAAAATGCAGTGAACAAGGGTCCCTGATGCATTGTATTACTACCTCTAGAGTTTACTTTGGTGGTTATATGGATCACCAATATGATACTGTGCAAGAAAGACAAATGCCATTTTGAGCTACATTAGCAGAAGCAGTCTCCAAGACACAGATATAGACAATAATGGTGACCCCCCCCCCTTTTTCAGCACTGGGTATTTTCAGACGTTACGTGGTCAGTGTCAACCACAGTCAATTCCCTGTGGTGGCTTGGACCACGTAACATCTGTTGGGGGAACGAATGTTCCCCCCCAGATGTTACCACGGCGGGGAATCACATTCACCACGCGAGCGGCCGCAGTGGCGGGACCAGAGGCCGTCGCATGGTGAAGGTGATTCCCCGCCGTGGTGACCCCCGCTGTCACGTCTGGACGGCGGTCACAGCCCGGAATCCCTACANGGCCCGGAATCCCTGCAGGGATTCTGGCCCGTGGCCATAGCAGGCGAGCGCTGTGGTGGCATTGGCCGCGGCGGCCGCCCGTCTCCCCAGAGGGCGGGTGTTGGAGAGCATGGAGGGGCGGGGCTGTGCGGCCGCACATTGTGCTGCGCAGCCCCGCCTCCTCCCCGATTCCCCGCCGGGATCCCCCGGCACATCTGTTAGGGCATTATGGGTCATCCCGGCAGGGGATGAATTCATTGATTTCGTGACGGGGCCAATTGACCCCGTCATGTCTGAAAACACCCACTGGTATGATCTCATCTAAAGTTTTGTCTTCATTTTGGGCACAGGCAGCATCCAGGAGAGAGCAAGTGGCAGGGTCAGGAACAGTAAGGTGAAGGAGAGAGTCCCAGAGGTAGAGGAGGGGATCAGAGGCTACTCCGGTTCTTGCTTCTCCTTCCTCATTCTGCAGCCACTTCTGCCACTGTTGTTTCAGCCAGGGCCACCTAAGATGGACAGCAACAGGAAAAGGGAAGTGGCATTGCCAGGAGAAGAGAACAGGCCCTGTCCCTACAAGTATGCTTGGGAAAGGGAGGGCAGGTGTGAATAATCAGGGAATGAGTAGGGATGTGCAAACGTAGTTCGGAAGTTAGGAGTTCAGACTGAACTCGAATAGTTTGGTCGAATGAATAAAACTTTCGAACCAAACTTGAATTCAACTGAACTGTTTGGTCGAATCCAAACCAGTTCGGAAGGCAAAAAACCCTGTTTTTGAATGAATGAACTCGGTTCGGAAGTTCGGAATTTGACCAAACTCGAATAGTTTGGTCAACCGAACCGAACTTTCGAACCAAACTCGATTTTCGAACCGAACTGACCCAAACCGAATTTCCGAACTCGCTTCTGTTTGCACATTCCTAGGAATGAGACTGCTAGGGATCAGGGAGCATCCCTCCCTTAGCACAATTGTGGCTGTGTCATTTCTAGCTTCAGAAAGATACAGTACTATTAATTAGGTCTTTTTAGTATGCAAGTGGCAGGTCTCTTCTGTGGTATGAGTGCAGACTGAAGAGACATTATTTAGCAGCACATAGAGTAAAGTCACATGAGACAGGGTTGGCTGGATTCCCCAACTGCCCCAGGGAGGGTGACCACAGCTGCCATACTTTGGGCTTGCGGGAAGAGAACTCCAAATCATCTCCCCCTCTCCCCTGTGGGGAAACTGGGTAGACAGGCCACTGTCACAAGTCTCACCATGTCCCAGGGCAGGTGAGGTGCTGTCCACATGGGCAAGTGCCTGGCCCTGCCACACCCACAACCCCCATCCTACCCACTGTCCCACCCCCTGCCATGACTAGAGGATCAGTATGGCAAACTAGGAATGTGGAAACACTGGGGGGTTCGGTGTTCGGCCTGTTCTTGGGTCGAACCCAAAACCATTTGGGTTCAACCTGTTTGGCCCAAATGGGTTCGGAGGGCCTGGTACCACATGGTAGGGCAATCCCTGGGGTGGGGTGGGTTAAAAAATTTTTTACGAGGCTGGCGAAGGTGTGGGGGGAGGTGGTCCCCAGTGCCCCTTCCATCCACGCAGCTGGGAGGAGGGAGAGAAAAACAGGTTCCTCCCTGCCCCCTGCCCTCACCTGAATGGGTTCAGAACCCAACCTTGGTTTGCACGGGGGGAGATTCGGATTCGAGATGTTCGCAAATGGGCCAAACACTCCAAGTTCGGGCCAGAGCCCGAACTTGTAAACTGCATTCGCACATCCCTATACCAAACTACACCAAAAACGCTATGGTACCAGAAGACCTCGCTACAGGGTGGAGTTGTATGGGACCGACCTGCCTGGAGATGGACCATTACCCTATATTGGCCAGGGTAGGGCAACAGTAGCCCATGATGAATCATTGGTCTTCTCCGGTGGACACATCATGTAGCAGCCAGCTGCCCATCCTAGCTGCCAGTCCCAGGGAGGAAGTGGGTGAACATCTGGTGACTGCCAGTCTGGCAGTCAGATGTAGGACTGAAGTGGCAGCAGCTGTTACCGCACCACCATTCCATTCTGAGAATGTGGCACTTAATGTGTCTTGCCGCCGACTTCCCCTCGATATTTCTGTGATTCCGAATTACCTGCTGCCAGCATCTGCAGATACGGCATGTCTGCAGTTTGTGAACACAATTGGTTTTAATCTACCTTCCGCCACTGAGCGCGAGTCCCTGGTGCACCATGATGCTGAATAATAGATAATTGAATGAATGAACTTAGGGTGACTCTGACTACCTGTTTCAGAGTCTGCTGCAGGGGCGTAGCCACTGTGGAGCGGGGTGCGTTTGCACCGGTGCCCTGCCCTGGGAGGGGACTGGCATCGATCAGGGCCAGTCCCAGGCATATGCGACATCTGGAGGAGCCAGGAGCCCTGCTACTGAGTCCCGGAGGAGTCTTTCTTGCATCACCGGCACCACCCTTTTAAACAGTTCAGTTGTAGGCCCACAGCGCTGCTACATGCTCGCTCACTGCTGCTGCTGGGGCTGGGCATCCCTGCACTCTAAGCAGTACAGAGACTAGTGCACCTGGCTCCTGAGGTTGATCCAGGGGATGGAGGTGGGAGGGGAGTCCCTGCTCTTCTGTGAATTCTCTTGTGCGTTAGGGTGCCAAGGACAAATTCTTCCCCTTTGCTGGGATGACTCTCTGCCTCATTGTAGCTGCTCTGCACCCCCATTTCTCTCTATGGGGCAATCACAAAAGGGAAGAGGGAGGATCTGTCCATCCTTCTTACAGACACAGCACTGAACAACCAACCCTCCCCCAGCTGAATGGACCCCCCAGAGCAGGCTGACCCCTGCCTGCTGCCCCCCTCCCAGGCTATAGATCCAACCTGCATGGAGTGTCATTTTGTTAGAAAATTTCCCCACCACCTCTTTCTAGGCTTGGTAAACTCCCATTTGTGAGAATGGGAGGAGCCACTCAAAGGAGAACAGAAGGTTGCTGCCTTGTAAACAAGGTTCTTTGAGATGGGTCCAAGATTCTCACAAGCACCAGTCCTTCCGACCCCGCATGGAATTTTCTTCCTAATTGCTTAGGGTTGGAAGGAACTGTGTTGGGTTTAGGTACCTTATATAGGGTGGGATCATGTGAACGTCATGACTTTTTTTTTTTTTTAAGCTAGTGAGCTTGGTATATGCCAGTAAGAGAAGGGCGTGCAAGTGAGAATGGAAGGAGTCCCTTGAAGAAGAACTTTGTTTACAAGGCAGCAATAGGGATGGGCGAACAGACAGCGGTTCAGGTTTGGCCATTCGGTTCGGCCGTGTTTGCTTTGGTCGTTCAGGTTCAGCCGTTCGGCCGTTCACCGGGTTCTTGTTCGGCCGTTTGTGTTCGGCTGTTCGGTTTGGGTTCGGCCATTTGGCCAAAAAAATAACGCGAGCTGGAGATCGTGCCGGAAACCAGAAATTTGAGCGCGTGTGGAGTTGTGTGGTGAGTGAATGTGTGTTTGACTTGGTGACTGCTCGGTTTGTGTGTTTTGGCTGTGTTTGACTGTTTGTTACTTTGTTGGATTGGCTGGGCTGTGTGTTTGGGTGGTTCGGTTTGTGTGTGTTGTGGGTGAGAGAGTGGTCCTTGTTTTAAAAAAAAATAGAAAAAAAGAAAAAATGAAGAAGGCTCGGGCGGCTGTGGTGCTGATTCCCCAGCTGGGGGCCAATTTGCCAGTGCCACTCGAGAAGGAGGCGGAGGTGTTAGCGGTCGAGGCGGCTTCCCCGGCGGCTACTACACCTCCCGTGGCACTGGTGGCTTACTCCTCGGATGAGGAGGAAGCGGCGGGCTCTGGAGCTGCTGCCAAGTTTGTAAAAAAATTTTTTTACTTTGAGGACAAGAAAGGCTCTATCTGTGGGAGAGAGCTCACTGGCGTGCGCGTGGGTGCATGAGTGGGGGACATCAGTCGGGCACAAACAGTGGGCATCAGTGGGTGGCAGCGGATGTCTGCAACAGAGAGGGAGGGTACTGTAGTGGGAGGGGTTGGTACGAGCAGCACCACCACCCAAACATGTGCCAGGCTAGCAAGGGCTCCACTCTCCAGTTGCCTTGCCATCCCATTTCCTACACACCCCCAAATAAGGGCAGGCTCTTTCCTCCAGCCAGGGTTATTATTATTATTATTATTATTATTATTATTATTATTATTATTATTAACAGACATTTATATAGCACCAGCAGTGTACCTGGCACATTTACAAAGTAATAAAATAGACACGGTCCCTGTCCCTAGGGTTTACAATCTGAGAGGCATAGGAAGGGAAACAGAGGGAGAGACAAGGGGTCTAACATTCATGAAGATGCGAGGTCTCAGGTGCACATACTTGGCTTGGTTATGATGAGAATGAGGGTTACGATGAGGGTTTCATTTCCTGTTACCATCCCTAACACCACAAGGAGGGCAGGATTTGCACATGTCAGCCAGGGCCTTCCTAGTTGTAATCCCAAGCACCACAAGGAGGGCAGGGCAGGGCAGGGCAGAGTTTGCACGTGCCAGCCAGGGCCTTCAAGTTCCTAGTTGCACTCCCAAGCATCCCCGGAGGGCAGGAATTGCACAAAATTAAATTTCTAGTTGCAATCCCTACTAGCACCCCAAAGAGGGAGGACTAGAGAGCCATCATCATAAATGCCTGATATTTATTTGGTGTTCTTATGTGTTCCCATTTCAGAGAGGAATCGGATTCTGGTGGCACTGGCCACATCCCTGCTGCTGCTTCCAGGACAACGGCAAGGGGGGAGGACTGGGCTGACACCCAGGCAGAGATCGCCAGTGACACCCCCAGACATTCGGTGTCAGTCGTTGTATGTCTGGAGGTTCTATCACAAGGGCGACAGAACCGCCACATGCAAGGTATGGCACGGGAACTGGAACAACAGGGAATGAATTGCCCTATGACCTGTTAGGAACAGAAGTCCCATGCAGAGAGAGATTGGATGGCCACCCAGTCCACCCACTTGTGGAGACAGAATGCAGGCAGGGCTTTTTGACAGACCATTGGTCTGACACAGTATGACACTTCTTATGTTCCTATCTTTTTCTTCTCTTTTTAGATCTGCAATAACGTTTTTCACCGGCAGAGGGTGGGGACCACATCGGGGCTCATCAGCCACATTGAGAAGACCCATGGCTTGAGAGTGAGGCGGGCGGTTGAGGACTCTGAGGACTCTGGAGTGGTGCTCGTGGAGCCTCAGCACCAGAAGCAGGGGGGGGGAAGGCAACCCACAAAAGGAGGCATACAAGCCCTTCCCCTCCCCACCTCCAGCCCTGACATGGAGACCCCTGAGCCCCTAGAGGATGTGGAGGTGAAGACCCTTTGGGCCAGGATGCAGCGGTGCACCCTGGCCCATATGGAGGTGGTCCAGCGGACTTCTGCCAACCTGGAGAAGGGCCTGTTGGAGTAGTTGCAGGCGGCAGAAGGTGGCGGCATATGGCCAGTATGTCTCGGCCGAGCTCCGCCGCGTGCAGCTCTACCATCAGGTGCTCTCCAGGTGGCATGGGGCGATGCAGGAGGGCCTGGATCACTGCATCCTCAATGGCATGCTGGGCGAGCACGAAGTCTCCGGTCCTGAGCCCTGTGAGGTGCCCCTACCTCTCCGCGGGTGGGTGCAGAGGAGTAGGTTTTTGGGGAGGGGGGGCAGGCTGGCATGCGGACACTGGGCTCCTGAATGCAATGGAATGGAATGCAGCCCCCAGTGAGTGGCATGATGATCCCATAATCTTGTTGATGGTCCCTGGGATGGGCGAGCATGACTGAATCAGGGATAGTGGAATGACATCCCAAAGCCTATGGGGCACACTTCATTTGATCAGGCGATAGGTGGTAGCAGGGCAGCAGGTACAGGATCACACACAGGCAGGCAGACACATATGATATTATTATATGTTGTGGGTTATATTCCATCTCATTACAGTAGGTTTGCTGTGTGCTGGATGCGGGCAACGGACATTAATGGGCGCATGAGCACAGATGGAAGTTCTTCCTGGTTCTGGCAGGTGGCAGCCAGGAATCCAGATATACCTAACCCTACCCCTCCAACCCCCATCTCCCTCGTCCCCATCTCCCTCGTTCTAGCTGGGACTCTCTCTGTCTCTCTCTCTGGCCATATAGTGCTGGTGACAGCATGGGTGGGATCGTGTTTGTCTCTCCTTCAAGCAGTAGGTGGACTTTCTCGCTCTCACTCTCTCTCTCTCTGCAGCAACCTGGGTGGGCAGACAGGCACCTTGGCATGAAAGGCATGACGGTGGGCTGAACCAGGCTTTGAGCTTGGCAGCAACCTGGGGTACAGAACACTTGGCACAGACACAGAAAATAGGCTTGGCAGCAGCAGCAGCAACAGCTGTTTCTTTATGCCATGGCATCATGGTACAGACAGAAAACCACATAGGCCTGGCATGAGTGCAATTTTGCCTTGGAAGAAACAGACATTGGTGGCCATGGTACAGAACCTTTTGCACAACTAGCGTATAGGCCAAGGATCTCTTAGACAGTCAATCCTAAGAGATAGGCGAGCATTGTTGTGAAGGAACAGGCTAGTGTTTGGTAAGGGCAGAGCTCCCCACCCCCTCATGCTGCATGCAAAGCATTCCCCCCCCNCTGGGGACACTGGTTGGTGGGCAGGACAGGATACCCTTGGCCACTTTGAACAGGGCCAGCCACACGTTGGCCTTGCCGGCCCAGTAGGCCAAGGGATCGCTGCTGTGATCTATGCATGGCTCCTCTTCCAGATAGGTCTCCACTGCTGCTGAGGTGCCATCATACTCCCTCTCGTAGCTCTGGGTAGGCACCACCTGCCCCACTGCCCTCAGCCATGCTGCTTGCCCTTTTGTGCTGGGCCCTGGGCCCCATGCTCCCCGGAGTGGACTGAACAGAGGAGGAGCTATTGGCAGTAGGGGTCCTGCTGCTGCTGCTGGTGCTGCTGCTACACCTAGGGATGGAGGTAGGGATAGACCCAGATGGCAGGAAGGGGTCACTGCTCCCACTCCCACCATCCCCAGGGGCATCCTGCTGCATGGCCCCCTCTGCCTGCCTGACCTTCTGTACCAGTGTACCCTTCCGGAGGCCATAGACCGCAGTCTCGCGTGCCATGCTGCCCTTGATCCTGGGGTCCAGCATGGTTGCCAGGACATATTCGTCCCGGCGCAGGAGGTCTTCAAGGCATGCACTCAGGCCCGCCTTCAACTTCTGAGCTAGGTCTATAGCCTCAGAGCACATTCTCCTGCCCAGAGGGCCATGATCCAACCCCCCCGCCCCCAGAATCTCATCCAGACTGCTTAGGAGACTATGCACCAGGGGTGTCACCTGGCTGAGCATGGCAGTGGAGCTGCTCAATGTCTCTGTCACGCCCAGGAATGGTTTCCGAACAGAGACAGTTTGGGAAATAATATCCCATTCCTCCCTGTTGTACCCTGGAGGTGACTCGATGTTGGTTTCCAGTTCTACCTGATGCAGGGTGGTTTTCTGTTCAAGAAGCCGCTCAAGCATCAGGAAGGTGGAGTTCCACCGGGTGGAGACATCCTGGATAAAGGTGTGCACCGGGGACCTTTGCTCGGCTTGCTTCTCCTGGAGGAGCTCGCTGCCTTTCACGCTCCAGTTGAAGAAGCCCTCCAGTTTCCTCCCCCGCTCAACCAGGGAGCTAAGGGTGCCTGGCCCAATCCCCTTGTCACACAAGCCCAGTGTCCTTCACCACCAGGTGGAGGGTGTGTGCGGTGCAAGGGATGCTCGTGAACCCCCCATCACGGACTCCCTTAAGGATATTGACCGCGTTGTCTGTGACCACACACCCCCTGGTGAAGGCCGCGCCTGGCGTGAGCCACTCCCTCACCATGGCGGCCAGGGCTGTCTCGAGGTTCATCGCAGTGTGGGAGCTGTACATAACTTGGGCCTGGAGCAGGGCCCACCTATACCCTGCTTCAGGACCCCTCCTGCCACTGCCAAGTGCTGCCTCTGCGTCCTGCCACCAGTGTGCTGTCACCGCCAGGTACACGTTCTGTGTGTTTCTGGTGGACCATAGGTCCATTGTAAAGTGGACTGTTGCCCCCCCAGCCCCTGCAAGCTGCTCCCTCACCCGCTCCTTCAAAGCCCTGTATAGCTGTGGGAACACAGTCTGACTCAGGGCGGAGTGGGAAGACAGCTTAAAGTTGGGGGCCAGGAACCCAATCAGCCGCTGGAAGTCCTTGTCCTCCACAATGGACAAGGGCTGGCCATCCAGAGCAATCATCTCGGCCACCAGGCGCTTGCCTTTGTCCTGGAAGCCTGTGCCACGGCGCCCTTCCGATGGCCTCGACACATCCCCCCACCCTATTTCCTCCATGGTTGACTGACGGCACTGCTGAGGAGGCTCCTGGTGTTCTTCTGCCCCCATACTGCTCCTGCTGGTAGAGGCAGCAGCAGTTGGTGCAGGACGCTGGCCCTGAGCCGGGCAACTGACTGCTGGAGTCGGGAACCTGCTGGAATCTACTTCCCCTGCTTTCCCACTCAGCAACACAGCACTGTGACATGCCTTGAGGTGCCTGGCCATTGCGGTTGTGCCAAGGTTGGCAACCACCTACCCGCACTTTACCACCTTTTGCACAGTGTGTACTGCACCTCTCTGGGATCATCTGCCCGCACCGGCTTAAAATGATCCCAAACAGAGGATTCCCCCCCCCCCAGCTGCCTTCTTGCCTGCCCCGGCGGATGCACTGCTGTCAGCGCTGCTGGGAGGGGGAGGACTTTGTGGCAATGGTGATGCAGCTCTGGGAGGGTCAGACATTGCCTTGTGTACAGAGATCTCCTCTGCATCACTAGTGCCACTGACTGCATCTTCCTCACTGTCCCCAGCGATCATGGTGATGTCCTGTGAAAGGGAGTACTGGAACCCAGAGGCTACACTTCCCATGACCGCCATGCTGCTGGCATGCTCCCTGTGCCCCCCTCTGTAGCTGCTAGTGCTGCTGCTGCTTCTCTCCCAAGTACTGGCTTTGCCCAGGGATCGGGCCCTGCCTCTAGCAGCCGGGGTTGGATTCACCAGCTCTGGACTGCTAGGGATTGCCTTGAGTGTGGGGGACATTGGTGGCCCTGGAGGAACATCGCTAGAAGCTGCCCCAGCACCTGCTCCAGCACCACCCACAGCAGAGACAGATGCAGCTGGAGCTTCTTGTCCTGCAGGCCTTCCAATGCCCTGCGGGTCAGTGGAGGGCACTGCCAGGAGGCGATGCAGAGCAGCCTGTTGCCCTAAATCAGGCCTGCTGATTTTTTTTAGGGGGGGGGATGCCCTCTGCCTCTGGCTACTGCTGATGCTGCCTGCTGTCGCTCCCCGTTCATGGCCCCACCCACCTCTGTCACATGCCCCATTGCCTCCCCTATGGGCAGCAGATTGGCCTCTCCTTCCCTTCTCCATTTCTCCCACAAAAATAATGTGTTTTTTTAAAATATATATATATATATTATTTTTAAAATCTAGATTTTAAATTATTTTTAAAATCTATTATATATCTATATCTACACTAAATATAACTACTATTAACTAATAACTAATTATTCTAAATGCTATGAACTAAATGGATTAACTAGCTCCTACAAACCCTAAAGCTGAATCACTAAACACTATCTCTATCAGTAAACTACTATCTCAAACCTAAAATCTATCTATCTATCTATCTATCTATCTATCTATCTATAGGATGGGGGTTGGGGGATAATCACAAAAAGCACAAGGAGGGGTACAAAACTGAAATGAAACCTAAATCAATCTAATAATAATCCTACTCTAAATGAATAAAAAAACAGGGGAAGGGAAGGGAATCGAAGGGAATCAGGGATGGAATATATAGGGAAAGGATTCAACAATGGAGGGGGGAGGGAGGAAGGAAGATTGAACACAGGGAAGGATAAAAACAAAAAATAACAACTAAATCTATCTAAGCTAAGCTAAATAAATGAGAATATGAAGGTAGATGGGTTGAATAGGTGAAATAGGAGGAGGATGGTAATGGATTTGGGAGCATGAAAATGCTGGGAGCAAGGGAGATTTCTGAAATACCTGCTGTTCAGGAACAGTGACTCGCTCAGAAGGTGTTGGGAAGGGGGGAGACAGACAGTTTTGTTTCTTGATGTGCCCACCTCACCGCAAGCCCCATTGACTCCGTGCAGCCTAGCCCGTGGCCAATCGCAGACTGCCAAACCGGTGGTCTGAGGCAAAAAGGAATGGTGATTCAGCAGGCTGGCTGCTACTCCAAGCCACTCTCCACCCTCCACCCCTGGTGCCTGAAAGTCTGCTCATAGCTGAGTCAGATTACTTCCCCCTCCCTGCTACATTTGGCTTTCCAGAGACCTGACAGTGACAGAGTGACAGTAGAGTAGACCAAGACCATGTTTTAGCCACCCGAACTCAACCGAACGTGATCCGAACTGACCGAAGTGTTCGGCCATTTTGGTGTTCGGTGTTAAGTTCGGTTCGATGTGTTCGTGTTCATGTTCGGTCATCCAAACAGGCTGAGTTCGGGCTGAACACCAAACTTCTGAACCGCGTTCTCCCATCCCTAGGCAACAACTTTCCTCGTGCTACAGTGGCTATGCCCCTGGCTGCAATGCTGTGAGAATCACAAAGCTGCCATGCTTAAGGGAAAGGGGAAACTGTGGCAAACCTGCCGCTTCCCCGTGAAATCTACAGTGGCGAAAATACCGCGGCAGCAACTGCGGAAAGCCGTGCGTGCAAGGCTCCCTTCCTAACCGTGCTGCTTGGTGCAGAAGAGCACTTTCTGCCGGTAAGTGTTCGCAGTGGTATGGCATTTCAGCCCTAGTCAGATGCATAATGGGCTAATGTGGAGTTAGGGTGATTTCAGACGAGATGGGGTGGCATTCACCCCGTCCCGGAATCACCCTTCAGATTCCCCGCCGGAATCAGCCCGTCACGTCCAACAGACGTGCCGGCTGATCCCGGCAGGGAATTGGCAGCGCCCTCCCGAATTGACCACGGCCCGGAATCCCTCCAGGGATTCTGGGCCATGGTAGCCGTCCAGATGAGACGGGCCCCTTCATCGCGGTGGGGAATTGCATTCACCACGTGATCGGCGCCAGCCCCACCGGTTCAGCCTGCTCGCGTGGTGAATGTGAATCCCTGCCGAAATTGACCATGGTAAACATCTAGGGGGGAACTTATGGTTCCCCAATAGACGTTACGGGACCATTCCCCACCATAGGGTATTGACTGTGGTTGAGCGTGATATCGTAACGTCTGAAAATACCCTTAGTCTCATGTGGTCTTACCCAGAGTGAAGAACATGGAACAGATGAGTGTGTGGAAATGTTGCCCCTTTGAAGAAATGAAGAGATGCCTCATGTGAGTAGAAAATGGTGCTTGTCTCTTCATTCTTTCTTCTTTCTTCTCCAGTAGGAATTTTAGGAGTATTCTTGGTGCTCACTGCTCAGAATTTTTTTTGTTTAATTATCTCTGTGTAACAAGTACCCTTCCTTGTGTCTTTTCCATTTTATGAGGTAGCTTGTGTTATTTGTTTTCTTATTTACTCTTCCCCTTCAATAGTTACTTGTCACTCTGATCTCAGAAAATGTCTTTCCTCTTGAAAAGGGGAAAGATGTTTACAGAAGGTAATTGCATGTTTTCAGTGTGTATCCCCTGTTGGCTGCACAACCTTCCTATTTGGAAAGGATGAATGTGTGGTAAGCATCAGGCTGAAAGCAAGTGATGCAGCAAGACACTGGATTTCAGCTTTCTTCTTCTGCTCTTCCAAATCTGATGGAATGAAAAACCTTCATTTCTTGGAAATTTATTTGGGTCCAAAAAGGTACAATTTTTTCAGCGTTTGCCTTATGTTGAAAATCTACAGGTGTCATAGCATTCCATATCATAGAATATTGCATCCCAAAGTTGTAATTTTTCTCAGAGCAAAAGATCCAGCTATCCCAACATCTTCAAAAGTGCATGATTGTTTCTTCAGTGTTTTCGATCTTGTTCATGTGCATTAGCTAGAAAGCTTTTATTTATAGGTTTTTGAGAGCTAACAATAGTTTTAATATTTCATTGACCTCAGGAAATTGAGTGAGGATGTGCAATATCACGATGCCTCCAAAAATATGATACCTATATTAATAACTTACAGCCTTTTTTTCTTCAGAAACAGCTGTCACACTGAACCTTCTCTGACAAGTATGAAATCATCATTATGACTCTTGTCTATGCTCATCTATGGGTGTGTCATCCCATTGTTTGCTGTGTATTCAGCTTTGGGTATTGTGAGCTGTGTTATTTCAAAGGCTGGTTGTCCCTCCCTGGCCACATGATCTTTATGTCTGACAAAAATCTAGATCTAGGTCTGAGATCTAGATGGTAGCAGTCGATAAAGCCGCGTGCTTAGGGTTAGGAGTGAAAACTTGTGACAGATGCAGTGGAAGATGGAAGTATATTCCGAATGTTAATGAAGGTGGATGAGCCATGATTTTAAAAAGCAACAGCTTTCTGGGAACGAGTTTAGTGTCTTCTTAAAAATGTTTCTCTCCATCTTCCCTATTGAAGATGGAATGTGTAATGGGTCAGAAATCCCTGTTTCTACAAGTTTCCATGGTAGGCCAATGGAGATGCTTCATGCACGTTCACAATATTTAGTGCCCATTTAGTTACTCTGGCGTAGATAACACATTGATAAGGCATAACATAACACATGATACATAGCACTCATGATACATAACTCTCAACTGCTGACCTGAGGGAAAAAAAACAAAAACTAAATTTGCCTTCTAGAATGTCCTGACACTTAATGAGGTACGGTACCAGGTATTGCTGGTCCAAAAATTGTAGACATACATTATTGCTGCTGCCACCTGTACCAGCTTTTCCCAGCCTGTTGGGAGGTGCGGTGTGAAAATTGTCTTGTCTTGAGTTGTTTTTACACAGAGGGAGATTTTTGTTAGATCACAACCACAATGTCAGTTAGGTGGCTCAACCTCTGTTAACTTATAGTCTTACATTAGGAATTGGGGGTCTAATTGCTCTTCATGCCTTTGAAAATCTCCCCTTTCAGGTGTGTTTTCATGAGCAGGACTGCTCCAAGGTTCTTAACCTTGAGGAATGCTTGAGGAATAACCCTCTTCCAATTCTGTTCTGACACACAGAAAAAATCAAGTGGTAACTTGATCCTCCTCTTGCTTCCCTTACTGGGCATTGGGTGAGAGAAAGTCAGCTGCAGCAGGCAACAGGAAAAACTAGATAGCACCAAACGTTTCACACACACACACACACACAGGCACTGAAAGAAATCAAATCAGAGAGTGCTAATGAAAAACAAAACCAACAGGACTGCTTGATTCTGATCTCAGACAATCATCTCCTCCAATAGATCCCTCTCTCCCTGGATAAAACCCTTGAAGAGGTAACTACCCCCACACCACACACGTACACGCACGCACTTCCCTCACTCAACCACCCCCTCCCACAACACCTAATTTACCCACACTTTCACCTGTCTGGTCATATGAACAAATGAGAATAAATAATAAAATAATTTAGGAGTTTATGACCTCAGAATAACTGCTCATATGACTAAACCCTTAGTGGGAAACTTGTTTTAAGAACTTAAGTAGCCCTCACACAACTGGTTGTTTCCAGGTTCTTTATAACAAGTGACACTGAAAAGCTTTTAGAAACAAAATTAAACACACAGCAAGTTGGTGTAAATTGACACATAACTGATTTAATTGGAGCTAGGCTTCTTTACACCCCTTGGGAAGCTGGTCCAGTTTCAGAACAGATGCTTTAAGGAGTGAATTTAGACGTGCCAGTCAGCGGGCTTGCAATGGCGTGGGACTGAATCTTCATCCCCATCCGGAATCAGATCGGCCTGTCAACATACATGCCGGCTGATTCTGGAGGGGAATCGGCGTAGGAGGTGGGGCTGCATGGCACAATATAAGGCCGCACACACCCCGTGCTCCCCCAGCCACCCGTCCTCTGGGAGATAGGTGGGTGCAGAGGCCAATCAGGCCACTGCGCCCAGCACATCCCAGGGTCTGGGCCATGGCCCGGAATTGGTGGCAGTAACAGACGTTACTGTCCACCGATTCTGGGCTGTGGGGCAGTAACAGACATTAAGATACCACAGTCAACCACGGTGAACCCCACTGTGGTGGTCGTGGTACTGTAACATCTGTTGGGCCCAAAAGAGATTTCACCCCCGGCGGGAATCCCTTTGACCATGCTTCCGGAGCTCCGGCCGCCCGGAAGTGTGGTCAAAGAGATTCCCGCCGGGGTGAACATCTGTTGGGAATCTCCTTTAGGACCAACAGACTTTACGGTACTGCAGCCACCGGGGGGTGGGAGGGTGTCACCATGGTTGACCATGGTATGGTAACATCTGAAATTACCCAAGATCTGGCAATAGAGGAAAATCTAATTCCTTTGGAGGGATTTTCCCTAAAACTCTAGGTCTACTATAGTGCCTCATTTTACTGTAAGTTTACTAGAAAATGCTGATTATTCTCTTAAAAGCCTGACAAAATTAAATTGATTGAGTCAGCTATAGAAACTGTAAGGAGCGGCTTAAACTTGTGTACAACACTCCAACGCTCCCTTTCAGTCTCTGAAGTTCATATAGAGCAGTTGATGGATTTCTCTCAGTATTGCTCAAGTCTGAACAAGAAAATGTGCTCCCCATAGCTCCTGCTTCTTACTCATCCGGTCTTCTGACCCCCATCCTCCCTTACTGTGCAGGCACTTTAAACAACATGTGGCAGTGCATTATCTGCATAGGAGAATAATGTTGTTCAGCAATTCTTTCCTCTTTCAGGTCTGCCTTTTTTTTTAATGCTAGCATGATGTAGATTGATTTGTACTGGTACTTTGGCCAATCCCTTGTTTCCCATTTGCCTGTTGACAGATTTTATGAAGGACACTAAGTGCACAGTTGCCAGCCTCTTTTATGAGTTCATCTTCAACATTGTGCCATGTGCCTTTCCCAGTTTGAGCTTGTTTACTGCAGTTTCAATCTCTGCCAGAAAAGGTGAAGGTTATTTTATGGCTGTGCAGATGATTGCCTCACACTTGGTAATGTCCCTTGATGCCCCATATAGCTTCCTGAAATATACTTTCCAGTGGTTCTTGATGTCTTCCTGTGCTGTTAGCACTTTGCCATCTGCTGCACTGATACCAAGGCAGTGGAGAATGAGTCTATTGGTAAAATCTTTGACAGTGTGAAAAAAGCCCTTTTGCATTCAAATACTCTCTCTGCTTCTGTCTTCTTTCCATCTGTAATTTTTCACACACTTGGGCCACCATCATCTCCGTGTGTCCAGCAGGGAAAATGTATCCTAATCTTCACTGAAACAGGGCATACTACTGTGCCACAGGCATTCCAGTAAAATTCACAGGAATAGCTTGTACTCTGGTTGGCTTCTGTAATGCCTAAGGCATTTCCATTTGTGGTCACAAAGCTGTTCATGGAATCTTTATAAAAACAACACATAATTTGAGATGGCAGAAGTATTAGCAGTCAAAGATGAGGTTGGTTGCTTGATTCATGGATTGGCCCATAAAAGAGCAGGTCTCAAAAGGAGTCAAAGGTTAGACCTGGATGACTTTGGAAGTGCAGATCAGGGACTGCAGAGCAAAGAATACATGCTATGGCAGCATAAGAGACAGACAGTATATCCATAGAGTGATGAGAGAAAGCATCAAATAATTGGCCACAGGAAGGTATAAATTATTGATTCCCAAGTCTTTTCCTTGTGTTGATCCCACCTTATAGTATATTATATAATATAAATAATATTATTTATATGGTACTGTACAAGCATTACAGACAGGTACCTACCCCAAGGGACTTACAATCTAGGAAAGACAAGGGAAGGGGAGACAAAGAAGAGGGGAATAAAGAGTAGAAAAAGACATGACGCTGCCCCACTTTGGTCTTCTTTGGCCTGCTGTTACCTGGGACCCACCAGCACGTGTGCTTGCTTATTTGCTGCCAAATGTAGGCCCAGGAATGCTCCAGGGTGGGTAGGCAGCTAGCCCAGGCCACATCCTAAGAAAAATCTGAGGTCATAGCCCAGATTAAGGGCTGCTCATGTGAGCAAATGCAGGCCACACTGGGCCTGTTCTGCCTTTCCTTCCCTGCCGTGGGTCAGGGCCACCATGGCTGCCCATAATTGGCCACCACAGCTATCTGTCATGGAAGAGCATGATGGGGCACTGAGATCAGGAAAGGGTTGCCCTGACCCAGCCCGAGGAAGAGTAACTATTGTTTCCCACCCTGACCCAGGCAGGGGAGCCACCATGCTGGCCACACGTCTGTTTTTAGCTACCCAAAGAGAGAGAGACAGGATACACTCATGAAGTTGAAAGGTCATAGGTGCACATGCTTATCTTAGTTACAGGGGAAGGGGGAACTCTGAGTGAAAGATGGAAAAGCAGGCATCAGTGATGTTTCTGTGGGGATGGAGAGCTTTACCTTGCCTTGAAGGTAAAGATGACAAGAAGCTTGAGCTGAATGCATTTGAGTAGAGGAAGCCAGTGGAGGGAGGAGAAGAGAAGGCTAAACGTGGTCAAAGGAGCATAAACAATAACTGTATATTTTTATTATTGCTGTTAGTTATTGTATTGATAAGTCTATAACCCAGAGTGGAAGATAAAGCCATTGACAGGTGTACTAAGTACTGTGCTGAATTCAGGATGTCTGAGATGTATTCATGACTTTGATACAGACTTTTGGTGACTAGATTTGAAACATATAGAAAATTCTCTACCCACAGATAAACCTATAATTTCAGGTAGTCTACCGGTTACTCGATGGATATCTACATTCCAAGACAGGCAACTGACTAACTAAAATATTTTCTATTACCATTATCGAGTTACTGACTTTATCAGAGAGGAGGAGGCTGCTATCCCCTCCCTCTGCCAGTACTGTTGATCCCAGGGAGCTGTGTGACAGCTGTGGGATTCAGGGGTTATTACCTGATGGTCGGAGGGAAACGCTGCCACCACCCCCGGTGTCATTGAGGGGGCGGAGGTGGGGAAAGCCCACTTCTGGGCTGCCCCTACAAGAGCAGGGGGCAGCCAACAGCTGTGCAAGTGGCCATGCTGGTGGCATGTGCTGAAGGGGCACAGCCAAAGGGGTGTGCCCTTTGGCATGGTCCTTCGGCGTTGTCCGACAGCTGGGGATGGAGCCTAATATTATTGATGTTTGGTGGGAAGGGGAATTGGGGTGGAGGGGTATGCTCCTTCCTGGTGAGAGAAGAAGGGAGCAAGGAGGGCTTTAGTGTATGGGGGAAGGAGGATGGGGAGGAATTGGGTTGTGAGGAGGAATTGATGTAGGAAACTGTGTTTGATAAATAGGAGGGGGATGATATTCGCTGTATACTGTATAAGATTGTTAAGTTATACTGTAGGGCACTGTGGCCCTGGTTGTGAGATAGCTAATTATTCTGTATTTTGAGTTTAATTGTTGGAAGGAGTTTTTCTTCCCCTGGTGAGAGCAGGAGGACAGATGAGTGGAGGACCCTTTCCCTGGTGGCAGCAGGGCAGGGGGATGGTGGGAGACTGAAGGGAATTAATTATTGGAATGTAATAAAATGTGGTGAGGGGGGAGGTTTGTATTTAAAAGGGGGAAGTTTTGAATTGTGTTTATGGAATTGTTAGTATGGGATTGTATTTGTGGGATTTATGTTTTGAAATTGGATTCTGTGGATTTATGTTTTGAAATTGGATTCTGTGGATTTATGGATTTATGCTTTGTAATGTTTTGTATTTCATTTGTTGTTAGCTGCCTCGAGCTGCCCTCGGCAGGAGAGGGTGGGATATAAATTAAAATGGAAATGGAAAAAAAAAATGGAAAAATGTTTTCCCCACTAATCCTGACTTACCAGGTTACCATTTTAACAGCTTTCCAAATTTCTTCATTTTTGTCATTTTTTGTGTTGTTGTACACACATACACACACACACACACACACTGTACGAAGAGGCCATGGATAGCTTTTTTTATTTTAGGTATTCTATTTTATTTTTAAAAATTTGCCTTGATGGTCAGCTGCAATGAACAACTTGTCCAACAGTGAAATAGCATCCAGACAATTTGAAGTAACTAATGGATGTGTGTGTGCTGTCTATCATTTCTGTTACTTACAAAAACTAATGGAGCCCCACTTGTTTTAGTGACAAAAATGAATCAATAAGCAAATTATTGTTATTTGCTTTCATCTGGTTTTGTTTAAAAATTGTGTGTGCAAAAAATGGTCACTAGGCCTGTTCTGCTCATGCATGCCCTCTTCCAAAATGGCGGTGATGCTGAAAGTGCCATTTTGGGAAAGGACACACGTGCAGGATAGCTCTAGAGGCTATTTTATTTTATTTTATTTTATTTTTAAATCACCTCGCATGTGCAAATGGCTGCCAGATTGTTCTGAGCATGCAACCCTTTTTTAAAACAGTACTGGCATCATTGCCACCATTTTGGCACCATTTGGAAAAGGGCAGCCAGTCTGCACATGTGCAGTGGCCACTGCACATGCACAAACCACCTGCCCTTTTCCAAAATGGCAATAATGCTGCAGGCAGCATTTTGGAAATGGGTGAACATGAATAGCATGGACCATGCTGGACCAGTGACCATTTTTTGCATGCTCAGTGATTTTAAATAATTTAAAAATAATTAATAAGGGGGGAAATGGAACCCCTAAATGAACAGGTTTTCTATGAAAAAACCCCAAATGATTTGTTTTTGTGAAACAAAAATGAAAACTAAAACAAAAATGAATGGTGTTCCTTCTGCATACCCCTAGTAACTAATGATAAACCAAGGTAACCTTGATACTGGGATAGATGGATATAACCAGAAACATGGGGTATTTGCAACCTTCCACGTATCATTATCATAGACAGAAAGAACATATGTGCCCAACAAATGTGCTGACATCATTGACACAAGAATGTCCAGGAGATGTGGACAGAGAAGCTCAGGAAGTATCAGGAGCTTGTTATTATTATGAAAGAAGCATATCAGTTGGAAAACATAAAAATCACCTGTATCATCAGTTTGGTGAATTGCCTGGTTCCAAGATCAATGAAGGGGAGCTTCATTTTTCTCAAGCTCCCAAGAAGATCAATCAGTCATGCTCAGAAGACTGTTATTTTGAGCACAGCTAGAATCATCTACAAAACTCTGAGCATCAGGGGTACCATGTAGCACAGTACTGCTAGGTGACTAACTGTGGCCCCCAGCACATGATGATTTGCGCATTTTACACTAAAAACCAAACCCTATAATAATAATAATAATAATAATAATAATAATAATAATAATAATAAAACATCTTTATCTTAAAGGATTATTGTGGGGCTATATTAAAAGGATTTGAAGTGTGCAGATATTAAAGGGATTAGCATAACTTACATATGCAAAAGAGAGGTTTTCCAATTGCAAACTCATTTGTATATGTCCATTCCACCATCTCCACACACAATGACGGTAATCATTATGCCATCAGGTATTATGCCTTCAATCACATTTGCTTGAAAAGCTATTATATATCATTTTCTTGGTAACAGTGAATGTATAATAAAATATAAAGTGTCATTTCAATTGTGAAGGACTAGGGCGGTAGTGGAAAGAACATTATAGATTTCACAAAAGGAGTGTTGTATCATAACTCCTTTGGCGAGTATCATTTACACACTCCATTTTATCAGTGTTAGAGTGTGTGTGTGAAAAGAGCCAATGAAAAGAGCCAATGATAAGAGTCACAATCCCACCCCCAGGTCAAAGGGACAGTCAACAATCATTACTTCAGTCTTGTCTGGATTCAGCTTCAGTTGGTTCAGTCTCATCCAGTCTCCAATGGAAATCAGGCATGGGGTAAGGACTGAGACTGTGGGGTTTGGGTTGGATGAAAAAGACAGGTAGAGCTGGGTGTCATCACCAGCATATAGATGGTATCTCATACCAAGTTTCCACATGATCTCATTCAGTGGCCTCAAATACATAGTGGAAGGGAAACAAGATGGAACCTCGCAGGACCCCTCATGGGAGGTGCCGTGAGGCTGATGAGCACCCACTGGAACCTGCTCTCCCCCCCCCTCGACAAGAATGAACAGAACCACTCTAGAGCAGTCCCATGCATCCCTGCCAGGTCCCTGACATTGATGTGTAATCAATACAATGTGATAAACTATATCAAAGGCACCTGAAAGATCTAACAGCATCAACAAGGTACAACTTCTTTTGTCAATTTCTAGGGATAGTTTGTTGACCAAGGTCACAAGTGCAGTCTAAGTATTATACCCAGGATGAAAAGCGGACTGACATGGATCCAGTAGTCTGATAATATCGAGATATGCCTGAAACTGCTGGGAAACCACCCATTCAATAACCCTTCCTAAAAAGGGAAAGTTAGAGACAGTCTAATAACTGGCTGAGGAGTCAATGTTGAGAGGGATTTTTGAGCAGGGTCTAAACAACCACATTTTTGAGGGCATCTGACAATCTCCTGAATAGAGACATTGACATCCCCAGCCAGCAATGGCCCCCAACATCTCCTCTCAGGATGGACAAGGATCTAATTCATAACTGGTTGCCTGCATTGTCCCAAGTAGGGGTGTGCAGCATGTACCTTTTTATTTTTTCATTTTACTTTTCACTTTATGAGTTAAAAATCCTTCTGTTTTAAGGGGTTTCATAAAAGACCCATTCATTTGTGTTTTATTTTTCATTTATATTGATTTAAAATGTAAAACACGCCCACACCCCCATGGTGCATGGGCAAAATGACTGCCAGGACCATTCTGCACATGTACAGTCCTTTTCCAAAATGGCGCCAGCAGCGTCCATGCAATTCTGGAAAGGGGCAGTTGGTTTGTGCATGTGCAGACTGGCTTTCCTTTTCCAAAATAGCGCCAATGCTGCTGGCACCATTCTGCACATGTGCAGAATGGTCTGGTTGCTATCTTGCATGTGAGCAGATTTTGCGTTTTTTTTAATATTTAATTTTTTAATTAAAATAAATGAAAAAAATAAACAAAAACAAATGAAAGCAAACATAAGTCATGTACTTATTTATTCATTTATTAATTTCAGAAAATTAGTTAGTAAAAGGAATGGGGTACCATTTGTTTTAGTAACTAATAAAAATGAAACCAATTGCACATCCCTAGTCACAAGCACATCCTCGGAATTAGTGGGCGAGACCAACTGAAACTGATCCTGCTAAATGGATCAAGGCTGAGCTTCTACAGCCCCAAACTCTGACCCTGCACTGAAACAGCAGAACCCAAGTTGTGGAGAATATGAGAGATTTTGTCTGCAAAGTAATTATCAAATGCATCACAGTGGGCAATAAATGACACTAGTTCCAGATGGAGACAAACCAGATTAATCAGGCCGTTCACCACTTGGTCTGATTTTGCAGATGCTATGATTAATAGAGAAGAGAGGTTTCTTCACCACCATCACAGCAATGGTATAGCCCTTCAAAAATGATCCATGCTACAATCACTCGGCTTCAGTGTGAGTCAAGGGCCACCTGCACTCTTACTGCCTTCCTTTCCACTTCATCTGTCTCAGGTTCCCCTGTATACCAAAAAAAGCTGTGTTGTTAAAGTGGGCAGATCAGACACCAGGGTGCAACTGTGTCAATGGCCATGGTCAGAATGCAATTCCAGAAGGATGACTGCAAGACCACATCCGAGACCCTCTCAGTCATCTCAGTCAGGGAGTCTCCTTGCTGAGCAGCATGGTGGTTAGTACACAAGCAGAATCCCCAGTCTGTCCCGGATCTCAAACATGATGTGGACACACTCTATATTCAGCAAGCTACACACCAGATACCTTTGATAGACCATTTCCTCTTTACACCCCAACGCCACTCTAACCCCCAACCCCTGATCCTACACTGATGCTGAACTGAGTACCCAGCTGCCACCATCCAGGATAATATGGGCCCAGACAGGTCATCCAGAGAGGTCTCTGTAATGCATATGAGGTCAGTAGCCTCATCCTGAATAAGATCAGGGATGGTGGATGTCTTATTTGTTACTGATCTTGCATTCAGCAGCATCAGCGACAGACCTGAGGCTCCACTGGCCATAACCCCTAGATATCCTGAGGCTAGGGGGAAATAGGACAGGTGAACAGACACTAAATTCAACTCCGAGCTGCTCTGTGAGCAGGAGGGGGCAGGGTAGAAAAATGGTGAAATAAATAAATAAATTAATTAAATACCCTATGCCCCAGATGGTTTTTCCTCCCCCCACTGTTGTACCTTACCCTGCCCATTATGACCCGATTGCTTCAACAGCTTCCCCATATCGCCCCTCCCCCAAACAGGCCTCGAGCTCTGGTTCCTGATTAACAAAGTCCATTCCACGAACACCCATAACCCTCAAGAGGCCAACAGGGTGGTATGGCTGACAGGAGGGTACCTCCTGAGCCTGGCATCTCCAGAGGTCAATTGGCCAAGGAGGCAGGGAGAAAAAAGTTCCACCCCATCCCCATCTATCCTGCTCCCACTGCTTTCACCAGGATGTAGTTCCTGCCTCCCCATCTTGAGAATCACTGCATTAGAAGTTCATCATAAATGAGTCTATAACAGCTTTTACACAAGGCACTAAAAAAGTGCCTCCATGATAACGGGGAGAGAAACCTGCATGGAGGGTGTTTAGACATTCCCCTGAACTACCAGATGTGATGTTGCTCCCATTGTAAGCAGCGCCGCCAGGAACAAGTGGAGGTTTGAAGATGCATCATCGTAAAACCCTTTGCTTTTTGCTTTTTCAGCACTGTGTAAAAGCCGTCTTACTCTTGTTTCTGCTTCTTATTAGGGATGGGCAAACGCGGTTCGGAATTTCGGAGTTCGGCCCAAACTTGGCCTTTTGGATGACCGAACCCGAACCCAAATCCAAACCCGAACTGACCAAACCAAACTCAATTCCTAAAGCCGAAATGACCGAACAGTTCGGATCGTGTTTGGGGGAGTTTGGGTGGCTAAAACAACAAAAACGTGGTGTCCCTGGAAGGCCAAACGTGACAGGGAGGGGGAGTCAGCTGAGGAGCAGACTTCCAGGCACCAGGGGTGGAGAGGCTTGGAGTAGCAGCCAGCCTGCCCAATCACCATCCTTTTTCGCCTCAGACTACTGGCTTCACAGTATGTGATTGGCCACAGGCTTGGCTGCATGGCGCCAATGGGGCTTGTGGTGCAGCAAGAAACAAAACTGATTCCCCCCTTCCCAACACCTTCTAGCTAGTCACTGTTCCTGAAAAGCAGGCGTTTCAGAAGGCTCCCTCTCTCCCAGCAGTTTCTGTTCCTTCCTATTCCTAATCCATTGCCATCCTCCTCCTATTTCACCCATCCAAAACATTTACCTCCATGTTATAATTTATTTAGATTATATTAGATAGATTTAGGTGTTATTTTTTGTTTTTACCCCTCCTTGTGTTCCCTGTATTTAATCTTCCTCCCTCCCTCCTCCTCCCTCCATTGAATCATTTTCTCTCTCCCTCTTATTCCATCCCTGAATCCCTTCCCCTGTTTTAGGTTTTGGATTTATTTAGAGAAAGAATATTATTAGATTGATTTTCATTTCAGTTTTGTACCCCTCCCTGTGTTCTTTGTGTTTCCCCCTGTGTAATATTGCATAGATAGATAGATAGATAGATAGATAGATGCCACACACACACACACCGATCCCTTCTATGGGGAGAATCAGGTAAGCGACCACCATCTTCCCCAGGATCTAACACAGATACCTTCCCACTGCTCTCGTCTAGATGGGGGGGGGGGGGAGAATGTTTTGTACCCAGCATGAGCGGGGTGGGGAGCTCTGCCTGTCCCTCCCCTTCCCAAGCAACAGCCCATCCCTTCACAACAATGCTCACCTATCTCTTAGGATCAACTGTCTAAGAGATCCTTGGCCTATATGCTATACGTGCCAAGGGTTCTGTACCATTGCCACCAGTGTCTGCTTCTTCCAGTGCCAATGGCCCCCAGGCCAGGCCTATATGCTGTCTGTGCCATGATGCGATGGCATAAAGAAACATCTGCTGCTGCCAGACCTATATGCTGTCTGTGCCAAGTGTTCTGTACCCCAATTTGCCACCAAGCTCAAACCATGCCTCAGCCCGCCTTCCTGCCTCTTATGACAAGGTGCCTGTCTACCCACCCAGGTTGCTGCCAAGAGAGAGAGAGAGAGAAAGAGAGAGAGAGATATAAAAGAGAGAGAGAAGGTCCACCCACTGCTTGAAGGAGAGACAGACACGATCCCACCCATGCTGACACCAGCACTATCTGGCCAGAGAGGGAGAGAGAGAGGTTCCCAGCTAGAACGAGGGAGATGGGGGTTAGAGGGAGAGAGGTAGGTATATCCTGGCTGCCACCCGCCAAAACCAGGAAGAACTCCAATCTGTGCTCATGCGTCCATTAATGCCCATTGCCCACATCCAGAACACAGCAAACCTACCGTAATGAGATGGAATACATCACACAATGTATTATATCTGCCTGCCTGCCTGTGTGTGTCCCTGTACCTGCTGCCCTGTTACCACCTATTGCCTGATCAAATGAAGTGTGTCCCATAGGCTTTAGGCTGCCATTCCACTATCCCTAATTCAGTCATGCATGCCCGTCCCAGGGATCATCAATGAGATTATGGGACCATCATTCCAGTCACTGGGGGCTGCATTCTGTTCCATTGCATCCAGAAGCCTGGTGCCCGCATGCCAGACTGTCCGCCCTCCCCAAAAGCCTACTCCTCTGTCTGCACCCACCCGCAGCTGCCCGCTGAAGCTGGCTGCTGAAACTAAAAGCCCCTCCGACCACCAGCTCCTGCCGCCTGCTGCCCGCTGCCGAGGAGCCTGTCTCTCTTTCTCTCTGTCACACCTACCCACACAAACAGTCAAACACAAGTCCTGTACCTCCTGGGGGGCTTTCTGATAGCTGAGACCCTGCTGCTGGCACAGCACATCTTTCGGTTAATACCTACGTCACATGAGGTGGCAGGTGCTGCTGGAAGGGATCAACAAGCTGTATAAGACTTCAGCACATAGGGATAAAAGATTGGACACAGGTCAAATGAAGTTCGTAACAAGAAATACAATTTTTATTAAAACTATTTAAATAACAACAAGTACAAAGCAACAACAACAACAACATTTAATAAAACAAAAGCACACATGTAAATGAAACATATTAATTAAATTAGTCTCTGGCTCTGCTGCCACTGGGCCTGTCCCCCGCTGATTGCGGGAAAGGCAACAGAGGTTGGGGCGCTTCACAGGCCTATGGGCTGGTGACCTCGAACTTGTCCAGCGCGCCATTGAGCACGGCAAAATTCAACCCCTCTTTCATTGCCGTATGCCACCTGGAGAGTAGCGCTGTAGCGGTAGCTATTTCCGCCAAAAACAGTGTTTCCACAATTAATGGTATAGCGTGGCAGAGGCTTTCATTTGGCTAGTTTCATTCCGCTACTTCCGCAGTTCTGCTAATTTCATTCCGCTACTTCCACAGGATTCGCAAAATAGTGGAAACACGACAATTTCACTACTTCTGCCATTCTGCCAGTGCCACAAAATAGCGGAACAGTGGTTTTCCGACAGTTTCCGACAATTCCGCAATTTTTCCGATAGTTTCCAAATTTGCAGAATGCTGGCGGAATTAGCGGAATGTCAGCAGAAAAGCCGTGGTGTGGCGCGGGCAATTCTGAATTGGCAGAATGGAATCACGTTATGGTAACAGCTGCTGCCACATCAGCCCTACAGTGGAGAGTGCCTGGTGGTACAACTGCATGCAGCGCAGCTTGGAGGAGACATACTGTCTGTATGCCTCCACCTTCTGCTGCTTCACCTGGACTGCCTGCAGCTGCTCCACCAGGCAGTTCTCCAGGTTGGCAGAAGACCGCTGGACTGCAGCAACATGGTGCCAGGTGGCCTGCTGCAAATTGGCCCGAAGGGCCTTGTCCTCTAAATCCTCCGGGGGCCCAGGGGTCTCCACGTCAGGGCTGGGGGGGGGAGGGGAAGGGCTTGTATGCTGCCATTTGCAGGTTGCCTTCCCCCCTTCTTCTGGCACTGAGGCTCCACACCCGCCACTTGAGACACCTCAGCATACCACCTCACTCTCAGTCCATGGGTGCGCTCAATATGAGTGATGAGCCCCAACATGGTCCCCTCCCTCCGCCGGCAGAGAGCTTTCTTGCAGATCTAAAAAGAGCAGAAAAAGATAGGAACATAAGAAGTGCCATACTGTGTCAGAACAATGGTCTGTCAAGCCCTGCCTGCACTATGCTTCCACAAGTGGGTGGACTGGGTGGCCATCCAATCTCTCTCTTCAGGGGACTTCTGTTCCTAACAGGTCAGAGGGCAATTCATTCCCTGTTGTTCTAGTCCCCGTGCCATACCTTGAATGTGTTGATTCCATCGCCTTTGTCGTAGAACCTCCAGATATCCAACGTCTGGCACCGAATGTCTGGGGGTGTCACCACTGGCAACCTTCGCCTAGGGATCTGCCTCTTCCTCCTCCTTGGCCTGGTCCTGGCAGCAGGGCTGTGGCCAGAATCCGATTCCTCTCTGAAATGGGAACAAATTAAGAACACCAAAGTAATATCATGCATTTATGATGATGCTTCTAGTTCTCCATCCTTGGGGTACTAGGGATTGCAACTAGAAAGCACGTGCAAATCCTGCCCTCCCGTGGGTGCTAGGAGATGCTAGGGATTGCAACTAGCAAGGCCCTGGCTGGCACATGCAAACCCTGACCTCCTTGGGGTGCTAACGATGGCGACGGGAGATGTGACCCTGGCTGGAGGAAAGAGCCTGCCCTTATTTGGGGGAGCGTAGGGAATCGGATGGCAAACTGGAGAGTGGAGACCCTTGCTGGCCTGGCACATGTGTGGGTGGGGGTGCTGCTCATGCCAGAGCCCCCCACACTACAGTACCCTCTCTCTCTGTGGCAGACATCTGCTGCCACCCGCTGATGCCCACTGTTTTTGCCCACCACCCAGGCACACACCCACCCTCATGCCAGTGAGCTCGCTCTAACGGATAGAGCCTTTCTTGTCCTCAAAGTAAAAAAAAGTTTACAAACCTGGGATCACCTCCTGAGCCCGCCCCTGGCTCGTCAGCTGAGGAGCTGGATTCCACCACCATGAGCAACCACCTCTACCTCCTCTTCCTCCACCGCGACCAGCAAGTTTGCCCCCAGCCAGGGGAGCAAGATTGCAGCCTTCTTCATATTTTTTTTTTAAAACACACACTGAAAAAAATCACCCACACAACACACACCAACACTGCTCACCAACCACCCAAACACACAGCACAGCCAAATGAACCCAACACAAACACAGCCAAAACACACAAAACGAACAGCCACCGAGTCAAACACACAGTTACTCACCACACAGCTCCACACACACTCGAACTTCCGGTTTCTGGCGCAATTACAGCTTCCCGTGCTCTCGCACTATTTTTTCGGCTGAACCCAAATGCCGAACACGAATGGCCAAACATGAACCCGGCGAATCACCCGAACCCAAACGAATGCATCGAACGCAGACGAATCGAACGGCCGAACCCAAACCATGATCTGTTTGTCCATCCCTACTTCTTATCCCATAAATACAGTCTCTGTGTATGTAATCCCTGTGTGTGTACATTATCAACTTGTAGAAAGTTTGAGTTCTTTCCCAGATCCTTAGCAATGGATGTTTGTGGTTGAAAGAACAAAACATGTCTGAACACATAGTGGGGTGAGAAAAAGAGTGTAAATAAGGTGACAATTGCTTTTAAGGAGTAACGGGGTTTGGGTTTTTTTTTTGTTTTCTTTTTAAAAAAACTGAAATTATATGTGGAATACTTCAGTTTGCTGCTGAGAATATTAAATGCAGGACATCGTGATTAAATTGCTAATCTTGAATGCACAGTGTTCTGTGTGTATTTCCAAATGATTTGAAGTACCATTTTTTTCTGTTCTGAGAGGTTCTCTGCCATCTGAGACTTTCCCTCTGTGAAGCAGGGAATCATTATGTTCTTCTGAGAATCATTTAAATAAATATATTACTGCACATTGGGCATTTAATTGTAATGAAAAGTATCACTGATGAGCTGTATGATTTTAATGGAGGAGGCACAATGGTAATTCAGACCTTGATCAAACATTTCCTGAGATGAAATAAGCAGTGAAGGACATTAGAGACTCAGTAATCTGAGGAGGTCTAGAGCTAGCATTCATGAGAACAGGTGCTACTGGCAAAGCATGCAGAGAAAAGATGTACAAGACTCAAGTACAGGCTCTTGAAACAGTACTTCCCAAAGTGTGGGGCATGCACCATTTAAAGGCCTCCCTTTCTCTACACTTTCTCTGTCACATTAAAGGCACTTCAACAAATCGGCTCCCTTTCCATGGGAGCAGGAGAGGGTCATTGTGAAGAAAACCTTTAGAACGTGTCCTGTGTACAGCTGCAGGAGGTACTAAAATTAGTACCAAGGGGCAATGCTTGCATTTTAGGGCACCATATCGGGCACCCGATGGGCTACCTGAGGACCAGTCAGGTGCCCAATGTTTTAAAATGCAAGCAGAGAAACTGACAGGCACCAGCCCTGGAGCACTGCAGAACTCAGCTTTTCAGCACTCCAGCCAGGGCTTGTCAGTTTCAAAGGTGGGCCAGGGCTTCCCACACACCGCATGGTGATAGCTGCTGTAGCCCGGAAGCCACTTTTGAAACTGACAAGGGCCAGCTGAGAGCACTGTGTAACCTGGCTCCACAGTGGTCCCAGTTGGGACCTATCACTTCCAAAGGCCAGATGGCTCCTCTTCCCTCTTAAACACCTCTCAGGTGAGAGGAACTGTAGTGGGAACTGGCCTTCAAAAGTGACAGGCCCTGCCTGGGACCGCTGTGTCTCAGGTGTGTCACTTTCAAAGGTTGGCCAGTGTTTCTCTCCTACAGTGGTTTCAAGTGAGAGGTGCTATGTGGTGGGGACGGGGCTCTGAAGTTATACACCCTGGCTGGGACCACTGCATCCCAGTCACTTTCAAAGAGTGGCTGGTGCTTCCCCTCCCTCTCCACAGCACAACTCAGGTGAGAGGCACTGTGTGTATGTGTTGGTGAGGTCTTTGAATGTGAAAGGCTCCAGCTGGGACTGCTGTGTAACTGGACTCTGCAGCAGTCCCAGATGGGGCCTGTCATTTTCAAAAGCCAGACGGTGTCAAGAACCTGTCAGGTCCCATTCAGGGCAAGCATCGATGGTGCCCTAACAAGGCCTGGTCAATTCAGGCACCCAAGATTCATTGTGGGTGCCTGAATTGTTGGGTTTCCTGTTGCAGCTCTAGTCCTGTGTGCAACCACAGCACAGACTATATGCCTAAGGCCTTAGGCATTCAAAATTCACAAAGCGTTTAGTGTGGCAGGAACATGTTGACCCACCCCTCTACCTGCTCCACTTTTATATGTTCTATGGCAAGCTCTTAGTGTGGCAACTGTTGACCACTGCCTCAGGCAGTACCAAATGTTTCATCTCGGACACTTTATTCAGTCCTATCCCCCTGCCCCAAGCCATTTATGAGCCACTAAAACAAAAACAATCAATAACATTTATTATTATTTTAAAAACAACTTTCCTCCTCCGTTTGCATTGATTTCCCACAACACAGGGTGTCTTTAGACATAAAAAGGTGGGGTGTAAAAACCCCTAAGCATGTGTTTGGTCATTGTGTGTGAGTATCAAACAATCCCAACACCAATTTGGCCACCTGTTGAACATGTGATGTAAACATCATTGCATCACAAGGATAATTTGTGTGTTTTGGAAAAACATGTGACCAACATTGTGTCTACTAATGATATCACATGGCATGTTAGCAGGTACAACACAGGGAACGAGGTGGCAGCACTTGCATGTTGAGATTAGGTGGCGATCAAAAGACCAATTTGCCCCAAGATGGGCTGTATGTCTAAGAAGAGCCACATGGTGAACACGGGGCCAAACCAGTGTTCATATAAAGGTCAAAACACACATTTAGACACCTATTGATGTTATGTCTGAAGACGCACAATGTTTCCTGGTTGTCTCCATCCTCATCTACCCTCCCACACTCTGTAGCTGACACTGGCCCCATATCAAGCACTTGATCATAAGGTAGAATGGAAGGAATGTTGTTGGCACTATCAGCTTGACCTGGAATGTGTATAGTATCAGGCAGGGAGTAGATGCCCACTCTACTAAATGCAGAAGAGTCCCAACTGTCCTGATAGAAGTGACCTAAGTTTCGAGAAAGCCCAAGGCAATGTCTCTGAGGTATGAACTGCTCCATACTAAATCAGATGCCAGCAGCAGTGGTACCTTAAATATCAATGTATGCATGAATCCTATTGCCTTGTGTATTTATTTATTTATTTATTTATTTATTTATTTAAAATTCTTAATAACCCACCCCTCCTGCCTCAGAAAGCTCGGAGCAGCTCATAATATCAGAAAGATATAAAATATCAATAAAATCCTGCTGCTGGAATCCGTGAGGCTGGGAGCTCCATCGGGGGACTGGCTCCTTCAGGGCTCTGTGCTTTGTGGGGTTACTAGTGGCAGGGGGATTGTTTTTAAGTGGAGGGGTTTCACAATGAGCTGGTCTCCTAGTGAGGGGGGGCAGTGGGACTGGGTTGGGGGGGTCGACCCCCTCAGTGTGAGGGAGGGGTACAACCCCTTTGAGAGGGAGGTATATCCTCCTGTGAGAAGGAGGATGAGGGGGTTGGGGGTCTCCCTTGGGCAGCTGGCAGGACAGCCTCTGGGAGCGGGTAGGGGTGGACCAGGGTGTGTGTCTGCAGTCATTGGGGTTGTGACAGACTGGGGGAATTATGGTCCCTCCAGGAGGCATCTTAGATCTGTGAAATGGGACAGATGTTTAATACCTGTCCTTCTCAATGGCCCCCAGACAGATTGTGTGATGATAATTAATCAGAGGACCCCTAGCCTTGGCTTGATGCTGGTTAATGGGAGGTTGGTTGCTAATAAGTCAATCACGGTCCATGAGTTGATCCTGGATCAGGCAGCCGCCTTCACGTGTATTATGGAGATCTGACTGGACACTTAGTCGGGGCATATATTGGCTGACCTTGTTCCAGGTGGGTACTCCATCCAGCATCAGCTGTGGTTGGAGGGACGGGGGTGGAGGGGCAGTGTAGCCATTATTTTTAAGGAGACATGGTCTGTGAAGAGATTTCTTGTGCAATCTATCATGGGAATTGAGGGCCTCCACCTGGTAATGGATTTGGCCGGAGATAAGGTGGGGTTTTATTGCTTTGGGTTTTTAAAAAATTCTGGGAACGTTGATTTTAATGAATTTTATTATATGTTTTAAATGTTGTTAGCCATTCCGAGATGCTTGTGGCAGGAGGGGGTGGCATACAAATGCTGTTATAAATAAATAAATAAATAAATATTGAACAAGAGAGGGGATAAGATAGCACCTTGTGGGACTCCATACTTAAGGTTCCTGGAAGAAGATGGACAATCACCAAGCACCACATGTTCAGTTCTCCTGGCCAGGAAGGAGCGGCACCATTCGAAGACAGTCGCACCCACTCCGGCTTGGTCCTGCAACTGAGTCACCAACAGCTCATGATCAAAAGAGGCGTGCACCAGGTGCCCATGTAATTTTCATTTTTGTTATTTAAATGTCATTATGTTTTATTTATTTATTTATAACAGCATTTGTATGCCACCCCCTCCTGCCACAAGCATCTCGGGATGGCTAACAACATTTAAAACATATAATAAAATTCATTAAAATCAACGTTCCCAGAATTTTTTAAAAACCCAAAGCAATAAAACCCCACCTTATCCCAACCCAACCATCCCATCTCCCTCGGCAAAGACCTGGCGGAACAGCCAAGGTCTTACACTTTTTACAGAAAAAGGGGAGGTCATCAGTCTTGCATAACTGCCAGAAGGTGAGCAAATATGGGTAGAGGTGGACCTCCTCCAGGAGGGAGTTCCACAGCAGCTATGCAGTCACCGAGAACAACCTTGTTATGGTGGCCATCCACCAACAATGTGGGACCTCAAGGAGAGCACTCCTGGTAAACTACAGGTCTGGGAAATGAGGAGGTTCTTCAGATAAGTGGGGACCAAGCTGTGTAGGGCTTTAAAGTTTAAAACCAGCACCTTGAATCAAGCCCTGAAGGCTATACTGGCAGCCAGTGCAGTGTATGAGCATGATATGTGATATTGACAATCCCCCAAATGCTAGCAAGTCTTCTCATGGTTCCATAGCATGATTTGTGAAAGAGTACCATGTTTCAACATTTATCACAGAGACAGCTGCCTGGTTGCAAGAACCATGGCGTGCTTGAGGCTAAGGCGACTCTATAGGAAATATAGGGCTTCTAATGGGATGAGCCTCCGTGAGGAATTGGTTAACAGAAGGCAGGATTATAGGGTCCTGTTAAGGGTTAAGAGAGAGCTGCATAATAGACAGGCCTGGGAATTACTAGAAAGAGCTTCTCGGGATTTGAATTCCCTTAGGTTTTGGAAGGTGGTTAGAGGGTTAGGTAGGAGCAGCAATTTGGGGAAGCTGCCCCAGGGCCGGTCTCAGGTCCCAGTGCAGTCTTGGGAGGAACACTTTGCAGCTTTGTATAGTTCCCCAAGCTGCACTGGAGATATCCTGGAGATATTGCCGGTGGCTCCTGAGATATTGCCCTGTTAGCTCAGAAGAAATAGTGGAGCTAATTGGCTCGCTCAAAATAGTAAGGCCCCAGGTGGGGAATTCCTGCCTGCTGAGTTTCTAAAAGGAGAGGTGGACTGGTGGGCCCCAGTCTTGGCAGTCCTGTTTACTGAGAGAAATGCCTCAGGGTGTGTCCCAGTGGATTGAGGCCATCATGGTCCCAATTTTTAAGAAAGGCTCCCCTGGTGACCCAAAGAACTATAGATCCATCAGCTTGCTTAGCATAATTAGTAAGCATTATGCAAAGTTTTTACTTCTTAAACTCAAAGGATGGCTGGCGACTCAGGATATTTTGGCAAGGGAGCAAATTGGCTTTCAGGAAGGGAGGTCTACAATGGACCATTGTTTTCTACTTTCCCATTTTATCGAGAAATATGCGTGTCCTGGGAAAGCTCTATATGCGGCTTTTGTCGACCTTAGAGCCGCTTTTGATTTAGTTCCAAGGGATCGTCTTTGGCAAAAGTTGTTTGCTCTCAATATTGATAAGAGGCTATTATATTTGATAATTAGTCTTCATAAAGATACCCATATAAGGGTTAGACTTAATCAACAGGGGGCTCTGTCGGGAAAAATTGAAACTTGGAGAGGGGTTAAGCAGGGTTGTATCCTTGCCCCCACCCTGTTTATCCTATACTTAAATGACTTGGTCAAGGATCTCTCAGTTGTGGAATGTCATTCCCCCCCTTATTAGTGATACCAACGTTTCCTGCATTTTGTACACCGATGACACGGTGCTCCTTTCCCATACTCAAATTGGGCGTAGGCGACTAATGGGGTCATTTGGGAAATATTGTTGAGAAAATTCCCTCGAGATTAACTACAATAAGACCAAAGTGGTGGGTTTCTCTCGCAAAAAAATAGGGCATAAGTGGTTTATAGAGAAGGAGCAAATTGAACAAGTGAGGGGCTTTAAATATTTGGGTCTCCTTTTCCAGGCTTCAGGGGGTTGGTCCATGCAATTACAGGTAGCCCTGGTTAGGGCAAAGAAATTAAACAAAGCTCCTTTGGCCTTTTTCCGTTCACGGGGCGGTTGCTGGTGACTCCAGCAATCAAAATATTCTCCCTTAAATGTGTTCCCCAAATGCTCTATGGTGCTCATATTTGGGCTCTGGGGAAAATAAAGAATCTTGAGAGATTGCAATCTGGCTTTATCCATACCTTGTTAACTGCCCCTCTGGGGGTTAGCAATATGGTTTTATTCATGGAATGTGGACTGATTCCCTTGCAGGCAAGAGTCTGGATGGGAGCCTTAAATTACTGGCTATGGCTACATTTCAAAATAGCTGCCCCTTTATCTCAGTTGGTGGTTGATGACCGGTTCCCCAGTGCCTGGAAAACTATAGATTTGAAGAAACAAAACCACTTGGGTTATACCCCAGAGGTGCTTGCCCTTTTGGGCTAAAAAACTGCTAAAAAACTGGTGGTCACAAGGCTGTTGGATATCAGCCGTCAAGATATGAGGGCATCCTTGGGAGAAAATGGGGTCTCGGACCTATATAGGTCATTGATTGGGGGGGTGGATTCTCCAATGTCTTATTTGGACTGTGGTCTCACGTCACTAAATAGGAGACTCTTCTTCTTGGTGAGGACAAATTATTTTCCATCAGCTATGACTGAAGGCAGATATCAGGGGATATCCTTGGCTGAGCAAGTTTGCAATTGTAATCTCTTACGAATAGAGTCCGTTAAGCATATAATATTGGACTGCCCTAGGTATGGGGAAGTACGGAAAAGATTGATATCTCCCTTGATTGCTCCATTCCCTGCTAGACCCTGGGAATTCAATATAAAATTGCTGTTGGGAGATTCCTCTAAGGAGGTTACTAGAAGTGTGACACTGTTCTTACATTGCATCTAAGTCAGTAAATTGAATAAGCTATAGCCCTTTTGGGTTATTGGATGTTAATGTTCCTATCTTTGTAAATGTATATGTTATGTTTATGTTTCATGGGTTTAACACCCTTTTGGGTATTTTATTCCTTTTATTTTGCAGAAGTGTTATGCTGATTGTACATTGTATTTCTGTTTTGTTTTATTTATTTTTTCAATGTCTAATCAGCCACACAATAATTTGAAATTGAATTGATTGCATGAACTGGGTAGGATGTTGTTTTTGGTTCTGATGTTGAACTTCCAACTGCTCTATATGATTTCTCTCAAACTCTTGGGCATCAACAACTGCAGTGGGACACTACGCAACACGGTCATTTGTCAACTTCTCAAAATCTTATTGCTCACCAAAGCACATTACAAAGGAGATCAGTGCTGTGATCCACAATTCACTTAATCCAAAGTAGTAGTGTTACAAAGCCTGATCAGAAAACGTATCAGTCATTGATTGATCAGGTTTCTATTAGGCTCCAACAATCTTTCTGCAACTTCCAGTGCAGGAAAACACTTCTGGTTCCAATTGTTTTACTTTTTCCCCCCATTTTATTTTCTCTTAGAACAAGTTATTTATCAGTTTTCTGTCCTAGAAAATCAACTTTCAGATCCTGGAAAATCAACTTCCAATTCCTGGAAAGTACTTCTGGTAACTTTTTGTTTGTTTGTAAAAAATCGTGCTGATTTTTTGGTTTTCTACCTCAATATACTGATTGGTATATCAAGATTCTGACTGGGAATTGGTAAATCAAAAAATCAGTACTTGAACTACATGATTTTTCAGGTTTCTGCATACCCAATTCCAGTCCCCAGTTCTGAATTTCTTAAGTCTGAAGTTCTGAGTACCAAGGCCAGTTCCCGGAAAACTTCAGAACATTGGAAGCCTCCATCGAGTGCTGACGCCATTGAACACATGACTGGAATGATCCAGACAGTTGATCCCCTAGCATGTCTGAGCTAGGAAACAAAACTTTGTGCTATATTTGGTAGGACGGGGGTATGGGAGGGGACAGTTGAGTGATGGAAAAGCCAGATGACAAGTTTTGATTGGTTGGCAGGGGCAAAATAAAAGTGACTGTACAGCCATTTCCCATTCTCTACTGAATTTGGCTGTGTACACTACCCTGCTGATATGTAAGCAATTGACTTGAGGACGGGAGGTCCCTGGTCTGGCATGGTGTGGTGGGATCGGGGTTGCCTTACATAGGTAAGCACTGGGCAGGCACAAGGAGATTTTCTGTGTGTGCAGGTGGTGAATGTCTGGTTTCTTTCTTGTGGGTGTTGTTATTATGTCTGCTGAGCTAGCTTTTTTAACATTTCTGCCTGCAGATGCACTTTTGTGGGTTTATCTTCTTGAGCGATTGACCCACTCTTTCCAGTCTGCTTTTCTGGGCACTGCTTGGTTGGCACAGTGATTTCAAAGTGGGTGCACTGCTGATGGTAGGTCATGCTGTGGGTAGACTACTGCTTGCTTTTGTTTGGGATTTCTGCAAGAAGTTGTGCTTTTGTGGGTTTGTCTTCTTAAGTGAATGTCTCACTTGCAAACCTGCTTTTCTGGGCACTGCTTAGCATAATGATTTTAGAGTAGGTGCACTGTAAAATCATTAAAGGAAAGCATTCCAATGTTCCGAGTTCTGGGGATTTCTGAGGTTCGGAGCAAGTTCTTTGTGTTCCACGCCCTAAATTTTAAAACTAAATAATGGAGTCCAAATGGGTAGTGGTTTAGTATTTGTTGGTAGCTCATCAACTGCACAAATAATATCCATGACCTCATATAGGTATCTGGCTTTGAGCCGTGTGTGCGCGCGCGTGCACCTGTGTGTGTGCACATGTGTCTGTACACATGCGCGGTCATACAAATGCTCAATTATTTTATAACCCAGCTCACAGAAAATTGACATGGGCACCTCAGAGAGAGGAACAGGTCCCAGCTCACTTTCTGCAGCTGCCCCAAGTTAGAGCTACTGAGACACACTTGCAGTGCCCTGTTGATGCTCTAACAAATAGGTCTGTGTACTATGTGGTGAATATGCCAAGGTATTTTCCATGACTAATTCTACCACCAGAGCTACAGGAAGAAGGGCTGCCTAGTGGGTTTAATTCAGCTTGACTCTGCATAGTACCCAATTATATAGACAACTGTTTGTAAGGCTCATTGAACCAGCTTCTGATCAGCAGTAGCAGTGTGGCTGGGTAGTTAATCTGTATTGCTGTTATGTCAGCAAACCTGGGTTCCAGTTTGACCTACATTATTACCTGTATTGGCTTCTTTTTTTAAAAATGGAGGAGTAGCTCCTGATTTCTCATCTCAGGGTGCAAACCTCCATCCATTAAAGTCAATGAAAGCTGACCTTTCATTTTTTACAAATGAAGTTGGCAGGGAGAAAACACAATGCTACAGGGAGACTAGAGCCATGAGTTGCTTGGCATGGTTTTCCTTGCATCACAAAGCCTCTTCCCAAAACACATACTGCTCCATGTTTAAGACTAACACAAGTTGTTTTCTCCCTAGCTGAGAATTATTTACAAATATGCCATTAATATTTTTAAATAGGGCTGAAACAATTTTCATGAAGATAATTTACATATTTGTTCCTGTAAACAAATATCCAAATTTGTCTTCATAGGGTTTTTTCAGATGTGACGAGATCACAGTAAACCACAGTGAACCACGGTCAATCCAGCGGTGGGACCAAAGAGCACTGAACGTCTGTTCGGCGGCAGCCAGATGTTCACCACAGTCAATACCCACCTGGGGTCAAAATCAACCACGCTTCCAGAGGTCCTGCCCGGACCATCTCTGAAAGCATGGTCAAAGAGATTCCCACTGGGAAACAATAAAAAGTAACGTCTGAATGGCAACCACCGGCCGGAAAAAACCAAAATGATTCCCAGCTGGGGACAAAGCATGCAACGCCACTGCCAGGCAACCAGCAACAACACAGGCCAGGGAGGGAGATTTAAAGGGCACACAGCAGTAGGGGGACATGGTGGGAGGGAGCGAGGCAGAAGGGAGAGGAATGCGGTGGGATATTGTGCAAGGGAGGAGGAGGAGGCGCAGGTGGTAGAAGCGCAGGTGGAGGAGGAGGTGGTCATGCTACAAATGGAGGAGGTGGAGGGACAGCAGCAGCAGCAGCAGCAGCCAGAACAGGCCGCCCCGGGGACATTGACCTGACCAAGGGAGGAGGCACCCCAGAAACAGTTAAGGGGACCAAAGGGGAATAGTCCCAGAAACACAGGGGCACCAAGGGGGGAGGGTGCCCAGCCAGGCAGCAGGAGGGGGAGGGCTGTGAGACAGGGGCAGAGGCAGAACAGCAACCAACCCCCCCTTCATCCCACAGACGCAGAAACGGGCCTGGCAGAGGAGGAGGAGGAGGAGATGGTCCTTCCACAGAGGGGGGCAGTGGGGGCTCCGGGAGACCCAGGACTTTGTCCAGGTCTGGGGGACCCTGGAGCATAAACTGGAGCTCGTACTCAATCAGAGAAATATATACATGTTCCAGGAGATAGTGAAGGAAATGGAGGTGACAGGGCATCACCAGACCATGGCACAGTGCCGCTCGAAGGCCAAAGAGCTCAAGAGGGGGTACAAGGCCATTAGGGACAACAACTGGTGGTCCAGACACGGAGCCCGGACCACCCCCTTCTACAATGCCCTGGACCGCATCCTCCATTGAAGGGCTCGATAGTTGCCCCATGCCTTGTGGGGAGCGCTGTGGTCCAGGGCAGGGAATGGGCTGAGGTACCCCCTCCCCTCACCCCCCCAGGAAGGGACCAGCTCCAGGGCCCCAGACTGCCAGGAGGAATGTCCAGGGACCTTAGAGACTAGCAG
>QEPC01009028.1:44951-63201 GCA_003113815.1 Sphenodon punctatus | reverse complement strand
TCGGAGACAGACCGAGTCCGACGCCAGCGTCGCTCTAGCCTCCTGCCCACACGCTTCATACACCGCAGCCCCTCAGTAAACCAAGGGGTCCTGCGGTGACGAGACCGAGGCAGAAGGCGCCTCGGAGCCACCCTGTCAATGGCCTCCTCCAGCAAGGTGTTCCAATGCCGGACCAGCTCATCCACAGAATGACCGTCCACATCCAGGGTAAGCTCCCTCAGGACCTCCTGGAACCGCTGGGGTTCCATTAGCCTCCGAGGGCGGACCATCCTAACTGGTCCCTTCCCCTTCTGGAGGGGGCATGCTAAAAGACCGGCCTGGAGGAGGTAATGGTACATCCACGACAAGGGCACCGCTGTCACCTCCCCCACAACCGGACCCCCCGCCTCAAGGCCAGAGCCGAAGATCAGGTCGAGGGTATGTCCCCCCACGTGGGTCCTTTGGAGACTCTGAGGCTGCTGATGCATCATTCAGACAGCGAGGAATCCACTGGCAGAGAGTCATCAGGTGGCAGCCACAGTGACTGGTACATACCTGGCAGTAGGAGTGAGTCGGAGAATGAAGATAATTTGTCAGTCGAGAGTGTCATCAGATCATTTGAGGAAGAACAGCTTGCCACAGAGGAACATCCTGCTGCAGAGGAACATTCTTCTGCAGAGGAACATCCTGAGGCAGCAGCTGCAGAGGTTTGATGCCCTCCGTGCCGTGGGCATGGACGTGCGCATGGACATGCCCATGGGCAGGGAAGAGCATCGACAGCTCGGGCAGATGACATTTTTCAGCAAGATGAACCACACGTCAGCCGACAGCAATGACACTGCAGAGCCTGGTGAACAACAGCCAACTGCCAGGGGGGACACTGAGCCTGCTGCTCACATGAAGGGCAGGAATGTCAGGATTTGGGCCACTCACCCACAACCTGTCCACCGCCACTCCAATGCAGACATAATTAGGGAGCAGTCAGGGCCAGTGCGGGACACACTCAAAGAAAGTATAATAGATACTTTCCTCATTTTTCTCAATGAAGCTGTACTGTTACTGATAGTTGGGAAACCAATAGAGAGGCCCAGCGAGTGTTCCAGCGATGGAATGAGCTCAACCTGGGTCAAAATAAAAACTGGGAGCCCCTTGACATCATGGAGCTAAAAGCTTATCTTCAGCTCCTAATTCTGAGTGGGGTGTTTCATGAAAACCATGAAGCACTCCAGGAAATGTGGAGCACACGCTGGGGGTGTCCCTTTTTTCAGAGAGACCATGAGCCTAGATAGGTTTTGTGCAATAACACGGTACATAAGATTTGATAATAAAGCCATGAGAGAGGAGAGAAAGGCAACTGATAATATGGCTGCCTTTAGAGATGTCTGGAATTTGTTTGAGCAGCAACTTCAGAAGTGCTATGTACCAGGCACCGACCTCACAGTGGATGAACAGTTGGTGGGGTTCAGAGGACGCTGTCCCTATGCTAAGCAAACCGAGTAAATATGGCCTCAAAATATGGTGGTGCTGTGATGCTCAAACATCGTATCCACTCACAGGGGACATTTATCTTGGGAAGCAACTAGGGGCACCACGGGAAGGGCAGGTAGGTGCCCATGTTGTGGAAAGGTTTGTTGGGTCCTACTATGGCACAGGAAGAAATATAGTTGGGGACAAATTTTTCAGTAGCACTGAACTTGCAGCCACACTTTTGAGAAATGACTTGACCTATGTGGGGACAATTAATCTGAACAAGCCAGACATACCAGCAGAGATGCAGCCACATCCCCATAGAGAACCTCTGCCATCCATCTTTGGATTTGATGGGAAATACACATTATTTTCATATGAGACAAAGAAGGGAAAGCTGTAATCCTTCTTTCCACGATGCACCATGACATGGTGGTGGAAGGAGAGCAGAGGAAGCCTCACTCCATTCTGCACTACAACACTACCAAAAGTGGAGTGGACAACTTAGATCATCTAGCCACCATTTATAGTTCTAAAAGAAAAACCTGTAGGTGGCCAATGGCATTGCTTTACAACATGTTAGATGTGGCTGGAATTGCAAGTTTTATACTGTAGATTATGCACAGTCCAAACTGGAACATGACACAGGCAAAAGTGAGACGGCGCTTGTTCCTTTGCCAGCTGGGGGAACAGCTTATTGAGGGACATATTAGGCAAAGACTGCTAAATCCCCAGAATCTATCTTTGCATGCCAAACAAGCATTGACCATGCTTGGCTACAGTAATCACCCTGCTCAAGAACAACAAGCACGGGCCTCTGTTGGACGGTTCTACATCTGCCCTAGAAAAGCAGACAAAAAATGTGAAGAATGTGGCAGATTTTTATGCAAGAGGCACCTCAACTTCTTGGTGAGTTGTGAGGAATGTTCGTAGGGCCATCTGTTGGATTGTTTGCATTTTGCTGTAAGAATATATTTTATACATACACTGTTCAATTTTTACATTATTTCAGGGATTTTTTTCAGGGTTTTACAATGTTTTTCAATGTTTTCTTTACTTCAAGTTTTGGATTAGGTTAAATATAGATAGTTAAATTTAATAAAAACCATATTCTGTAGTTTGAATAAAAAATAATGTTTTTGCAAAGAAAAACCAATCGTGTCAGTTGTTATTTATTTATGTGTGGAACAGGCATTACTCATAAAACAGACTCTATAATGTGTGTGTGTGTGTGTGTGTGTGTGTGCAGGGCATAGATTGTGTGGCTACTGTAAAAAAAAAGTTAAATTTTATTGCACATTTTCAATCCCCAGGCTAAAATTAGTTTAGGGTAGAAATCTACCCCAAGACAACTCGAGTGTCATTATTTTCTTGGCAAAAGGTTAGGGTTGGGAGACCCATGCCAACATGGATGCTACACCCAAGTAAATAGGTGATGATCTGGACTCTCCATTGCATGAAGACTAGAAGGAGGGGAGACTACAAAATAAGATAACCTGTTTTGGAGCCCTTCAGTTCCAGCCTAGCCTTCATAGTCTTGGTTACGTTACAGGGAGACTGATGCCAACACAGAGACTGGACCATGAAAACAGAAAAAGAAGGCACCGCCACAGAACTGACAACACACAAGGCGGAGGATACCACAGATGCTTCTGCTTGCTTTGGAGAGTGCGATGAGGAGGGCAGCCTGCTCCCCAGGCTTCTTTGAGGACAGGGCACAGAGAGGAAGACCAATGGCATTGCAGAACCACCACCATGAATAAACCCAGCACTCAAAGAGCACCACATGACAGCAACGGCACACAAGGCAGAGGGAGGCATTTCTGGAAGTTGCGAGTGTGAGGATGAGAACCAGCAGAGGACATCCCACGATAAAGATAAGTATGCTTCCTTCTTAAGTTAAAAAGTTAAGTCAAAAAAAGTTGAGTTGAAAAGTGATGTCTTAAGTTACAGTTGTAAGTTAGTTATAACTTATTACAAGTAGGCGGCTTTTATATTTTGAACCCACCCCTGCCCCCAAGAAGAGGTACAGAGGGCATTCATTGGGAGGGTGGAATGTGTCCTTGGAGGCAGGGATGGGCCCACGGCCAGGGGACACCCTAAAGTCTTAGGGCACCCCAACAAATCATGTAGGCTCCAGAACCCCAGCCATAGGGGCCTCTACATCAACTTCTCCCCCCCCGCCCAACCACCACCACTGTGCCTCCAGATGAAGTGTTTGCCTTTAGAAGTTACAGGGCTTCTACAGGTCCAATGAAGCCTGAAGTCACACTGTGTCTGGAGGCCTCCAGAAGACCAGCTGTGGAACCTGAACAGTGAATGGTCTCAACAGCAATTTCCCCTCGCCCCTGTGTTTCTATACACAGTGGGACCTCGCACTCCAGAGGGTTTCTTTAGGCCAAAAAGTGCGAAGGTCCCACTCTATCTGAGACCTCCACAACACCAGCAGTTGGACCTCCACAATGACAAAGCTCCACAGCAACATAATGCAAATTTCCACCCACCACTATGCCTCCAGATGCATTGTGACCTCAGTCTACAGTCGGGTTCTCTTGATGCCTACTGCCTTCAAGACACATTAGGTTCTTGATGCCTAATGGAGGCTTAAGTCCTATTTTGTCTGGGGACTGGGAGTCTACCCTGACAAACTACAGGCAGTCAAGGAGAGCATGAAAATAAAGAGTGTTCAGGATAATGGTAAGTGATGGCATGGGGATTGGGAGGGTCTTGCACCTCTTCTTTGGCAGAGATGTCCGCAAGAAGCAAAATTTAAAATGACATTCAAAATGCAAACATCTAAAGTAATTTGCTTCTTTTTTCTATCCAGTTTGTCTGTGATCTGGCATGATTCCACACCTCGCCTCGCTCTCCTTGTGAACATAGGAAAAGTAGGTAGGAGCACAGCAGAAGAGAAGGATGGAGACAACAAGGAAACCCTTTCCTCCTGTTCCCCACTGAACCCATCTCTTCCCCCTTCCTCTTCTCGTGCTCCAAAACCAAAACCTTTCCCTCCTACTTCTCCTCTGTCCTGTCCTCCCCTTCTACTTACACCACTCCCTTCTACTGAGATGAATTCTGACTGAAGACAGAGAGAAATGGCAAAGCATAAAAGAGAAAGAAGGAAAACTTGTACTGCTGAAATGACATAAATATAGATGCTCAGTTTGTAGATGTGCTGGCTGGGCGGTCAGCAGGGTTCCTAGTTTTCCATGACAAAAAATTAGAAATCCTCTGAAACCTCCCCTCCCCCATAAATTCTCTGATTAAAACACTCAAAATATGTTTTTATGTGATTAAATATAAATGCTAGTTGACCACAATGTATATAGGTATGAGTAGAATATCACATTTTATTGTAATATTTTCATTTTTATACAATTTTGCAGCTACAGTCTAGATTGTAAGCTCTCGGGCAGGGACCGTGTCTATCTTATTCTCTGTAAATTGCCAAGTACATCACTGGTGCTATATAAATGCTTAAAAAATAAAATAAAACATAAACAATTTAAAAAAAATAATAATAATCAAGATTTGTGGAACCTCTCCAAATGCAAAGCCCTCCTTTAGGTTGCTTCTCTTCCACTGCCCTGTGCTCACTGCCGCCTCCTTCCAGCCTGATCCCCAATCACTCTGCGAACCAGAAGGGGGGATCATATAGAGGCTGGCACTTGGCAAAGCTACTATGGGCCCAATTAGACCCACCTCCTGTTGTCTCTTCTCAAATAAGGCTGAAGCGGAAATTCCTTTTTCCACGCTGATATTTCATTTCACCATTTTGGAATTGCCTGCAACTTTCCTAAGCCTTTCTGCCGGAATTTCACTAATTCCGTGCTCTTTACTTTGCAACATAGGAATTATCAGAAAATGTCAGAAAGTGTGGGAAATAAACTCGGAAATTGTCGAAAGAAACATTTTCCCGCTACTTTCAGATGTTGGAAAGTGCCAGCAAAAATTGCGGAAGATCGCAGGCAAAAGTAGTGGAATGAAAATCTCTATTGCACTGTGCTGCTCATTGTAGAAGAGCTTTTCCTTCAGAAGCGAGCTATCGCAGCAGCTTGCCATTTCAGTCCTATTCCCAAAGTATAGAAACCCTGACTGTCCCAATTCATAGTTCCCCTGCTCTCAACCCAAAGGAGGTCTGTGGCACTCCTCCAAATGCAGAGCCACTACCCCTCCACTGCACATGCCTTGATGTTGCTTCCCCTAAGCTCCACTACACATCCTTGTTGCCCTGCACTCATTGTATCCTCCTCCCAAACCTATACGTTTTCTCCCCATTTTCTGTTAAATTCTCTGGGAAAAATCAAAATCTTTGTTTTTCTCTGGAAAAAAGCAAATCCTCTGTTTTTCTCTGGTTTTCCATCGCAAATAGAAAACTAAGAACCCTGATGTTCAAGTAAGAACCAGGATGCCTGAATTTTCCATCAGTCCCCCTTATTTGGCTGCATGTACTCTGAAGACTTTGGACCCTCCATTGAAACATTTATTGAGGGTGTGCTCATGAGGCCTGTTGTCCTCATGGGTACTGACTACCCTCAAAAGCCCTGGCTCATGAAGGCATGCACATTTGCCTGCACACCAGAGCAAGGAGTGTTTAACCAGTAGCTGAGCACCAGTTGCTCTGTTGGGGAGAGGGATTTTGGCCTTTTAAAGCAGCACTGGAGATCAATAACTCTAGTATTGATTTCCAGGTTCAGACTGCTCCCTTGCTAACAACCATTAGGCCTGAAATGCTGTACCACTGTGGAAGCATTTACGGCGGAAAGTGCTCTTCTTCACTAAGCAGCATGGTTAGGAAGCCTTGCACTCGCGGCTTTCCACAGTTGTTGCCACGGTATTTTCGCCACTGTAGATTTCATGTGGAAGCGGCAGGTTTGCCACAGTTTCCCCTTTCCCTTAAGCGCAGCAGCTCTGTGATTCTCACAGCATTGCATCCAGGGGCGTAGCCACCTTGGCATGGCAGAAGTTCTGCCTTGTAAACAAAGTTCTTCTTCTAGGGGCTCCTTCCATTTTCACTTGCGAGCCCTTCTCTTACTGGCATATACCAAGCTCACTAGATTAGAAAAAACACCACGTGATGTTCACACGCCCCCACCCTATATAAGGTACCTAAACCCAACACAGTTCCTTCCAACCCTAAACAATTAGGAAGAAAATTCCATGCGGGGTCGGAAGGGTGGGTGCTTGTGAGAATATTGGAGCCATCTCGAAGAACTTTGTTTACAAGGCAGCAACCTTCTGTTCTCCTTCGAGTGGCTCCTCCCATTCCCACAAATGGGAGCATACCAAGCCTAGAAAGAGACAGTGGGGGAATTTTCTAATAAAATGACACTCCTACAGCCTGGGAGGGGGGCAGCAGGCAGGGGGCAGCCTGGGAGGGGGGGGTCCATTCAGCTAGGGGAGGGTTGGTTGTTCAGTGCTGTCTCTGTTAGAAGGATGGACAGATCCTCCCTCTTCCCTTTGTGATCGCCCCATAGAGAGAAATGGGGGTGCATAGCAGCTACAATGAGGCAGAGAGCCATCCCAGCAAAGGGGAAGAATTTGTCCTTGGCACCCTAACGCACAAGAGAATTCACAGAAGAGCAGGGACTCCCCTCCCCCCTCCATCCCCTGTATCAGCATCAGGAGCCAGGCGCACTAGTCTCTGTCCTGCTTAGAGTGCAGGGATCCCCAGCCCTAGCAGCAGCAGTGACCGAGCGCCTGGCTCCCGCTTCAGTCCTAACAACCACCACCTTTGATCTCCACAACATTTGTGAGATTGGTGGGGGCACGTTGGAGAACCCCCTGCTAGTTAGCTCCAGTAAGCCAGTGCCCCAATTCCAGGATGAGCTAAACAGAGTGGAGCAGCACATATCTGGAGAGATTCAGGACACCTTGTGTTGGCACATCAATGACTATGCTACCACAAACATTGATCATCAGTGGCAGTTTAATGAGTATTAGTAAACTGTTTCAAATGAGCTTTTTGTTATATCAATAAAGCCTTTTAAATGTTTCTTGTGTGTAACTGTTTTCCTCTGGCCCATCTAGCCCCATAGCACTGGTATATCATACTTTCTCTCCTTGGCTCCCCACCCCTTCCTGTGCTATTTCTTGCCATTTACTTGCCTTGTTCATTCCTTATTGGTACTTGCAGACTAGTCAGCTGCAGACCTGAACCTCTGTATTTCCCTATTGTCATTTGCAGGCTAGCCAGGTCTGGGAATGGTGATAGGCAGCTCAGAATTACAGGTGTGCAGCTGGCAACTATGCCCTTCCACCCTCAAGTGCAAGTGCTTCCAGCCCCAAACTGGCTTATCATTATGCCATACCACTATTCTCAATACCCCCCCCCCCATATATTCCCCCAGCCTCACATGGAACTGTATCCACATCCCCCCTTTTTGGTGTTCCTGCCACCCTCATTCTTCCCTTTCCTTTGAACCCCCAGCACCCAAAGCAGCTTATTGCTATGCTCTACCACCTTTCTCCATAGCCCCCCAGAAGAAGCCTGCCATAGCTTCCCAGAAGAAACATGGAAACCATGTTTTATGAAAACTTAACACCTTTTAACAAATATCAGGGGAAAAACTTTTTTAAACAACTTTAAACTTTTTAAAAACAAATAAATAACAGAAGAAAACTAAAAAGCTCAAACTTATGCTATTTCTTCTTGCACCTGCTCCTTTTGGTGGCTGCTGGGTGTGTTTTGTTGGAAAAACAGCTCCAGATGGCATCGACCTTTTGCACCAACAAACCCTAATGACCACTAGGGGCATTGGGAGTAGAGATAGTGAGTTAGTGTGAGTGTCACTTTAACCTTTCCTGATCTCTGCTTCTAAGCCCCCTCCCAGGTGGGATGTGCCCAGGAAGCTCCTACTGGACTTCCTCCTTCTTCCTGACCTTTTGCCATTCCTATTTTCTCTCTCTGACCTTCAACATGACCGGCCACCATGCTGGTGGCAGCTAGCTAGTAAGACCTAGGGATAGGCCTTTCCTATCACAATGTACTTCTCAATAAAGTAGTTTATTTTAATCTAGAAACAAACTCCAATTTGTTGATTACTACTAAGCTGTTGCTACTAACAATTCAAGCTGCTTTGGGTTTTCCGGTTTTTTGACCATTAATAAAATTCCAACATGTTTGCTAGGGATGTGCGAAGACAGTTCAGAATTTCAGAGTTCGGATCGAACTCGAATAGTTCAGTCAACCGAACTGAACTTTCGAACCGAACTCGAATTCGACCGAACTGTTTGGTCGAATCCGAATCAGTTCGGAAGGCCAAAAAACCCGGTTTTGAATGTATGAACTTTGTTCAGAAGTTCTGAATTCGACTGAACTCAAATAGTTCGGTTGACTGAACCGCACTTTCAAACTGAACTTAATTTTTGAACTGAACCGAATTTCCAAACTCGGTTCTGTTCGCACATCCCTAGTGTTTGCCTGGGTGGTGGGATTGGCAGGGGGACATTTTTCCAATCGTCCTCCTGTGGATCTACCTGTGTAGTCGTGTTTGTGGGAGGCATATGGGAATGACTAGTGTGGGGTTGGTGTGCCTGGTCCAGCAACTGTCCACTGGCATGAGCACAACACAAAGAGGGCATAGGTGGTTACCCTGGCAGGTGGATTTCTGGGGGAACCATGGCAGATGATTGGGTTACACACAGTGGGGAGTATGGGTGAATTGAGAACTATTCCAGATTCTCGTGAGATTTTCACGAGAATCAAGACACATTACCAAGATCTTGACAAGATCTTGGTAACATTCCAAGGTGTCTCAAGAATCTTGAGAAAATTCAAAAACCACTCTGCGCATGCACAAATATGGTGTCATTCACTTAGCACTATGCCATACCACCTTCCTCCACAGCCCCCCTATCTACCAAACTTCCCTACTTTCCCCAAAGAAACATGGATACCATGGATTATGAAAACAGCAATATTTCTAGATGCTGTAAATGACTGATTCTGGTACCTACGAGAGGAGGAGCTGTTTTGGATCTCATCAAGTGGAGCATTGGATCTGGTGCAAGAGGTACGAGTGGTAGAGCCTCTTGGTAATAGTGATCATAATATAATCACATTGACATAGCTATAGGACAGAGATTGACAAAAAAACCACAAGAAATCCTACCACAGTAACATTTAAATTTAAAAGGGGAACTATGCAAAAATGAGAAAACTAGTTAGAGGGCAACTATAAGTAGAAGTTGAGAGGGTTAAAAGCATGCAAGAGGCATGGAGATTATTAAAAAAATCCATCCTGGAAACACAGAATAAATGTATTCCCCAAATAAAGAAAGGTAGCAAGAGCACCAAACATCTGCCAGTATAGAAAATGTGGAGGTGAAGGAGGTTATTAGGAACAAAAGGGCATCATCTAAAAAATTGAAAGCTAGTCCTAATGAAGAAAATAGGGAAGAGAATAAGCATTGCCAGCTTAGATGTAAAACGTTAATAAAACAGGCCAAGAGGGAACTTGAGAAGTGAGTCACTAAAGATACAAAAAACAATAACATTCCCCTCCCCCCAAGTACATTAAATTAATTCATTAATTTTTATTTTTAGATTGTGCCACCCTGCCATAGCACTTGGAGCACTTCACATAGAACTAATTAACACAACTTTTATTCCTCACAACAACCCGGTGAGGTACGTTAGGCTGAGAGAATACTGTGACTGGCCCAAGGTCACCCAGTGAGTTTATGGGAAAGGTGAGACTTTAACCAGGGCCTCCTCCTGCCTCCAGGTACAGGAACTGTGCACTTAGCCAGCACACCACAAACAGGAAGCCTGCTAGATAGTCAGTTGGGCCAATAGATAAACAGGGTCTGAAAGGGATACTCGAGGAGGATAAGGGCATTTCAGAGAACATAAGAAGTGCCATACTTGGTCAGACCAATTGTCCATTGAGCCCAGCACCTGTCTCTGACAGTGGCCAATCTCGGTTGCCTGGAGAAGTACCCGATAGGTCACTATGGGGCTGCTAATGGACTTGTCCTCCAGAAACTTGTCCAACCCTTTCTTAAACCGAGTTATATACTGGCCTTGACCACATCTTTTGTCAACAAATTCCACAGCTTAATTGTGTGTTGAGTGAAAAAATACTTTCTTTTATTTTTTAAAAATCTGCTAATTGTTAGTTTCATGGAGTGTCCCCTAGTCCTAGTACTATTAGAGAGTGTAAATAACCATTCAAATTTTGATAAAGAAGGTGAATTAATTCTTTGCTTTGCTCTTCACCACAGAGGATGTTGGGGAGATACCCTAGCTGGATCGAGTCTGTGTAGGTGAAGGATCAGAAGAACTGTCACAGTGTGAGTCTGAAGGCGTTTCTAGAGCAAATTGACAAACTAAATAGTATATCACCAGGATCAGATGGTATCCATCCCATAGTTCTGAAGGACCTCAACTATGAAGTTGCAGACTGTCACCAGACAGGGAGGCTGACACAATACATATTTGGGGCATTGCAAGGCACTGTGTAATCTTTAATGGATGTAACTTGGTGAAAGGATAGTTTTGTTCTCTCTATTAAGGCACATGACATTGCATTTTTGTGTAGGGGTGGCGGGAACAATTAGGTAGAGGAAATCCACCTATGGGCTGGGGGAAGTGCTAATGTGAGGGGCAGGTCAAAGTAAGACAGTGCGTACCAACCATGCCCAAGTTTGTCTCAATGGGGCTGCAAGAGTATTTCACCAGTCCAGTTTTGACAAAAGGGGAGCTGAGAAGTTCCTGTCTAATGTCTACACCCAGAAAAATATAGATAGGAGAGAGACTCCTAGCAGAGTCTAGCTTCAGCCTGGGAAAAGATATAAAATCCCTTCTTCCCAAAGGACACTGTCTGTCTTCATCCCAATGACCAAGGGGAATCAGTTGCCACAAAGGAGAAGACCCAGGTCAGGGATAAGGTGTCGTGAGTATACCCAGCTTAGAGAGAGCCAGAGAAGGGAATTGAGAGAGGTACCAGCTTGGGGGTTTGCCTTGTACTTTTTTTTAGTTGGCTGTATTTGCCATTAGGGATGGACAAACGCGGTTCAGAAGTTTGGAGTTTGGACTGAACTCGGTCTGTTTGGTCGACTGAAACGAACTTCCAAACCGAACTTATATTTCAAACTGAACTGAACCGAATTTCCAGACTCTGTTCTATTTGCCCATCCCTAGTGGCAACACACACCAAAAAACCTGGTTTTGAATAGCCGAACTTGGTTCAGAAGTTTGGAATTTGTCCGAACTTGGTCTGTTCAGTCGACCGAACTGAACTTCCAAACCGAACTCAAATTTCAAACTGAACCGAACCAAATTTCCAAACTCGAATTTCAAACCAAACCGAATCGAACCGAATTTCCAAACTCCATTCTGTTCGTCCATCCCTACTTGTCATAATTTTGCCTAGTCAGACTTTTCCTACCAATTGGCTTTCTTCTTATACCTTGTTAAAATTAATTGTTTTCCTTCACTACAGTGGAGTGTGTGTGTTCCAATGCTCCTTAGACCTCCAGGGAAACATGACTCTCTGTCTACCCAGAGAAAACCTATCCTTCTCTCATACCCAAGGGATTGAGCTAACCCTCTCCAACTCCGGGTTTGCCCGACCCTGTGGGAGTGAAGCCAGCAGAGACAGAGAGCTGGGGCACCAGGTAGTGGGGATTAGGAGCATCTGGCCTGGAACAAGTGGCTGGCTGGAGGCTAGAAGAGACTTTTCCTTTGAAAAGAGAAGCCCCACCAAACCACAGCCCTGCTCAATCCATCACACAGACCTACTATTGGTCATTCGTAACCTATCGCTAAAATTTGCCACTGTAACACAGGATTAGAGGGGTAGCAAATGTAACTCCAATATTTAAAAAGGACTCCAGAGGCAATCCTGGAAATTAAAGAATGGTGAGCCTGATGTTTGTGACGGGTAAAATGGTGGAAACTTATTAAAAACAGAATTACAGGGCATATAGATTAATATGACTTAATGGGGAAGAGTCTACATGGATTTAGAAAAGAAAAGTCATGCTTTACCAATGTACTGGAATTTTTTGAGGGTGTAAATAAGCATGTGGATATGGGTTAGCTGGTTGTTATAGCGTATCTGGACTTTCAAAAGACATTTGATAAGGTTTCTCATGAGAGACTCCTGTGAATATTAAAGAGTCATGGGATAAGAGGCAGTGCCTTATTGTGCATAGGGAACTGGTTAAAAGATAGGACGCAAAGAGTAGGACTAAATGGTCAGTTATCACAATGGAGAGAAGACATAACTAGTGAAGTGCCCCATGGATCTGTACTAGGACCGGTGTTGTTTAATATATTCATTAATGATCTGGAGAAGGGACTAAAGAGTGCGGTGATCAAATCTGCAGATGACACAAAATTATTCAAGGCAGTTAAAACAAGAGCAGACTGCAAAAAATTGCAGGAGGATTTTGCAAGTCTGGGTAGCTGGACATCTAAATGACAGATGAAATTTAATGTGGACAAGTGCAAAGTGATGCACATAGGAGAACAATAACCAAACTATATGTATACATTGCTAGGTTGTAAATTAGGAGTTACTGCTCAGGAAAAGGATCTTGGTGTCATTGTGGAAAATACATTGAAATCCTTAATTCAGTATGCTGCTGCAGCCAAAAAAGCAAACACAATGCTAGGAATCATTCAGAAAGGGATAGAGAATAAAACTGAAAAATATCATAATGCCTCTCTATAGATCCATGGGATGACCACACCTGGAGTATTGTGTGCAGTTCTGGTCACCCCGTTTCAAAAAAGATATAGCAGAACTAGAAAAGGTACAGAGAAGGGCAACAAAAATGACCATGGGTATGGAACCATATGAAGAGAGGTTTGATAGGTTGGGGTTCTTTGGCTTGGAGAAGAAATGTTTGAGAGGAGATATGACAGAAGGTTATAAAATCATGAGTGGTGTGGAACATGTAAACGCGGAGTGGCTATTTACCCTTTCTATGAGTACTAGAACTAGGGGACACTCCATGAAATTAACTGGCAGCAGATTTAAAGCAAATAAGAGAGAATATTTTTTTTCACTCAGTGTACAATTAACTTGTAGAATTTACTGCCAGAGTAAGTGGTCAAGGCTGGCAGCGTAGCTAGTTTTTTAAAAGTTAGATAAGTTCTTCAAGGCTAGGTCCACATATGGCTATTATGCAAGTAGGTTTGGGGAATGTAACCTCTTTCTGTAGGGGGCTGGAACAACAGGGAATGAATTTCCCATTGTGACCTGTTGGGTACTTCTCCAAGGAGAAAAAGATTGGCCACTGTCAGAGACAGGATGTTGGGCTTGATGGACCATTGATCTGACCTAGTACTGCGCTACTTATGTTCTTAACAATTTTTATTTAACAAATGAATATCAGAGGGGGGAAAATAACAGCCCCAGCCCCTGAATCGCATCGAGAAAAGCGAGAGTCCAAGAAGCGCGTACCAGCCCTAGTGCGATGTGAACTGCTGATGGGGGTTAAGAAGTGGCATCTGCCCTTGAGCAATAATGCTCATGGGCACGGCAGCAACATACTTGAGCAGGGAGGCATGGACTGACTGGATTGGAATAATCTACTTTGAGTCTGTGCCCACATCTCACTCATTTTCCTTGCTTGCCCACTTGATCATGCTGTTCAACCACTCAAACAGCTGCCAGAGAAGGTCCCAGTGCCTGTCCTTCCACCAGCCATCCAGGTGGGCCTCAGCAGCAAAGGCCTTCCATTCTACGGCATTCTGCTGCACCAGCTGCCTATGCTCCAGGACCATGCTGATAGTGACATCCCAGATCTCATCTGCCCACTGCATGGTCTCCAAAGTAGTTCCCTTGACAAATCCTCCCTGCACCAGTTATAGACCTGCAGGTCCTGGTTCTCCTTGGTGCTTGTGGCTGGGAGTTTTATCCATGCTGTTACACTAGCCTACCTGTAGCAAGGTCACAAGATAAACCATTAGTTCAGACTGTAATGTCATTATTAGTCCCGTTTTACAGATGGGGAAATGAGGCTGAGAGATAGTGACTTGCTTTAGGCCACCAACTAAGTTAATAGCTAATATGGGATTTGAATCCCAGTCTCCCAAGTAGATGACCAAGTCCTTCTCTTTCAAGCTACAGTGGTTTATAGATGTTCTACAGGAGGCCAAACTAAACTGCATTAGTCCCTTTTGGCATTCAACTCTATGAGAACAAACATTTTCTGTCATCTTTAACAGCTGTCATAGGGTTAGTGTGGTAGGGTGCTGATGTAAAATGTTGCAAAAACGTGCCCAGAGGAGGCAAGCACTTCAGTCACAAATACAGGAGTGAGGAACCTCTGGCCCATGGGACTTGGGGATCATGGCATTTACCAATTTCACTGCAAGCTCATACTGCCACTTTAACTGAGGGCCATAGTATTTCCACACACAACTGGGCCCCACAGCTTCTGCCACCCCAGGCAAACTGTTGTGCACGGGCTTCAACGGGATGCAGGCACACCATCCACCAACCATGATGGCACCGGTTCTCAGTTAGCACCAGATGCATGGATGCTATGCACCAACCAGAATGACGCCAGCACACAGGTAGTGCTGGGACCACACCATGTGTTAAGGCCTCAACCTATAAAGAGCTATCCTGAGACTAAAGAGGGAGGAGCAGGAAGCTCCTAAGATTTCCTGTTCCCTCTGTTAAGGACAGGCAGATATTCTACCCTCGGCCTGGCAACTGTAAGGATCTCCTGGCTGCTCTGACTCTATCATTTCTGCTTCCAACATCTGCTCTTATACTTACTGACAGCTCCTGTCTCAGCCCCTGTTACCACACCTCAGTTCAGCTTAATCTGTATTCCTGTCTCCACCGTAGCACCTGAACCACAATCCAGTTACCGAGTCTCTGCTTTAGTCTCTGCACCTGTGTCTGCCTCAGCTCCTGGATTCCTGCACAACATTCCTGGCCTGTTCACCCTCTCCATCCTTTAGTCTATCACCAGCCCTATGTTCCTGCCCTGCCCACTCATGCGGACTACATTCTGGAATTCGACTGGGACTCACAAACTGACCATGAACTTGAAATTCTAGCTTTGGTGTTTGTTTTTCAGACTGCCTTCCAGAATTTAACATGGACTTGTGAACTGACTACAAACTCAGACTTCCCTTGTGCCTGGGTGAGTGCCTAGCTAGAATTGGGGGATATGCCCAGTAATACCCCTGACAAAGACCCCCCCTAACCTGCATCTGCACTTTTAAACTGCCCTCTCACTGGGGACTCAGACCACTCCACCCCACAAACCACACTCCCTATACTCTCAACTAAGGTGTTGTGAGCATCCCAGACACCTCTCCTTCAATCTCTACTCCTGCTATCCCCTATTACTTTTTCTACCACATATCCCCCATAAAGCATTAAAATACAAAATTACAACTAGGTATGGGCGACCAGATCATGGTTCAGGTTCGGGTGTTTGTTTCGTTTCATTTCGTTTTGGTTTTGGCGTTGGGGTCATTCGAGTTCAGGTTCAGCCATTCGGTTCGGTCAAGTTCGGTTCAGTTCGGGCATTCGGAAAAAGTATTGTGAGAGCCAGTGATCGCAACGGAAACCAGAAATTTGAGTGCATGAGGAGCTTCTGTGGTTGAGAGTATGTGTGTTATGGCTTCTGGGTATTCGGTTTTGATTCGTGTGTTTTGGCTGTGTGGTATGTGTTGGTTTTGGTTTGGCTGGTTGGTGAGTGTTGGTGGGTGCTGTGTGTTGGGTGTATCTGTTTTTTTTAAAAATGGAGAAGAAGGTGACCATAGCCAACACCATTAAACGCCAGGCTGGGGGGAAGGCCAAGGTGGCAGAGCCCGTAGTGGAGGAAGAGGTTCCTCCTGCTCCTGCTCCTGCTGCTGGATCTTCGGTGGTGGAGGAGGAGCCAGAGCCGGTGGGCACAGGAGGTGCTGCTGCCACTGCTGCCAGGTTTGTAAACTTTTTTTTTACTTTGAGGACAAGAAACTTAAGGCTCTATCCATTAGAGAGAGATCACTGGCGTGTGGGTGGATGCGTGGATGGTGGGCATCTGTCAGGTACAAACAGTGGGCATCAGCGGGTAGCAGCGGATGTCTGCCACAGAGAGAGAGGGTAGTGTAGTGTGGGGGGCTCTTCCAGCAGTCAGGCATGAACACGAGCAGCACCCCCACCCAAACATGTGCCTGACAGCCTTCCCTTGCAAGGGTCTCCACTCTCCAGTTGTCATCCCTACCTAGCACCCCCAAATAAAGGCAGGATTTGCACGTGCCAGCCAGGGTCTTTCCAGTTGCCATCCATAGTGCCCCAGGGAAGGCAGGATTTGCATGTGCCAGCCAGGGTCTCTCCATTGCCATCCCTCCCTAGCAGCACCCCAGGGAGGGCAGGATTTGCATGTGCCAGTCAGGGTCACCATCTCCCATTGCCATCCATAGCACCCCAAGGAGGGAGGACTAGAGGCATCATCATAAATGCATGATATTACTTAGGTGTTGTTTATGTGTTCCTGTTTCAGAGAGAAATCGGATGCTGGCCCCAGCACTGGTACCATGATGACATGCAGGACGAGGTGGAGGTCAGACTCGCCAGGGCCACCCCCAGACAGTCAGCGGACAAGGTCCAATGTCTGGAAGTGGTTTGAGAAGCAAGACAAATACACTGTCTGCAAGTTAAGTCATGGGGGCTGGAACAACAGGGAATGGATTGCCTAATGCCCTATGACTTGTTAGGAACGGAAGTCCCCTGTAGAGAGAGATTGGCCACACACCCACTTGTAGAGGAGACAGAATTCAGGCAGGGCTTGACACAGACCATTGGTCTGATGCAGTATGGCACTTCTTATGTTCCTATCTTTTTATGTTCTTAAGATCTGCTTCAAAAGATTAAGGAGGCACAGAAAGGGGACCACATCAGGGATAATCGCCCATATTGAAAAGCTCCACGGCCTGACGGTGATGCGGCATGAGGGCTCTGGCGTGGCCATGGAGCCCGAGCAACAGCACCAGAAGAAGGGGGGGAAGGCAACCCAGAAGCGCCGGCATGTAAGCCTTCCCCCTCCTACAGTCCCGATGTGGAGACCCCCATTCCCCAGGAGTCTGCTGAGGACAAGGCCTTTTGGGTAGAGGTAGAGAGGCCCACCTGGGACTTTGTGGCTGCCCTAAAGGTCCAAGCAGCCACAATGGAGAACTGACTGGTGGAATGGTTCCAGGCGGTCAAGGTGCGGGAACAGAAGGTGGAGATGTATGTGGAGTACATCTCAAAGTACGTCTCCACCTAAATGGCTGACCAGAACACTTCCACCAGTCAGTCTCCAACTGGCAGGCGGCTGTGGCAGGGACCCTCGACTATGCCTTCGAGCATGGCTATTAAATGCTGGCGGGTGTGATGCCACCTACCCCTATCTCCCATGCACCCCTTCTGCCTTATCCCCAACTTCCGGGTGGCAGGCCCAAAGACTGAGTAAATAGATACATATGTTTCCTTTTTAGTTTAAAATGTTTGGTTTTTGTTTTATAATGTTGTGGGTTTTTTGTTAATAAAAGTTATATTTGTTTTTATTGTTATGAGCTTTGTTTGACTTTCCAATCTTTTATCCCTCTGTGCAGAAGTGCAGGCTGGCAGGTGGCAGAATCTCATACAACTTGTTGATCCCTACCAGCAGCACCTGGCACCACATGTAGCATAGTTAAGGCACCACAAAGATGTGCCAGCAGCAGTGTCTCAATTTACAGACACCCCCCCAGGAGGGGCAGGACTTATGTCTGTGTGGGTGTGCCAGAGAGAAAGAGAGACAGGCTCCTTGGAAGCAGGAAGCAGGCAGTGGGAGCTGGTCATTGGAGGAACTTTTATTT
>QEPC01009028.1:22944-43389 GCA_003113815.1 Sphenodon punctatus | reverse complement strand
GGTCCTATGTTGAGGCTGTGAGGACAGCAAGGAAGGAGTTCCTTGCTGTCCTTATAGCATCTGCGAAGTCACACCTGGCGGAGCTGTTTCGGATGGTGTGGGGGCTGGTTAGTCTGACCTCTCTCCGCCTGCACGGGGATGTGTCCCAGGCCCGCTGTGAGGAGTTTGTCACCTAGTTCGCAAACAAACTTCGACGCTGAATTAGAGACAGTAGGTAGAGAGCACGAGGTGATGGAGGCCCCGTCTAGTCCATCTTTGTGGGGGGAGTTTCAGGAAGTGATGCCGGCCGATGTGGTGGCTGTCTTGGGGTCTGTGAGAGCCACCTGTTGTAAACTTGATCCGTGCCCCTCCTGGCTGGTGAAAGCCTCCAGGGAGACATTGGGGACAGTGCTGGCAAGGGTGGTGAACATGTCCTTGTAGTAGGGGAGGCTGTCCCCCAGCCTCAAGGAGGCTGTGGTGCGCCCCCTGCTGAAAAAAACATTGTTGGACGTGGACGTACTCGCCAGCTACCGACCTGTCTCAAACCTTCCCTTTTTAGGGAAGGTTAATGAACGGGCAGTGGCGATCCAGCTCCAGGTGCATCTAGATAGCATTGATTTCCTGAACCCTTTTCAATCTGGGTTTCACCCTGGCTATGACACTGAGACGACATTGGTGGCCTTGGTCGATGATCTCCACCGAGAGATGGATGCAGGTGTTCACCATTTCTTGTCCTGCTAGATCTCTCGGACACTTTTGATACCGTGGACCATGGGCTATTTTTGAGATGGCTGCATGACCTGGGGGGGCTGGATGGAACCGTTCTTGAGTGGTTCCGTTCATTCCTCTCAGGGAGAAGTCAGCGGGTAGTGCTGGGAGCTGAAACATCTTGCCCCCGTGCTTTGTCTTGTGGCGTTCCACAGGGTTCCATTCTGTCTCCATTATTATTTAATGTTTATATGCAGCCCTTGGGGGAGGTCATAAGAGGGTTCGGGGTGCGTTGTCACCAATATGCTGATGATACTCAGCTGTACCTCTCTTTTTCAGTTGACCCAGACCCTACCGTCTCGTTGCTATCCCAGTGTTTGGGGGCCATGGCGGAATGGATGTGGCAGAGCAGATTGAAGCTCAGCCCTGATAAGACGGAGGTGATGGTGGTGAGGAGAGCGAGGGAGGTGTCTGCCCCCCTGATTGGGGGGGTTCGCCCTCCTGTAGCTCAACAGATCCGGAGTCTGGGGGTGGTGCTGGACACAGATCTCTGCCTGGAGGAGCAGGTAGAGGGGGTGGCGAAGGCTGCCTTCTGCCAGCTGTATCTGGTGCGGAGGTTGCGTCCGTACGTCTCTGGCCTCCCTCGTCCATGCCTTCGTCACCTCGAGACTGGACTACTGCAACGCACTCTACATGGGGCTGCCCTTGTTCCTGTTTCGGAGACTGAAGCCAGTGAAGAATGCGGTGGCCTGCCTCCTTTCGGGGACGGGTTGCCGGAACCACATAACACCTGTGCTCCGGGCTCTTCACTGGCTTCCAATAGCGTGCCGAGCCAGGTTCAAGGTATTGGTGTTGATTTATAAGGCCCTTCACGGTCTTGGCCCCTCATACTGCAGGGATCGCCTCCCCTTCCACGCCCCAGAGCAGCTCCTTCAGTCTGTCGGGGGTGCCTTCTTGTGGCTTCCCCATGTTAAGCCGGGGGCCACAATGGAGATGGCATTCTCGGTGGCCGTGCCGTGCCTTTGGAATTCCCTACCAGAGGAAGCTCACCTGGCCCTGAGCCTTTTAACATTCTGGTGAGTTGGTAAAACCTGACTGTTCACCCAGGCCTTTGGGGAGGGTGGGTTAATGGGTTTTTATCACCCTACCGTTCCTTATTATTTTTTGTAAATTTCTGTCCTCCCTTTTCTATTGTAAGATTTTTATGATTGTTTTAATATTTTTAAAATTGTTTTAACTGAAAGTTGTTAGCCGCCCCAAGCTGCTTGCAGGAGGGGTGGGATATAAATATATTAAATAAATAAATAAATAAATAAATTGTTTTTAAACAGATAAAGACTTAAACAAATTCAATCTCTCTCTCTCTTTCTCTCTCCCTCTCTCTCTCTCTCTGTCTCTCTCTCTCTCACACACACACACACACTCCATAGAATGGGAGCCTCAAGGATCAACTCATCCAACTCCCTGCCTAGCGTCAGGCTAACCAATGTCTAAAGCATTTCAGACAGATTTTTCTTTTCTTGAAAACTCCAGGCAATGTGATTCAACAGCTCTCTAGGTAGTTTGTCCACTGTTGAAATATTCTAATAATTAGAAGTTTTTCTTAATATTAATCTAAACGTACCTTCCTGTAGCGTAAACCAATTTTACTCTTGTCACATCCTCAGTGTCAACAGGGAATAAATATTTTGCATCTTTTTTATGGCATCCTTTAAGTTAATTGAACAATGTGTACGTCCTCACCTAACTTTCATTTTTCTAAACTAATTGCCTCAGTCCCCCTCCCCCATGGCTGCACAGCAGGCTGTTGGGGAAAGGGGCTTTTCCCCGCCCCCCACTTAGAGAAAGAAGGCAGGCATGGCGGGCCAGGAGCCACTGATGCAGGCCCTGTTAGGAGCAAAAGCAACTCTGCCACGGTGAGAGTTGTGGATGCCACCTTAATTGCCTTGGGCATCGGCAACACTTGTGATGTGGAGACCAAGAGACAAGGAAGTCCACCCATCCCATTTATACAACACTGTGGGCACTGCTGGTCACCTGTTGACGAGGGCCAGGAAGGATTTTTTTCTGTCGGGTCCAGATTGGCCAAGGAAATATTTTTTTCTGTTGGGTCCAGATTGGCCAAAGACCCATTTGTTTTTGCCTTCCTCACGGTACCTTTGATTCTGAAATTCGGCCATTGTGGGGCATGACGTGGTGAAGAATGACTGTCACACTTTTTGCAGGGTTTCAGCTAGTTTTTGCTGAGTTTAGTTCAATTGAATGGATCTATATTGACGGTATCTCCTTACGAGATGAGGCTGCTGACTACTTACAATCAAGTAGCTATACAAAGAAGTCAGCAGCTCAGGGGGGAGAGATGAAGTTAACAGAGAGGGAAAGGGGAGGTCCTGATAGGCCACTCCCCGCCTGCTTCAGGTCACCATAACAGATCAATACCCAAGGGGTCCGTACAGCCACGGGTGAAGTTGACTTAGCAAGTGGATGTTCAAGGGTGCGCATGAGAATATATCAGGCTTCCCTCAGTTGTTAGTTAGACTGTTAACTGTTTGCTCAACCCTGAGATGGGAATGTCTCCTTCCCAGACAATACCTGAATTATACTGAATTGAATAAAGAGTGTGGCCTTTAAATTCCAACACCTGTGTGAGTGTCTTCTTCTGGAGTGTGGGGACAAACATGACCAATGCTATTAGCCTTTCCTTGTATGACTTGCATTCTAGACTTTTAATCATCTTTGTTGCAATGCTCTCCTATGAATTCATTCCACTTTGTCAACATCCCTCTTGAAAGGTAGAACCCCAAACTCAACACAATGCTCAAAAAGAGTTCTGATCAGTGCCAGGTGTAAGGGTACTATAACTTCTGAAGCCTGAATGCACTAACAATGCTTCTGAATACAACCAAAATGTTCAACACAGGAATCTGACTGCTTCCCTAACAGCTGTTACTCGCTAGCCTTACATTTTATCTAGTAAGAGCCCTGAGTTTCTGCCAACAGAAAAGAAGAGGTGGTAAGGAAGGACCACACTGGACCCACTCGTCTTTACTAGTCTCAATTATCCTACTGCAGCCATTGGGCAATATTTTAGTAAATTTTCTGTTTAAGCACCGTGTGAAGTACGTGTTTAAATAAATAAACTTCAAAATAAACTGCTTGGAGCAGGAGGGGTGGGGTAGCACATGAATTTATAAATAAAATTGCCTCCAATTGCATTATAGAGCTTCCTGTGACTGAGTCAGAGAACTAAATATTATGACTGAGAAAAAAGTAGCTCTAGTCAGGAGTTTTTCATAGGCTGTTTTTTGTCAGAAAGGAAAAGGTCTTTTCGTCCCATGAAATTTTTATGTTGAAAAACTTTCAGGGAGATGAAAACAGTATAAGATGATTCATGAAAGGCAAGATCATTTGGTAAAGGGGCTAAGAAAAGGGGCTTCCTTGTAAACAGGAAAGACAGCAGTTGACAAACCAGTGATATGGTCCTTTGGGGAATGTCTAAAAGATGATACTCTTGCTTGGAAAAGAAATTCTCATCAGGTACATGTGAACTTCCCAAAAAGTCAAACTAAAGTTTATCAGATTGGGAAAGGATTACTTCACTTACAGCCATGTAAGTAATTTAGTGACACAGTGTTGAAATAAGATAAGACTGGGAGTAATTAGATAGTTATTTAACAGACAAAACAGCAGAATACTGTGAAGAAGACAGACTTTCCACCATCTGCTGCAGGCCCTTTAAAGGTCATCTGGATCACGTATAATGCACTTGTGACTGGTAAACTTAATTAAGAGCTCAGCACAGAATTTGACATAAAACAAACAAACACTAATACCCAAGTCAAAAAGGCAACATATTTATACCGAGCTTACATGGATTTCTAAACTGGTTTTGTCGAGATAGTAAAAATGTAAGGTTATTATTGAACGGAATACGCTGAGTTATTATTTTGTGTATGTGTGTGTTTGTTAGAATAGGAAGATAGGAACAGATGCTGAACAGTCTCCCCCATAGAAAAATCATTCTTAAAGGAGAAATTGCATAATATCAAGAGAGGTGACGTGTGATTAATTACTGAATTTTAAAACTCTAGTGGCATCCAAAAGGTTTTGATTTCATTGACAAGTTTTCAAATGTCTCATGTTGTCTATTTTCTCTATACCAATGGTTCCCAAACTGGGGCCTAATGACTAGATAGGTTTTGTTAGGTGGTCTGCACTGCAACTGGTCCACAGAAATGGCTGTGGCTACAGGACAGCAGGTTGTATTTCCTGCCAGCACTTCAATCCTCCCTCTGGTAGAGGTGGCATGGATTATTGCTATAGTACCTGTGATGGCCAGAGTTACAGTCTGATTACTCTTCTCTGGAGCTGAACTGGGTAGAATATTTGCTACCAACAAGTAATACCCACATTTTAGAGTAGTATATTGAGCACCTACTTGGTACCCGAGTACCAAGTACCATCTGATTACTCAAAAAATTCCAGGCATTGCTGTCAGTAAAATGGTAAAAAATTGGTACAGGAATCAGGGCAGAAAGTAAAACAAAACACACAAAAAAACAAATAGAGGAAATCAAAAAATTGCTACTGAAAGTTGGAAAAACAGGGCAGACCCTGCCCCACTCCCCAGGTTCTGAAATGGCCATTGCGGTCAGCCAGGGGTGCCCTTTTGGAGACCCTCCGTGTTCAGCGGTGGACCACATTGGAGAGGGCATACTTGGTTGCTGCACCTCAGTTGTGGAACTCCCTCCTAGTGGAGGCTCGTTTGGCCCAAGACTGTCCCTCCTTCAGGCGTCAATGTAAAACCTGGTTGTTCTGCCAGGCGTTCGGTGAGAGAGCTGGGGCGGGGGAGGGTTGGGGGAAATTATGGGTTTATTGTTTTAGGTTGTGTTGTATATTCTATTTTATGTTTTTATATTGTACACCGCCCCAAGCTACCTTTGGTAGGAGGGGGCGGGATAGTAAATTTTGTAATAAATAAAAAAATTAAAAATAAATAAAATATAAATTATAAAGTCTTTAAAATTGGTGTAAAAACTGCTAACCTGGTGTATCAGGTAGCCTATCAGTTACTAATGTGCTACTGATTAGGACCTATTGTTACTGCATCGGGCCAAGTACTGCAATTTTGTAGGGATGGGCGAACACGGTTCGGATGTTCGGAGTTCGGACCGAACTCGGTCTGTTCGGATGTCTGAAACGAACATCCGAACCGAACTCTCGAATGACCGAACAGTTCGGTCATGTTCGGATGAGTTCAGGGGAAGGAAAAATGTCTTCTCAGGGCCAAAAATTAGGTTTCAGTTTGGGTTTTGTTTCAGTTTCGATAGTGCTATTTTTGACTGTTCGGCCAAGTTCGGCCAACCCAAACTCAGCTGAACTGAACCATCAAACCCGAACTTGGGTTTTGAACTGAACGATCGAACATCCGAACATCCGAACCGCATTCTGTTCGCCCATCCCTACAATTTTGACAGATGTGCCCATTTTTGCGGTTATTCATTTCAGGTCTACTCTCCTCTTGTGGGAGGGAAGGCTGAAATGGGTTGTGGGTTTATTATAAATGGGTATTAGTCACATTTTTAGGTAACCCTTTGACTACCTTAATAATATCTGTGACCAAAACAAGTACTTGCATATCTGTTATTCTGTATATTTTCCATTGTTCAGGTTAATTGTTTGGGGGTGGGTGGGTTGGTTGTTTTGGTCTTTTGATTATGTTATTTTGGGCAATTGCGAATGCATTGCACAATAGTGTTAATATTGACAAAATAATAAGACCAAAATACTGAAATAAGCAAACTTAACCTAGAATAAAGTGACCTAGAATATTTAAAAGAGATACCCGATGAACTGCAAATGGATAGTGGTTACTATCAATATATTCAACTGGTTTACCCATTTTATTTTTTGGGGGGGAGTTAATAACCATTTTGGAGTGTTTGCTCATTTCAGCTTTGATGGTAGTCATTCAGCTTTACCTGGCAGCTCTGGACAGCTTGCAATGAGTGTGCTGGACTGAAGCCATCTTTGACAGATCATTGTGGTCCATGAAATTTTGTAGGTTTAGAGTTTGTTCCCCTGTATAATGTCGTGTCTTACTGGCACCTACACTTCCTTTTAACTTACTCCCCACTACCACCTTTGTGTATTGACATATTACCAATTGCAAAATGTCCTTTCCTATAGTATGGACTTTGTAATGCAGCTGATTGTCTTCATTCTGTTCTCTCTCTCTGACTGTTCCAAAGGCCTGCCTTCCTCTAACTGCATAATTAAATGATGGGCTGGATAAATAAGAAATGCTGTGGGGAGGGAGGGGCAGAGGAGCGGGACAGAGTAGTTAAGAAGAGAAGTTCTAGACTGAGGTAGAAGAATTCTCAAAGTAACTGAAACTTGTTAAAGGAAACTTGAAAGATAAAAACAGGGGGTTATGTTTCCTCCCCAGATTAGGGATGTTTAACATTGAAATTCTGAAAATTCCTTGTCACTCAAGTAGTTGTGTTAAGCCTGGAGACTCAGGGCTGGGCAATAATGAAGTCCCAGGGTCCTGAGAACAAGGGCTAGGGCCTCAAGGACCATGATGTGAAACAATCTAAGCTGGAATCTCCTAAGCAAAATTGCCTAGGGTTTACAGATGTTTGGATCAACCTACTCCCAACTTGTAGTGAATGGGCTGGATTTGGAATTTCCTGGTAGAGATGGTGCTGGAACTCCACCCAGGCTCCACCCCCCATCCCATAGGGTCAGTAGATGTTATTTTACATGTAAATGTACATATGGTATTGCTAACCCATGTGCTCATACTCACTACTACATGGTGAAAGGACACAGTTATAAAGTGTATGTTCTAATCATCATCTTAGTATTGATTAAATTAAAAACTTATGACTGTGATAAAATGTAACTAATATGTTACTGCAGTAGTAATTTGGGTTGAAAAAAATATGATTTTTCATATCTATGAAGATAATTCATGTATGTATTTGTTCTCACAAATTATTCAAATTCATGTTTGCCTCCATTGTGAAATTTGCAATTTCACTCATTCATTTACTTCATTACACTATTTCTATTACTTTGGCCTCCTCATATTTATTCTTCTTTTGAAAAAAATTATTGATGACTGAGAACAGCTATTTGAAATTCAAAGAGAATGCTTGTTAGCAAATGCAACAGAGAGGATTTTTTTTTTAGATCAAAAATCACTTCCCTTGTCTGTCACTGTCCTATTTACTCTCACTTCACATATCGAGAAGTGAAATGAGTACTATTAATGACCAAAATGGGTATCATATATACATTTCCCCCCCAGGCACTCCATTTTGGTTTTTTGGCTTTTCAGTTTGGTTATTTCAATTTTTCGTTTTGATATTTTGATCACATCATTTCCAACAATTTTGCATATACAATAACTTGAATATTTCCAAAAAGATTCAACCAAAGTAACTGAAATACCAACATAGCTTAACTGGGGGAAAAAGTGACTGAAACAGATATCCAGTTGGATATCTGCATAAACACATATAGATTATTATCAAAACAACCATTTTTTGTTTGGGTAGGGTATATTCAATGGAGCTGATTCCAAGACCCACTCATGCTGCTTTATATGCACACTGTAGCCCCGTACCAGAGGTATGCATGGTTTGTGTGCCCATATGTGCGCACTCACTGTGTGTGCTCCACGTACTTGTCTGGGAGGCTTGGGGTCGGATCCACTGAGTTTAGATATTTTTCAGGTTCTCAGTTCAGCTTTAGTACAAGCCATTCTTGTAATTTCTTAAGCGTAGCCCACACATACAAAAAATGTTATGCAGATTTTGTGTGGTTTCTTCTTGCATGGAAAATATATAAAAAAATAAAAAAATTGACTTGCCCTCATTAACTACTTGGCACTGGCAGTGGCTGTTCCAGCCTGTAATTAGGAAGACTTTCCAGATTTTTTTTTTTTTTCTGAATACCTTTTAGTTAGTGTGCAGAAAATACCATCTGCCATAAATAACAATTCACATCAGGGAATTTACACCAGTGCAAGTAAGATTGGAATCTATCCTCTGCAGAAACATATACTGTTTCCTTTGGGAATCATTGTGTCACTGTCTTATGACACAGATACGCATTGGGAAAACTGTAAGGGATTCATCACTCTAAGAAAGCACAAGAAGAGACCCTTCCTCACTCTCTGCAGAGGATCTTGTCTCCTTTTTCAACAACAAGTTTGATAAACTCCGCCTTCCAATCACTTCTCAACCCTCTACCTCCCCACTTCATTCACTGCTGTTCACCCTCCTGTATCTCTTCTCCTTCACCCCAGCCTCTCTTGATGAGGTCACATCCCTTCTCCATTCATCCATTCCCTCTACTTGCCTCTTTGACCTCGTTCCCTCTCACCTCTAACAGCAATTGCTCCCACTGCACCTTCTCTGCTGCACATCATCAATCTATCCCTCTCTACTGGGTCATTTCCATTGACTTTCAAACATGCCACCATCTCCTCTATTCTTAAGAAGGCTTAACCTCTCTGACACTTCCAGCTACCATCCCATTTCACTCCTATCCTTCACTTCCAAGCTCCTGGAACGGGCTGACTATATGCGGTGTCTGGATTTCTTCTCTTCAAATTCCTCCCTTGACCCCCTCCAATTGGGCTTCCACCATCTCAACTCAACTGAGACTGTCCTTGCAGTCGTATCTCTTCCACTCCTTGCATTTCTCTTGCTGGTACCTCCTCTATGTCACTTCCCTTCTCTGTGGAAGTTCCCCACGGCTCTGTCCTGAGCCCCATTCTCTTCTCCCTTTACACTCTTACTTTTGGTAAACTCATTGAGTTTTACCCATTGAGTAAACTCATTGTATAAAAGCTCTGGACAAGAAGAGAGATAATTGTTGTAATAGTTATGAAAATCAGTTACTTCTCAAGGCTTTTAAAATGATGTCTGCCATTTTGTATTTACTATTTTTTTATTAAAAGAGCTTAAAAGTTATTTATATAACTGGCTTACTTATTTTTTTAACATACTTTAACTCAGCTTTTAGTGTCCTGGATAAACAATGTTGATAAATATTTATTTCTCTGATGTGACATAAAATGCCAATTTCCAAAATTGTGGCCAAAAATGGAAACCATGACTTATGTTACTTACTTTATTTATTTATTTATTTGTTTGTTTACGTTTATGTTTGAAATTTTATTTACCCTGATACTTTACTCATTTTTTAAAAACATTGATTAACTTTTAGTGTCACTTATGAAAAAAGTTCATTCTCTGTACCATGTTTTCCGTTATAAAATGGCCTCCAGTTTCCAAGAAATGGAAACATCAATTTCTGTAAAATTTGGTACCTGTAGAAATAAAAAATCAGTGTTTCCCAAAATCTACCAAAATTTTTCATGAATCAGTATTTTGTGACATAACATAATATACTATTATTTGAAAACTGTTCCTTTTAAAGATTCTGGACAGGAGTAATGATATGTATTGGTGGATGAAAAAGAGAGGGTACGTATGTTATACAACTAGGAATAGACTATAAGTCTTTCTAAAGAACCCCTACTGTTGTCTAGTAACAATGATATGGCGGGTGTGGTACTCCCCCTCGGTGCACCCCTGTGCCCTGCCCATCCCCCTACCTCCCCCTGCCCAGAGCCACTGGGTGCACCATACCTGGGCGAGGGGGGCGTGTCTCCCTTGCCCATCCGTGCCCTCACTGAACTCCCGTTGTGCCCGCCCCCCTGCCATGGTACCTCACCCTGGTCCACCAGCTGCTGCTGCAGCTGTTCCCCACTGTCCCCATCGCCTGGTGGTCCTGTGTTCTGGGACGTGTGTGCACCTGTTGGGGAATGGATGTGGGGGCTTGCGTTACCCTTGTATGTTCCCGGTACCTCTCCAACCATCTCCCCCACTTACTGGCACCAGGGACTAGTGCTCCCCAATCAGCAGTACCTGTCCCCCATGTTCTGTGCCCAGGTAGGCCTCCATGCACCACGACCCGCTTCCTGCATTCACTGGTTCCTGGGGGCCGTGGGAATGGGCCTGCGCCCTGTGGTGGGCCCCCACCCCTGGGCATACCCCCTATGGTCTGTTTGCTGTCCCAACCAACTGCCTACCCTCTGTGTCTGTCTCAGAGCCTTCCGAGGCTGTCTCCTCCATGTGGCTGTGCTCCCCCTGCGTCCACTGGCTCAGGGTCACAAGTGTTCCTGCCTTGGATCCACCCAAGTCAGAATGTGGGCATGGGCTCCCGGTGCTGGTTTGAGAGGGGGGCCTACTGCTCCCTGACATCACAGGGCATTCCTCTAGGGGGGCTAGCTCCACCTGGTGCTCCAGGGACCCCCAGATCTGGAAGAAGTCCTGGGTCTCCTTGTGCCCCCTTGCACCCCCCTTGCCCCCCCCTTGCTGGTACCAGCATCTCCCAGGTGTGCCCTCCTCCTGCGGTTCCTCCGCTTCCTCCTCTGCTTCCATTCTGCCAGTCTTCTCCAGGTGTTCCAGCTCCCAGGCCCGTTTCCTTGTCTGTGGGTCATATATGGGGGGTTAGGTACCTCGGTCCTTCCAACCCGCTGCCCATCTCCCTGCCCCCTCCTTCAGGGAAACACCCTTCATGCCCCTCTGCTGATGTGTGGGCCCCCTCACTCTCCTTACCCATTTCAGGGGTGCCTCCATCCCCTGGCCAGTTGTCCCCTCTGGGGCAGTCTCCCCCCACTGCTGCTGCTGCTCCTCCTCCACCACCTCCTCCTCCTCCCTTCCTCACTCACCATCTGCTCTCCTTGCCCTTCCACCTTGCTCCATCCCACCACATTCCCCTGCTCCTGTGTGCCCTTTAAATCTCCCTCCCTGGTCTGTGTGTTGTTCGCTGCCTGGCAGCGATGATACATACTTTCATCACAGCTGGAGATCATTTTGTTTGATCCTGCCTGGTGGTTGCCATTCAGTCATTACGTTCTGCAGTTTCCTGGTGGGAGTCTCTTTGACCACAATTCCGGGGATGGTCCCGTCCTCAACTCCAGAACCATGGTTGGCTTTGGCCCCTATGGGTGACTGACTGTGGTGATCATCTGGATGCCGTTGATCAGATGTTCACGGCTCTTTGTCCATGCCACGGGATTGTCTGTGGTTCACTCCACTGTGGTTGACTGTGAACTCATAATGTTTGAAATTACCCATTTGTCTGAATGCCACCATTGCAATTTACAGTAGTTTCCTTTAAGGAGCTCTTTCAAGTCTTAGGATTTCCATCAATTAGCAACTTTTCAAGGACCTTGATTTTTTAGTATCTTTAGCAGGATGATTTAAAATAAATATATTTCCCCAAAATATTCAAGCCCATTATGTTTGCTTGGGGGGTGAAAAAAATATCTGTTTTTTTATTTTTAATTCAGCCTTGAAAATGTGTTTTATTGTCTTGTTTTTAATCATACCCAGTGTAAGAGCAATATGGAAATTAGGAGTGGGACTTGGGGCAAAAAAACAGATACCGGCTTTACCGGTTACCGGTTTACAAAAAATCAGTTTACCGGATTAAAACCAGTATACCAGTACCAGTTTTGTTTCATTTATTTGAATGGGGAACTGTACCCATTGAAATCAATGAAAAAAAACCCCAATACCTCCCCCCTCCCCCTCCTAGGCTCCCCCACCCTGCCCAGCCTGGATTTTTTTTAAAAAAACCCTAAACGTTTCCACTTTCCATACTGGACCGGGGCTCCGGGCTGCCACCAGCAGCCCGGCAGCAGTCATCCAGGGCTATGGAGGCAGCTGACCTCTCCTCCGGGAGCCCAGGCTGGCTGGCTGTTGGCACTCCGGTAACCTAAACCCCTCCCGGATTGCCTTTTACCTGTGTGATGTGCTTCCTCTGGGTGGCGGCGGTGGCAGCAGTAGCGCAGCGTGGGTCCGGCTGCAGCGCTGGCTTGAGCGCTTCACCAGGCCTGCCAGGGAAACCCAAAAGTTCCCTGGAAGGCCTGGTGAAGTGCTCAAGCAAGAACTGCAGCCAGTTCCGTGCCACCCTGCTGCTGCTGCCGCCACCACAGCCGCCACCCAGAGGGAGCACACTCACAGCACACAGGTAAAAAGGTGATGGGGGGGTTAGGTTACTGGAGTGCCAGCAGCCAACCAGCCTGGGATCCCGGAGGACAGCTCAGCTGCCTCGATAGCCCTGGCTGGCTGCTGCCAGGCAGCTGGCTGCGGCCCGGAGCCCGGGTCCAGTCTGGAAACTTTTAGGTTTTTAAAAAAAATCAAGGCTGGGCATGGTGGGTGGGGGTGTCCCCCCTTCCACCTGCGCAGCCTGGGAGGGGGATGGAAAGTGGGGTTTTGGTTTGGTTATTTTTGCATTGCGGCCATTAATTTCAATGGCTGCAATGTAAAAAAATTCCGGTACAGGAATCAGCACCGGTACGGGGAATTATCAGATCTATTCGGTATCCCTGATACTGCCAAATACCGGCAGTATCGGATACCGGGAGATCCAAAATTCCCACCCCTAATGGAAATTAAACTTGGGATGTACCATGATTTAGCTAGAAACCAGTCACAATGGCACAAATAATGGCAAGTAAATTAAAGAAAAAAACCAGTTTGGTTTTAAACCAGAAAAAGATCTTTGGGCCTTTTCAAATGGACCTGGAGTCCCACATGTGTGTGTGTGTGTGTGGTGCAACATGGAGGGTAAAGATGGGTGCACCCACCTCCCCGAACTTAGGCACCTCCATTTTCCCCAATGCCTCCGTGTGTGGGTGATGGGTGGAGATTGGTGGAATGTAGACGTGCGCACACATACCTACACCGATCTGCCATGGCATTCCCACAGGCACCCTCCATCCATTTCCATGAAGTTAAACTGCGTGGAGATGGATGGAGGCATCTCATGTGAAAAGACCCTTTATCTGAGAGTGATACTCAGCCTGAAAAAAGAAAGTCAAAGCAAAGAAAAGCAGCCTTTCCCTGATAATATAAAGAATACAAGTGCAAAAAAGTATAACAGCTGTGATGTGCCATATTTTTAAATAACATCTCTTGGCTACATGATTGATATTATTGCATGCTATATTAGCTACTAAAAAATACTGCCAGTCCTTTGAATGCTTGCTCTATGACTAATTGCAGTATCATTAATCAATTCATTCTCTACAAACCTCTGTTGATGCTATGCTCACCTTGTGCTTTACTTCCGGAATGGGAACAGCTGCATGTTCCATTAACAGCAAAAACATCACCCAGAGTAGCCAGCTGTGTTAGCTTGAATACATAGCAACAGGGCCATTTGGGTCCCTCAGACTTCATTTCACTTTATTTCATTGGACCATTTCAACACAGCAATTTGCCATTTCTTCTAAGGGTTGGTTTCCCTGAAGCCAACAGATTGGAGTTTAATGATTCTGGTCCCAGAGCCCCCTAGGAATATTGATATACTGTAGGAAAAGTTTACTTTATTCTACTGTACTTCTTTCTGTGGCTTTACAGAACAGAGGTATATCACACTTCATAAGCCAGTGACCACTCTCCTTAAACCACTTACTCGGGAGGAGCAGTCCCAGGTGAGAAAAAAAATATATAGTCTTCTTTCACGGTGAGAGGGAAAACCCATATACAAGTAAAAAAGAAAGCCTCCTTGCCTTTCTTATTCTAAATTTTGAAAACGTAATATTATTACTTTAGATTTTTATCCAGTCCTTTTGCGCAAAGACTCAGGGTGACTTAAAAATAGAATAAAACAGGGGTGGGCAAACTACAGCTTGGGAGCCACATGTGGCTCTTGGGCGATTTCAGTGCAGCTCCCAGGTAGAACTGGTCTAGTGCTGTGTTGCCATGAAGATCCTGTATCTTGCTTAATTCTATGGGTGTTAACAAACATGACGGTGGCCTGCTCAGGCCCACAACCCACCAGTACGTTTATAGTAATGCTCCACCAGATGTTCATCCGGGATTGCTCCCAGGCATGTCAGCGGCCAGCCCGGGTAGTGAACCCAGAGACCTAAAGAATTATAGTCTGGACTACCATTAACCCAATCAGGTCAAATTAGGCCACAGTGGTCTATAATAACATTTGTTATGGCCCTCTGTGACCAACTCCAGATCGGGTCCACAATGTCCGACCACCATGGCGGCCACTATTGGCCATCATGAGTCATGACTGCCTCTTATAGTGGGGGGGCATGTCAGGTGCAGTGTGGGGTGTGTGTGTCTGGCTGCAACATTTGTGTGGCTCCCCAGTAGTCCAGCCGCTAGCACATTTGTTGGCTAGCCAGACCCAGTCTGGGAGTGTGTTGCTGGTGGGTTTCTGACCAGGGTTTTGTTGTGATTGTGGTGCTCTGCAGTCAGCACTGGCACACATGCATGCATGCAGGAGAGGTCTGCGTGTGCAACGTGCATGCATGTGTGTGAGTGCATACATAAATATACATGTGTGCTGTATGGCTCTTGGCCATATGAAGATTTGGTATATTTATAGCTCCGTTCTTGGCTAAAATACCATTTCTGTTTTCCCAACTGTTCCAAATATGATGCTGACAGGGTATGAATAATTGGAATTGATTTTCTACAGCTGGGAAACTTGGGCAGTCATTTACATTCTCTGCAGTAGAGCTGGTCAAAGGTTTTTCTAACATTAAAAGATGGAAATTGGCTTATTTGATAATTAAATATAAAAAATGTCGAACAGTGGCCCTTTTTAAATGGGGTTTGGCTGAGGGGGCAGTCTGTGGTTGTGCCGCTGCAGGGATGGTGCGGGGGGGGTGTTCACATGGGCACACACCCATCCCTCCTGCATCCTCACGCATGGAGAAATCTGCATTGTAACCATTGCTCTGTGCATGGGGGGTGTGGGGATGCATGGGTCATGGGAAAGCGCACTCACACACATCCACATTTATATGGGATGCACACCTGTATAGATGATGGATAGCATCTCATGTAAAAAGGGCCAATGACTCCAATGTTTTTTGCTTAACAAAAAGAAACATAACATTTTTGGGGGAAAATACATTGTTCTTAAAATACTTTGGTCACCATAATTTAACTTTGGGTATTTTCAGACGTTATGAGATCATAGTTAATCACAGTGAACCACAGTCAATCCCGCGGTGGGGCCAAAGCACCCTGAACATCTGTTTTGAGGCCGCCAGATGTTCACCACAGTCAATACCGACCAGGGGTCAAAAATAACCACGTTTCCAGAGCTCCTGTCTGGACCATCTCTGAAAGCATGGTCAAAGCAATTCCCACCGGGAACCAAAAAAAAGTAACGACTGAACAGCAACCACCGGCCGGAATCAAGCACCATGATTTCCAGCTGGGGACAAAGCACGTAGTGTTGCTGCCAGGCAACAAGCAACAACACAGGCCGGGGAGGGAGATTTAAAGGGCACACAGCAGCAGCTGGGACGAGCCACCCTGACGCCTTCCGGGTGCTGTGACCACGGCCCGGGATTGGCGTAATGTCTCTTGCGCTGCCCCAGTCCATGGTCTGGCTGCCCGATTCCCTGCCGTGGTCCCACTCCCATCATGTCTGTTTCGGGCTCTCCTTGACCACGGGGGGCGGTTAGCCGGTTCGCCACCACTGGGAATCCACTGTGGTGACTCAGGATCATGTAACTTCTGAAATCACCCTTTGAAGTCTTTTCATCCAAAATATATCAATATGAATGATAATTATAACAGTTTTAGGAACAAAAGGTTTTCATGAAAAGGTCAGTTTTATTGGTTTTGCCATGAGAATCACCTCCTTAAATCTTCCCCCTGTGACTCTAAGTCATATTGGCCCTTTTCACATGAGACACCACCACCTTGCCCACATGGGCGACTAGGTGGGCGAGGGGGGGGGTGTCCATGGCCCTTTTCAAGTGGGCTGCAGTGGGTGGGTGGGTGGATGGTTGTGTGCCCATAGTGAGGGGAGGGGAGTGTGCAGCCATTCCCATGGGCGCACACCCATCTCCACTCATCTCCATGCATGGAGCAACCAGCATTGAAACCTGTTGCTCTGTGTTTTGGTGATGGATGGAGGTGGGTAGAGGTAGGTAGAGATGGGTGGTACGTGGGAATGCACATGCACACACCCTCACCACCTTGGACACCATTCTCACGGATGCCCTGCCACTGCACACCCACCATGGGCGGCGTTCACACAGGTGCCTACCCCCCCAACCTACACATGTGTGCAGTGGGGGAGGGGGACCCATGAGAAAGGGGCCATTGAAAGATAGAATGAGGTACAGGAGGGAACTTTGACAGGACTGGAAGTAGCTGGCCTGAACTATCAATTAACAAGTCAAGACCCTTAGGGTCAAGGAGAGTTGGCTTTGGAACGAGCACTAGGGTGTGCATGTCATTTTATTATTACAATAATGATAACGAAAATTGTCATTTTTGTTTTCGTTATTGCAATAACGAAAATGATAACCAAGAATAACAATAACAAAAATGAAAACCGAGAATAACTATACCAATACTAATAATGATACAAATACCAATGATAATGATAACAATAACAAAAATGACAATGTCATTATCGTTGTCATTATTATTAGTGCTATGGCAGTTGGGTTTTGAAGGGAAAATGTGGAGGGGGAGGAGGGAGCAGACATCTCAGCTCCCTCAACAGGGCTGAACTCTTGAACTGGCCTCTGTTGGGAGGGGTGAGCAGCTTAACAGTATCTGATGGATATATCACTGGCCAATGAGAAGTGCAAGCAGGCCCCAGCAGTCTCATGGCACTCTGTGATTGCTCAATGCCTGCTACCCCTCACAACCAATCCGGGGATTCTGGGGGAGGGCACTGCAACCCTTTATAATGGGAGGGCCAGGATTTTTCTCTCTTATGTGAGAGCTCTGCTTGTCAGGTTGCATTTACAGAACTGTGGTGCTTCCTTGCATTCCAAAAATCCTCCCTAGCCCTCGTATTACCAATACCTTCCCTTCCTCATACCTACATTGTACCTTCTCCCTTTCCCTGCCCTTCTCCCCCCTGTACATTATATATAGATAGGTAGTATATATTAGATATAGATGTAGATTATAGACGTATAGATTAGATTAAAATAGTTATATAGATAATTGATTAGATAATAGATATCTTTTCCCTTCCCCCGTCTCCCTTGGATTTAGATAGATATTATTTGCACACAGGAATCAAGACCGAAACCGATACCAAAATGAAAATCTTCTTTTGAAATGGTACTGATACCGATACCGATACCGATGATAACAATACCGATAATGATACAGATACTGATAAGAAAACATTGTCGTTAAAAACAATAACAAATACAACACTTTTAAATAACAAAAATGAAAAATAAAAATGACATGGGGCCTGGAGCACCTGCTTCTAAGCACCTGCTGCTAAACATTGCACTGAAGATGAGCTTTTGTATTCATCAATAACTGGTTGGAAGACGCTTGGAAATGTCCAGACATTCATGAAGCATTCAGAAACGCTGCCAGCAAAGATCATCAGCTTGAATACACTTCACAGCCTTGGTATGGAAGAGTACAATACCTAGATCCCTACGTGAATGTATGTATTTCAGTTGCATACAGTATAAGCAGCATGTGAACTTCTTTGTGGGTAATCATAACATTAACAAAACTTCCTACTGGTTAATTTATAGGCTACCAAATTGGTTAACTGCAACAATGGGACACTTGAAACAGTCAAGTACCTTCTGCAGGTGTCAATGGGTCCTTTGTCTTCCTAGTCACCAAGAACATAATGAAGTCCTTTATCTGAGTCGTGTCTTCTACTTTGAATTTGGGTTGGTACACTGACTTGTCTCTAGTGTGGCATTGTATAGTTTTTAAAAACATTTTATTTATGTAAAATTTATATCCCACCCCTCCTGTCCACAGGGTAGCCCAGGTCGTTGAACAATAATCAATCAAACAATAAAAATGTTTTATTGATGTTTTATTGTAATATTTATACATACACACTGAAATATCAGGAGAGTGGGAGCCAACTAAACCTCCTCCAGGAGGAAATTCCACAGCACAGGGGCAGCCACCGAGATCTTACATTGGTGGCCACCCGCCTCAACTGGGGAACCTCCAAAAAGGCTCCCACGGACGATCTCAAGGGTCGCATGGGCACATGGGAAGTGAGGCCGTCCAGCAGATAAGCAGGGTCCAGGCCGTGAAGGGCTTTATAGGTTAAAACCAGCACCTTGAACCTGACCCGGTACTTCATAGCCAGCCAGTGCAGAGCCCGGAGCACTGGTGTCATGTGCTCCCTGCGACCCGCCCCCGTAAGATGATCCTGCTCATTCCTCCACAACCTATGCTCACTTTAGAAGTCATGTGCCCAACCTTTGTCCATTCACACGGACAGCCCCCCACTGCTCACCCACCATGTGTGGCGTTCACATGGGCCCCCCCCCCACAACACACATGTACAGTGCGGCGGGGTACCTGTGTGAAAAGAGCCCATTTGAGAATAAGTGGGGATGGGTGAGGGTGTATGGGTGTGTGCTCCTGCACTACAACCACCTCCACTGATCTCCACCCATCACCCATGCACGGAGACATTGGGGAAAATGGAGGTGCTACTGTGCATGGAGATGGGTTGAGATGGGTGGAGGTGGGTGGGCATCCGTGTTCTCGGCTTCACATCCACAGCACACCTGCTGATTCCTCCTCCCATCTGAGTAATAAAGGAATGCAAAATGAAAACACAAAACTGGTTTTTAAAATGTTTGGTGGCTTTTTAAATGTATCAGCCCAGTTTGTTGCTCTTCTACAACCACTTTGCATTTTTGTAAATGACGAAACTTGATAAAAGGCAGGGAAAAATTAGGCCCAATATTTCTGGCATTATTTTAATGTTAGTCCTAGACTGGACACACAAAACATTTTTATCAGATGGGATTTTTATCAGATGGGATCTCCAACATCTCCCTATTTAAAAACACATAATGTTGATAGCCTTTTGCCTGAAAACAAGTAGTTCTGTATAGTAAGCACCCAAACTATACCCGTTTTTTAAAGCTCAAGTAAATCAATAGGATTTTTTTTTTAAATCCCAAAGAGGCTACATCTTTCTTCCAAATCTGCCTACTGTTATGAAATTTTGAGTCCCTTCTTACTGTTGGGTCTTCTGCCAGTGCTCCAAGTTTGGTAGAAATAAACCCATTGGAATCTAAGAATGTGCAGAAGGCATCCATACTGTTTTTGTTTTTGTTCTCATTTTCATCTACACAAACCCCTTCATTTTCAGGGGAGAGGGGAGCATAAATGACCCTGATGCTTTTGGGGGGGATTTCATTTTTTTAATTAAAAATTAATTTTAAAAAAATTACTGTGCATGCAAAATATGGCTGCAAGGTCATTCTGTGCATGCATAACCCTTTCCCAAAATGGTGCCAGGAGCATCGGCGCCTTTTGGGGAAAGAGCAGCCATTTTGTGCATGTGGAGACTGATTTGCCTTTTCCAGAATGCCACCAACATTGCCTCCATACACCTGCCCAGAACAGGCCTGGCAGCCATTTTGTGCATACACAGTTTTTTAATGTTATTTTTTATTTTAAAATGAAAATGGATGAAAGCAAATTATAATGGTTTGTTTATTCATCCATTTTCATATAGTTACAAATATGAATGGGGCTCCATTCATTTTCATGGCCTGGGCCCTGCTTATCTGCCAGACTGCCTCACTCCCCATGTGCCCGTGCGACCCTTGAGATCATCTGTGGGAGCCTTTTTGGAGGTTCCTCGGGCAAGGCGAGTGGCCACCGATGTTAGATCTTTTTTGGTGGCCACCCCTGTGCTGTAGAA
>QEPC01009017.1:118834-130959 GCA_003113815.1 Sphenodon punctatus | reverse complement strand
TAGAATGGTCATCTGAGGAAAAAAATATACTTAAAGAAACATTGATGCATGCTGCTATGCCTATAAAAAGTTGCTATTCTTGTCAAAATACTGATCTATTCTCCAGTATTTCTAGTTGTAATTTTGCAAGCATTAGATGTATTTGATGTACTTTTGATAAACTAACAACACTAAGCAATGATACTTCTAGTAAGAAGTTATTCACAATTTGATAGAAGAGGTTAATGAGCTGGAGGAGACGGTAACTAAAAGTGGCAACACAAATGTATCCTGGATGCTGGAGGATATAGAAATACAGGGAAGTGTTACAGAGATTAAAAATTGAGGACTTCTCAGCAAAAGGCTGAAATGGCTAATGTCATTGGGTTTTGACAGGGGAAGCAAAGACAGGGATGTGATGGTGATGTCCTTTTTCAAAGACAATATGCACCTGATAGCAAAAACTTTGTTTGTTTTTAAATGAACACTTTTAATCTTGCTGTCATCAGTCAGGCAAAAAACTCAATTATTCCACCTCACCCCACCTTGGAGCAGGTTCTGCCCCCCAGTGACTTTTTGCTCCCTTAGTAAGAAAATAGTGAACAATGGCAAGATTGTAACTTACCTTGGCACAAGACTATACGCAAACACAATAGTCAAACAGGAGGAAGAAACGGCGCAATATGACTGTAGAAGTAGGGGAACAAGGAGGAGACTTGGGAAACGGATGTCTCGCTAAGTGAAAGTGACTCTTGCTGGTATGAGTTCAGCAGTCAAAGAAGCCAAAGCAAGCAAATCAAAGAGTTAATATGAAGGCAGACATGGAGAACAGCAATGTACCACCACAGTTATCCAGTCTCCCTAAAGATTATCACCGCAGTAGTGAAACTATGTCTTGTGGTTTCCTGCTTTACTCTTTGGTACGCAACTGGGGCTTCAAATGACTCATGACTGTTATGATGCCAAGATTTAATACACTATATCCAAGCCATTGCAACCTGACCAATGTTGTATCTGCCTATAACCATATCAACACTATAAAAAACCTTTGTCTACTGGTTCGAAGCCTTGCAATATCACTATGGTAAGTTACAGAATTCATCCTGCTCTTACTTAGAATTTTTCAAATTGTGAATGGCTCCATAAAAGTCAACGGAATTACAGTGATGTGAAAATAGCGTGTATGTGAGAGAGATCATAATTAAGCCCATATTGTTTTGCACAGTTATTATAACATTAGTTTTGCAAGGGAAGCTTTTACTTTCTAAAATTTGTGAGTAAATTTTAATCAATGGGAAGTATCATATGCACCTCTTCAAGGGTCATGTGAGAAGACAGAAACATGTTTGGTGTTAATTTGCTGTGTTTTTATTTTGACAACATGAAATATCCTTTCAGAATAACAGTCTTTCCTTACTTGACCTGTGATGAAATGAAACATCCGAAGCAAAGGCCAAATCTTCAAAGTGACCATGTAGGTGAACAGTGTGCATTACATGAGTACAGAAGATGTTCATCTCTGTGTTTTATGCTGTGAAATTGGGGCTTAAATTTGAACTGGTATCAGTATAAATGGCTGAACGTTGATAAAACTTTTCCTTTTTAGCTAGGGTTTTAGAGAATAGCTTAATGGCACAGAGTAGAATACACAGAATCAACCACGTTTTCTCTCTCTCTGTCTTGTGTTTCTAATATTTCCAGAAGTTCCTTTCAGTTGTTTTTAAGATGAAAAGTGAAGTGTAGTTTTATTATTGCTGCAACCAAAATCTACCGGGAAGACCCCAGTATCTTTCACGGTCACCTTTCCATTATTGTGGAATTCTAGGTAAGTGGAAATGAGATATACACAATGTGGGACGATCCCCACAGACTAGTTTCTAGCAAACTGGTTTCTGATTAAAAAGTTACAGTTTCCCTTAGCTGCTGTCAGGTGTTTAAGCGCACCTCTTTCCAGTGTTTATCCAGGTGAATGCTAAAAATGTTGCTGCCAGTCGATGAGTAAATCTAAATACAGGGAATGAACAAGAAATTATATGTTTGAAGATAAATGTGGATCCTTTTAACTGAAAGTAACAACTGCAACACCCCCAGTATATATGAGGATACAGTGCACTAGAGATTAAATGGGTGGCAAAATAAATGTGTATGGGTTTTTTTATTTGCATTTTGGGGTAAGCTATCATTGACCCAAACAACATTCTTCATAGTGTTCAAGTTACCAAATTCTTATTATTTCAGTCATTTTCATTTCTATTTCTCTTTTCATTTTTGTTCATTTTTGTTTGAATTGGTGCTTTTAGTATTTTGTGTTTTCATTATTTCTGGTTTACAATTTCACGTGTACTTCCATACATGGCTTTCTTTCTCCTCTTGGCAGAGCACCCACTCACAAAGTGAGCCCTAGAGTCATTGACCAATCATCAACGTCCATACAGATTTAAAAAATAAGAACTGCCAGTGATCAATGAGAATGGGTGGGGTAAAAACTAAAACTGGACAAGCCAAATGAATGGAACAGAATGAACAAGTGGAATGAATGGAAGGAATGAACAAACAATGAAAAGATAAAAATTGTTTCCCTTTTGGTGCCTGGTTAATTGGGTTTGGTTTAGATAATTCAGATTCACAGGTTTGCCTGTTTTGTCAGGTGCTAGTTTCAGCTCTACACTGCAGGTTCTGCCAATAGCAGCAGCCACTACAAGCCGAGATTCAGTAGCAACAGCAATCCTGTGAATATCAACATCCTTGGTACACAGAAGGACTTAGAAACCATTGACGATTTGATTAAGATGATGATTAAGGGCAAGGCTACATATTGGATGTATTAATTGCTAATTGCTTTACGAATGCAAATACACCATGTTGTTTTTGGCACTCCTCCCTTAGGAAATTGAGGTAGTACAAAATAGGTTCATTAGAGGTATACTGGGGTACCTACTTGTACATCAATATCTATGTTACATACAGAAACGGGGTTGCACCCAGTGAACACCTCAGTCAAAATGAATGTCCATTGCCCTTAGTTACTGGAATAAGATTTGCTGTCAGAAGCCCTCACGTCTGTCTCATATGTGCTTGGTGTAACAATTGCACCATGAGGGAAGCAAGAAATATAGGTGGTGGGAAGTGGTTACAAAGACATTGGCTCTTTTTACATGGGTGGTGGTGGGTGGGGGGGGATGGGTGTGCTGGCATGGTTGGTGGGGGTGGGGTGTGCCCGTTCCCATGGGCGCACACCCATCTTCATCTATCTCCATCCACAGAGCCTCCTCCGTTTTTCGTGATGATTCTGTGGGCGGGTGATGAGTGGAGATGGGTGTGTGTTGGGAGTGCGCACGCACCACCACCCACTACCTGTGCTGTTTGCATGGATGGAAACCCATCCCCCCACCCACTGCCGCACCATTTACATGGACACCCCCATTCTTCAAACACCCTTCCGCACAGCCAGCGGGGAGGGGGGGGCATCCGTGTAAAAGCCACCATTATTTAGTATGGATTCTCCCCTGAGTTCTGCTCATCCTTTAACAGAGACCAACTGCAGAATGAGTTAAAACTGAGGCTCACTGATATCTCTGCCCAAGAGGAATTGGCTAAAGCAGTATCTGCAAAGATAGCCCCCTGGTATCCTGTGATTAAGTCCACCTTTCACTTGAAGTCATATCTTACCCATCTGCTGGATTTTCAGCTTCGAAGAATGTTGACTCTGATTCACTTTGAGCTGTTTGAGTCAGCAGTAATAAAGGATAGAGTAGAGAAAGTTGATTACAGTCACAGACTCTGTGCTTGCTTTATGGAAGATGTAGATGCTAGAGCACGTTTTGCTTTTCTGCCCTTGCCCCTTTCTATGAATAGTTGAGGGTATGCTGGTTAGCTCCTATATATGGCAAGAACCTTTACCTTTCTCAGTCACAAAGGATGGTATCCTTTCTGGGCTCCAAAGACAGTGATGTGCTTAAAGTGTTAGCCCTTTTTTTTTTTATGCTGGCACTTCTCTTAAGGAAAAGCTTGTACGAATGATTGTATTTTGCCAGTTTACATTTACTCTGCTGGCTGCACTGGTCTGATATTATAGTGTGTTATAATTATTTAAGTTACACTGACAAAGCTGCCTTGTATATTTTTAAAATCCGCATTGCACAGCAAACAGAGTGCATTGTGATGTACTTTCTGTTTCTATTTTTATTTGTTTTTGTATATATGTTTAATGGCGAAAGCTTAAATAAACTTGTTTTTGATTGATTGACTGATTTCCCTGTTAGGTTAAACTTATTTTGATAGAAGGGATTTTGATTTTGGCTAGACTAAGGATAGGAATGAGTTCCTGTGCAGGAAAAATAAGGAACAATTAGGGTACTCCTGACAGTGCCACAGCAAGTATACATTTTGCTGCTGTGTTCAACCTCTTCAAAATGATTATTGGAGGTGGCAATTTTTGTAATATTAACTTAAGGGTAGTGTGGATGTGCGCAGCAACATTCAAGGACAACATTTTGAAGCATTTTGCAACAGAGAGGCACAAAAATTATTGAAAAGAACTTTGCCAGTATATTGGCTGAACCTCAGTTTCCTACACTGTATGGCAGGTAGTGCCAGATTAGTTATAGAATTTGGATTTCATTCTCTACTGTCAAAAATCAGCTGAAGAGACGGGAAATGCAGATAAGCTTCCTCATAAAACCATATTAAAAGTAAAACAAAACAAAGCTGCATTTCAGTTGTAGTCACGTAACTATGCACACAGACAAAAGCCACAGAGCTCCCACATACTTTAACTTCTACCCTAGTTAAGAAAAAAGATCAATTGTGTTATAAACTATGAATTGAAGACTGGTAAATGCTCTGACTTTTGTGGTTTAACATCTCAGTTTTAATATTATTCAAATGTAACTTTTTTTTTTTTTAAACTGCCAGAAAAAGATAAGTTGAATCATGTGCGGTTGGCTGAAGAAGGAAGTACTCTTGGTTATATGTATTGACTTTCTCGTACACCCTGTACAAATGTAGGCTTAGCAAAATTCCTAGGTGGGCACTTGATTTATTCAGCTATGCATTTTGGTATGTGTTCTACTTGTTCAATGGTTTGGGGAGTGATGCACGTTCCATGGGAGAATAAGAGCTAGACAAGAAAAGTTCTAAACCAAAAATACAAACAGATGATCATTCTTCGAAGGCTAAAATAAAGAGGCATAAAGAAAAAAAGAGAAATAAATGCAAGGTCTATCTGTCTAATTGGAGCATATGGAGTATCACAAGTCTGAAAGTCATTGAGAAGAAAAATGAAAACAAAATTACATACAATAAATTATTTAATTGAATAATTCAGTCTCTTTACTGTGTTTGCAAATAATACATCATTAAATGTGTAATTTTAGTAAAGTATTCATTATTTAAGATTAATCAGTGCAGGGACTGATAACAAATTATTTACCATTATTATCACTCTCAACGTGCTATTAGTAAATTTCCATTTAAATGTAGTGTATAGCAATAGGACATTGTTTCTTTAGATCATTTGTGAGAGGGTTCCAGTAATTCATGGTGGGACCAATCCAAGGTCTTTGCACACCTGTGCATGTCATGTGTATGCAATGTACATGCACAGTACTTGCATTCAATGCACATGTATAGTGTGTACATGGTCTGTGCATTGTACACACAGGATGCACACTGTGTGCACACATTATACATGAAAACAAATGAGACAGGGGTGATGCAGATTCTCTGGCCACCCCAGGAGGGCCACCACAGCTGCCTCACTTTGGGTTGGCAGGGATGGCAGTTCAAATGAGCAGTCCTCCCTGAGAAATATGGGTGAGGGCCTGCTGTCATCAGTCCCTCCATGCCATGGGTCAGCCGAGGAGCTGTTCACATGGGATAGGTCTCCTAGACCCCTGCTGCTCAGAAGGATCAGACCCCTGGAAGGAGCTGCCACCAAACAGCTGATGGTGGGCCCCGCCCCAGATGCGTGCCCTCACCCAGTCCGGGTGAGCATGCCAAACAGCTGATCAGGGGAACCAGGAGGAGTGTGCTCACCTGACCTGAGTGCGTGTGCCAAACAGCTGATCAAGGGTCCCAGCACAGCATGCTCACTCAGCCCACCAAACTTCTAATCAGGGTGGGGGACTGGAGGAGTGTGCTCATATGACTCGCCAAACAGCTGATGGGGGTGGGGAGGAACACACTCACCCAGTCTACCAAATACCTGATTTTAAGGGACCCAGAAGAGCACACTCACCCAGCCCACCAAACAGCTGATTGGGGAGGACCAGAGAAGCGTGCTTAACAATTAGTGCCGGATTTAGAGTGGCCAGATAAGGTCTTAAGGATTATGCTCAGAAGAGGACTTACTGAGGAACTGAAGGACAAGTTAACGTATGTTCCATCCAGAGTATCTAGTGGATTTAATAACCCTGACCAGTGGCGACTGGTGGTTTTTGAGACTGGTGGGGCAGTGAGTGGGTTGAACCTACTGCTGGCAGCTTTGCCGCCATCGACCCTAGGGGTGGAGCCAGGGGCAGCGGTAGGCCAGTGGCGTGACTTAACTCAGCAGTATGGAGTTCCTAGAGTTAACATTGGATGGACGTTACATTAGTTAACACTTGGAACTCCTTGCAGCTTTGTGAAACACTCCCACTGGGTGATAGAGAGCCCTCTTACTGTGGTCCCATCTACTCTCTCTTTCCCACCCGGTCCAAATTAACCATAGCAGTTTACAAAAATAGATTACATTGCCATCACCTACCTTTATCCTGAACCTTCGAAGCCTCAATTTCATGGCATCCTTTTCATTCTCTTCTCAGAAGAGAATGAAAGGGAAGAGAAGAACAACAGAGGAGAGTAGGAGGGAAAGGGTTTGTTTTTGGTACACGAAAAGATTAAGGGCAAGAGATGGGTTCAGTGGGGGACAGGGGTCTCCTTGTTGTCTGCAGCCTTCTCTTCTGCCATGCTCCTACCTGCTTTCTCCTCTGTTCACAAGGAGAGCAGTTACAGACCTGTATAAACACTCCCCATCCAAACTAGCATCCCCAGTACCAACACTGTATGCCTGTCCAAGCAAACAGACATTTTAAAATAAGTTTGGCCAGTTTCAGGGCTGCATTGCCACCAAACCAGGCCCATCCAGACCAGCATCCCTAGTAGCCACACCCTATCCCCAACAGCCAAAATGCCTGTCCAAGCAAACAGGCCTTTTAAAAAAGTTTGGCCAGTTTCAGGGCGACATTGCCACCAAACCAGGACCATCAAGACCAGCATGCCCAGTACTTACATCATATCCCTGGCACTCAGTCAAATGCTTGTCCTCACACACAGGGCTTTTTTGAAAGTTTGGCCAGTTACAGGTCTCTATTGCCACCAAACCACCTCCATCAAAATTTAAACAATGCGTTTCTGTTTCTCAGCAAAACCCCACAGGCAAGATGCTCAAAATCACACAGTCACAAGCAGAGAGGTCAGAAACTACCTTCCAGCAGGGAGCAGCAGTGAAACAGTGAAGGGACCATTTAAAAAAAAGAGTAGTCATGACCAGTAGACCCACACATTTACAAAATGGCCTCTCTACTCATGCTTGGGAGGGGAGAAGGAAAACAGCAATGCATCATGAAAACACAGAGCAAGCAAAGCAAACCATCTTAAGGCAATAATGATATGTGCAGTCCTTAGCACACCATAAAAGCAGCAGCGGAGATTTCCACTTGTCCCCCAAAACATGCAAAGGCCACAGCCTTTGCACATGCTTGAGTGGTTTTGGAGAGGAACTGGGGAAACTAGTAGTGCACATGCAAACATGAACACAGAACAAGCAAAAGTAAACCAGATCTTAAACCAAGTGAACCATATTATGTGAAGTCTTAGCACACCACAAAAACAGCAGCGAGGAATTCCACTTGTCCCCCAAAACATGCTTCACTGTTACACTTTTGTTGAAGGCACATTTTCCCCAGCAGCCCCCTTAACCCCAGCCCCATTTTCATAAATCTCCCAGAAGCCCCATTCTCTGCCCCCAAGCAGCCCCCAAAGCCCCATTCTCTTCCCCCAAGCAGCCCCACGAAGCCCCATTCTCCCCCTCCAAGCAGCCCCACAAAGCCCCTTTTTCACCAGTGTTTCCCAGCAAAATAACTAAATATAACTAACTCACCAATGGGGATGTGTCTGATGCAGGCCCAGCAGCAGCATGGGGTAACAAAAGCCACAAACAAGCCAGGCCAGCCAGCAGTCTCTCTCCACCAAAATGTTGCAGATCACCAGCATGCCAAAAGAGCTCTCTTTTAACCCCATCCTAAGGGGTGGGGTACAGGCAGGCAGCCTGAGCCCTCAACAGCAGCAACTGTACACAAGCACACACTGCCTGGGCGTTTGAGTCTCCAGTCCAGACATCGTCTTGCACAGCAGCCCATAGGGCTCTGTGGAACACTGCCCCCACTGATGGGAAAATAAAAGTGCTTTTCCCCATTCAGGCAGCATAGGCTCTAAGCCCAGCTGCCCAAATTGCTTTTGTAAAGAAGTTTTGTCCCTTAAGGGACTCCTTAGAGCAGGCTCAGCAGGAGGTACTGCCCCCCACCCCCTCAGCTCCTGCCTGCACATGTGTCCAGGGAGGCACAACAACAACATTGACCACTAAGCTGATTGCTGAACTGGAGGACTCAGAACAAGTCTGAAGCGGGTTGCTGGCTCTCCCCCTCCGTGCCTTTGGGACTCAGGTGAGGGGTTTTTTTCTGTTTGTTTTTTTTTCCTTTCTTTTTAAAAGCATGAAGAGTGTGTGGTGGGGGATCAGGCCAGGAGGGAAAATACCCCTGGTGCCCTGCAATGTGCACTGCCCCTGACCCTGATGCTTCAGATAGATGATTGCCTGACTGAGAGGCAGTGAGAGAGGCATCAAGAACTCACAAAAGGAATGATGCTCCACCCTACGGGGTTGGGCAGCACCAAAGTCTGGTGTTAGGTGACCTCATACCCATGCAATTAGGGACATCCAGGGGGCTGCTCTCTGAAGAAAATTGAGAAAGGAAATAGACAGTCATGTTTTGTTTTTATTGTGGGGGCTCTGGGCATTATGCTAGGGAATGTCCTGAGTTTGGGGAAGCTTGGGAAATGACAAACCCTGGGAGGACATGGAAGGGGCCACTCAGTGAGAGATTTGTCCCTTCCATACCAGGTCATGAAACAGGGCACCTTGTTCCTTGGGGCCCATCATGTAGCTGTGCCTAGAATGCTTAACATTTCAAATGGATGCTCAGTGGTTGCAAGGGCCTTAATAGATTCAGGAGCATCGGGAAATGTCATCGGTAAGTCATTGGACAGGCAGAATCAGGTGGAGGTAGTTCATAAATCCATCACTGAACTTGTGAAAACTATAGATGGTTCTCCCCTAGTATCTGGACCAGTCAATACCCAGACTTGCCCCCTTTTATGTTCTATAGGGAAACACCAGGAAATGCTTGAGTTTGATTTGTTATATCTTCACATTTCCCCTTGATTTGGGGAATGCCCTGGTTAATATTACATGATTCCTCTCTCTGGTGGACTACAAGAACGTGTCATTTTGAATCTCAATATTGTAAGGATCATTGTGTATGCCCTGTGCCTAGTCTCGCTGCTCAGGGACTGTTTCTGGTTGATAGTACACAAGAGCAGTTGAGTTCACTTCTCCATCAATACCAATGTGGTAAGGATACATAAGGGTGATGAATGGAAGATGGCCTTTCATACATGTTATGGACCCTTTGAATACAGGATAGCGCTGTTCAGATTACTTAATGTGCCAGCCACATTCCAACAGTTTATGAATGGCGTATTTCATGAGATGCTGGATGTCTTTATGATACTCTATCTGGACAATATTTTCATTTTCTTTGGTGGAACGTGTAACAGAGGTATGGCAAGTATTGGAGGAGAACCCATTCAGACATCAGAGAATCTCTATTGACTCTTTCCTAAATAGATGCTTCTGACTTCCCAGTAACAAGTAGGGGAGAGATGTTGGGATGGTCACAGCTCAGAATGAGTATATTCAGTTGACCTTTCTGCTGGCCAATTGGCATCACAAACCGATCTTATACCACAGTGGCATGTAAGAGAATCCCTGCCATAGACTCCTTCTCTGCATATTCTGTGCGGGCATATAAAATCGGGACCCTTTATTACATATTTCTGATATTTGGCAGAGATGACCATGAATGTTATATATACAGCCCTGCCAAATTTCATGTACACTGTTTGAACTACAAAGTTGTTACAGTCAGACATACATTTATATGTTAATTGCTTATACCACCAGGACCCTTTATCCAATCGGCTTCTGAAAGTTGGCAGAGATAATATGGAAAGGGGTATAAACATGCCAAGTTTAATCTACATTAAATGTGAAGCAAAGAAGTTACAGCTAAGAATGTATATGAAGATTCTTGCAAAATAAAATAATGTATTCCTTTATTCAATCTTTTTGGAATTTTATACACATAATGCCTTCAATTGGAAGTATTTGCACCCCAAGGTTCAGCCAAATATAGTGAAACACAAAAATGTTACAGCCAAAAACATGTTTTCCATTGAAACCAATGGAAAACTAAAGCAAAACCAAAAATTACAATTTGATATTTATGAAAATGACAGATTTAAATAACAAAAATGAAAATGAAAATGAAAACAACATGGGCTCCTGGTGCACACCTCTATTAATAGTGGGGGAAACACACCTACTACACCTGTACGTGCCATCATTGTATTTTATTTTAGCTGAAAAGTGAGGATGCATGACACTTATCAGAAGACTCCTTTAAGCCCGCTAGTACCATGATCCTCATATCACTTGTTGTGGAATAGTTCTAGAAACCTTTTTTTTTTTTTTTTAAGGCAGTTATTTTCTTTTAAATTTTTTTAGGTGTTTCTTACCTCTTGGTTTCAAATTATAGAATAGGTCTGGTGGGGCCGATCCCATGCCCCTGGTAGCACTGTGTGTCATACGTGTGCAAATTATACACATCGCCAGCATGAGGTCTATGACATTCATGCAAACCATGTTGTTGTGCATTCATGAGTTCGGCTGCGTGCATGGGGCCAGCCCCATTGACTTCAAAGATACTATTCCATGTTTAAAGCTAATCATATGACTTAAGCGGTTTGCAATAAAAAGTCATGTAATCAAAACATGATAGTGAATAAAGCAAAATACAAGTAAAGAACCTTTGTCAGCACCATCCATTGTGAGCTATTTAACTTCAGGGACCCGATAACATTAATTTATTTCATTTCTCTTCTTAAAGAGTTGCCCTGTTTAATTGATGTTGGGAATTGCCATTCCCAGATATTATTTCCTGTAAGTATTTCTTGCAATCCCCCTCTTACCAGCAACAGCCCCCTCTAGGCCAGTGTGCAGTGCGGGAGGATGGGCTTTGTCCTTGCCTCCCCCATAGGCTGAAGGAGAAAGCTGTGGGCTGCACACAACCACGGGAGGGGTTTCCATGGCAAGCGGATGCAGAGGGCATGAAAAGGCAGGTTTCACATAGCAAGACCTGCTGCTGCTATTTTGTGGTTGAGAGAGGTCTGGGCAGTTGGCCCCTGGATGATGCAAGAGGCGGAAGCAGGAGTGGCCCCTCCAGCACTGTCAGGAATGGCAGCAGTTTGAGAGGAGCATCAGCAGCAGGAAAACCACCAGGAGAAACTCCAGTGGCAACGGCCTATGCGGACTACCCCGATGCAGTTTCCTGGGCACATGGATGCATGCTCAGAATGACTACCCTCTTCCAAGATGGAAGGCTGCACATGTGCAGAATGGCCTCGGCAGCCATTTTGCGCATGAGCAATGAAGATGCCAGAAGAAGTTTTCAGAGGACTGGCGTGGGCCCTAGAAGAAAAGAAGAAGAAAGAAAATTAGAAGAAAAGAAGAAAGAAAGAGAAGTCCTGACTGCCCAGAAGAGGAGCCAGGCCTGGCAGTTGAGCCTGCACCCGAGCGGGTGGCAGCCATCACCCCCCCAGCAACAGCACTTCGTGACTGCCCTGACAGGGAGGCAGTGCATTATGTGGTTATGGGTTTTGCGACAGGCTTTAGGATACCAGGTTGGGGTGCTGCATTAAGGCAATGGGTTAAAAATTTGAAATCCATGGTAGTCAGGGAACATATAGTACAGGCTAGGGATGGGCGAACG
>QEPC01009017.1:80654-97885 GCA_003113815.1 Sphenodon punctatus | reverse complement strand
GGGGTGCCTCCTCCCCCTGTGGGATGGGACTGTCCCCTTCCGCTTCCTGGCTGGCCTCGCCAGGGGGACCTGCCCCCCCTGCTCTGTCAGGTCTGTTAGTGGGGGCTGCGTTTTGGCCCCTTGCCTGTCCCTGGTGAAGGCGCTGCCATGTGTGCGGGAGGCCACAATGTCTCCATCCATGCAGAGGAACTTGTCCAGCTCCTCCTGGAACTCAGATGTGTGCATGGCCCCGCCAGACTTGAGATTATTGTCCCTGATATATTTATATCCAGACCTCAAGTCATCTGCCTGCTGCATGCATTGGGTGACATCCCTATTGTACCCCTGCCGCTGCATCTCCTGGCCGATGGCTTCATAGACCTGTCTGGTCTTGTAGCTTTGCACCAGGTCATGCTGGACCCTTTTGGACCCCCACACACGTATAAAGTTCCTGACCTCCTGCCTGGTCCGGGGCTCTCCCTTTTGGGACCCACATGTGGGGGGCCGACCAGCTTGGTGGCATGGGATCCACCCTGTGGATGTGGTAGCCATGGTGGTGGTCGTGTCCTGTTGGGGGTAGTGCAATAGGGGTTACTATGGCTCCTACTGGCCCCCTCCACCCACCCTTGGGGCCTGCCCTCCCCTCGTCCCCCTGAGGTTCCCTTTTGCTCACCTGGCTGTCTGGGAGGCCCTCCTTGGCTGTCATCCCAGTTGTGTGGTGCTCTGTTTTCTGAGGGTTTGGAGGACCGGGTAATGCTGCTGCCACAAGCCCTGTGTTCCCTGGCTCAGTGGTCAGGGCCCGGGGCGCGGACCTCCCCTCCCAGGTGGGGGTGTTCCCTCATGCTCACCTCACTCTTGCTGCTTCTCCTTGGGCCGTGCCCTTGGGAGGTGCTGGGCTGGGGGGTCATCCACCAGGGGGGGCATCGGTGCGACCCCTATGTCCTGTGCCAGGACACATGCACTGTGTTACTTCTTGGTACGTTCCCCCCCTGTCCCCCCCTGCTGGCAGTCCATTCCCCCGCTTGTGCCTTCCGCCTGGGGTGCTTCCCCCCTCACCACCTTTCTGGGGCTTATTCCCCCCCCCCAGGGTGCCCCAGGGTCCCCNTCTGCTCGGGTGAAGCCAGTATAACCATAGCCTCCTCTCCCCCTCTGGTGGGGTTAGTGTGTGTGTCTGGCATCAGAGAAAAGGCTAGTTTTTATTTGGCCCTGTTCCAGTTCCTGGACCGCACTCCTGAATCCATTCCCTACCCCCAATCGCTGAAGGATCTCCTATCCCCAGTAAAGTGGCATCATTACTGTCAACATCTTGTTTACGATGCATCAGTTAATGCAGCACAAAATGGCATGTTTCTCTTTAACAATATTATCATATCGTTTGAGTATGAATCAGGAAACTACCCTATGTTGGGCTCAGACAAGTATGGATGAAAACAAACGGCACAATAGACACCCATGAGTGGGTGTTATTTATTTAGATTTTTTTTATCCCACCCTTTCTCTTAGGCTCAGGGTGGCTCACATTTCAACATACTATCTTTAACATTAAACTAATTCACTCAACACAACCCCTGTCTCTTATACACATCTAGATGTGTATAAGAGACAGCCGCCAGTCCAGTCCGTATGGGTGTGGGTATTTTCACTTTTATGTGGACGCTCGGGTTTTGAACACCCATCTCCACCCATCTCCACCCACGGAGGGTGCCGGTTCCCTTGCGCCCCCACCCACTCATGGACATTTACACAGATGCTCTCCCACCCATCCGATGGGTGTTTCCGGGTGTTCGTGGGTGGGTGGCGTCTATGTAAAAATGGCCAATGAGAGTTTGCTACCACCTTAACTATAGGGCCACAACCATGGCCCTATAATTAGTTGAAGAGGAGAGGCCCACAACAATGATGCCCTCGTGGAGAAAAAACCAGCACAAACTATCACATACACCCAGTGCCCAAAACCGATGGAATGGCATGTCAGGAATTCCAAAATGTGCATAATTTGGTATGATTTGGTTAACTTGAGTACTACAATCTGTTTGAAGGAATTTAAATTTTCTGGTCACAGAATCCCCCACCCCCCTACTTAAAATACACAAGGCCCTGGATATAATTTCAGCCCTTCCTTAGTGGAAGAATTCCAGAGGGCTGGCTGCAGTGGCTCTTGTCTGATGAAAGAAAGACAGAAAAACTGGGCAAGGACCTCCTTTCTTCTTCAGAGACTAACAGACTATAGGAGGGAACAAACCTTTAGGGTGTGTTCTCATAAATTTCTTCAAACAGTGGTTGTTTTTCCAGAATAATTAATCAATTTTAAACATCCCCTTTTGGTACTGTTCTCATGAGCAACCCTACAATAGAATCACCAACACTTGAACCAAACTTCTGATGCATGATACATATCCCCACCACCACCAGGTTTTAAGTTCCTTGACTCTGGGTATTTTCAGACGTTATGAGATCACAGTCAACCACGCTCAATTCCATGTGGTGGCTGTGATCTCCTAACGTCTGTTGGGGGAAACGGATGTTTCCCCCCAGATGTTACTGTGGCGTGGAATTGCATTCACCACGTGAGCGGCCGAAGCGGAGGGACCGCTGGCCGCCGCGTGTCGAATGCAATTCCACGCCGGGGTGAACGCTGGTGTATCATCTGGTCGGGCGCCACGGCCCGGGATCACTGGTGGGATCCCGGGCCGCGGCGCATCCGGCCCGATGCGGCGGCCTCAGTGGCCCTGCCGTCCACCCATCTCCCTGGAGGGCGGGCAGCGGGCTTCATGGAGGGGGCAGGGCCGTGCAGCCGCACGTTGCCCCGCGCGGCCCCGCCCCCTCCCAGATTCCCCGCCGGGATCCCCCCGGCACATCTGATACGGCGTGATGGGGTGATCCCGGCGGGGAATTAATAGGGTGATTTCGGTATGGGGCCAAAGGGCCCCGTAATGTCTGAAATCACCCTATGAGAACAGTAGGGTGGCAAAAATGTGTTAAGGGGTTTTTAATCTGTTGCAGCTGATCATGAGAACACACCCTCAGTCATCTTCAGTTTCTGTGCTGAAGCATTATTTCATTTATCTGGAGTCCTCAGAGTTCTGAGAAGTGTATTTGAATCACAACAGGCCCTCATCCTGAGTGGTGGGTCCATAGTCCAAGGCAATACCAACAATTTGATAATCTATTCATTTATAGTTAGAGTCATTTTGTGAATGAAAACATGCAATGGAAAATGTTTCATATGTTTGGTTCTTTGCAATATCCTATAGAATAGCAGCAGTAAGGGTAAGCCACATGAGCTTAATAAACACATGTGTAAAATGTTTAACACTTTGGGTGGAAATCTTTGAGCGCTCACAAGCTTTGAGAGAACTGTTGTTGGGGGTACATAGAGCTGTTAGACTTGACATCTGATACCAGCATAATCTGCTTCAAATTGCATTTGAGAAGAATGAGGGCAAGAATTTAACAAAATTGGTTTAGAACGAAGTAGCTACTTTGTAGTTCTCGACCCTGGTATTTATTGTAAATATTTGGCTTGCATTGGAGTAATTTTTATTTTGCATGTCTGTAATTAATGACATGGTTCATTAGTTACAGGGAAGTTAATGTAGTTCCGCAATACAGTAGTTCACATAATTGTGGAAGGTAACTCATTCCACATGCTCCAACATTATAATTCCAAAATATTTTCCTGATCGTTCTTAAACAGAAATATTTGTTAGCATACATAGAAAACTGCCTATTTCCAAGTTGCATTAACAATATATAGTTTGACTAAAGCAGGCCAAAAAGTTTTTTTTGGGGCTGTTACATAATTGATATCACATGCTGTTGCTCTTTTATATACTGTATTCCTTTTTAGACTTAGCTGTTGTTATTTTATTTGGGCTCAGGTATTGCCTTCGGGTAATTCTGCATAACAAGATATTGGTGCATTCTAGGCATCAGACTTTAGCCCATTTATTTTTCCTTTGGCGAACTGCACAGAACATATGAAACACCTATTTCCACTGTGATAATCTTACAATGTTAAATATTTTCCCTTTCGTTTGGCAGGATTCAAATATTTTAATAGGGGATTTTTTAAAAATCAGTTTAGATAACATGAGATAAAAAAGCACTATGCACTATTCATAAGATTCTTAATACCCCAAAATAAGATTTAATCTTGGAAGAGAAGAACACAAGGAAATAAACATTTACAGAACTAGGAATCTCTCTCTGCATATTAGCAATTAGGCCCCAGGCCAGCAAAGCACTTAAGCACATGCTTAACTGGAAGACACACCTTTCATTTGAGATCTGTGCTATTCCTTCTGTGCAGTTTGAGGGGTTGGGTGGCACCCACCACAGTTTTCTGAAGAAGCACCGGGTGGCCAGTCTCGGTATATACCTCAAAGACTGTTTATAGAGCTGAAGAGTGAGAATTCCTGACAGGATTGGCTGCACCCTGAACACTAGAACAGGTGCCACTGTACAGAGCCATCGGCCAAGTATAATGCCCATTGGACCTACATAAAGAGCAGAAACCCATGAGGAAAGAGGAATCCAGGATAGAAAAGTGCCAAGAACAGCTTCAGGAGGCTAAAGGAGAGAGATTCAAAAACTGCTGGCGGTAGAGACTGCACCCAGGGGAAGAGCAAAAAGCCTCAGAATTTGGGGAAAGTGACTTTAGCAGCAGGACTGGAAGGATTAAGGTTTCTTGCACACACTTATAATGACATTGTCTTGACTGTAAATAAACAAAAGCGTTGGTGTTTGTGGTCCTTTTCAAACGTGCTGAAGTAGGGGGGATGGGTACTGCAGTGGGTGTGCGGGCAGCCATCACACGGACACACCCCCATCTCCACCCACCTCCACCAACCTCCACGCATGGACCCATCCCCGTTTTGGCCGATGGGTCCGTGGGTGATGGTGGGTAAAGATGGGTGGAGTGCAGGAGCATGCACACACACACACACACACACCCGCCACGGTGGTCACACAGGACTCCCCCATGCATGCACACTCAGGCACCCAAGTGTGCGTTTCATGAGGGTGTCTTGTGTGAAAAGGGCCTTAGTGTGGTGTTCCAGCAGTGGACAGCGTGTAATGTGCTGGATATGATGAGAAGTTCAATTTACCTGGCCAAAGTTAAATGCACAGGTGAAAAAGGGTAGCTATTATTTCCAGTACGGCATCAGGGTGCAAAGGAAAGACCCTTCTCCAGCTTATTGTGTTTAGTGAAAGTGCGGGGGGTGGCAAACTGTACTACGATGTGTGAGGGACTGTCTAGCAATGCTCAGCTAGGATTTTTCCAACCATACAGTTGGTACTCTCCCTTAGAGGCTTATTAGATACCACAAGAGGCATCATCTGACCCTGAGACCACATAGCGAATCAGTTATGCAAGCTCATATTTGCAACCTTTGATGATGATGGATTGAGGTTAATATGGTTGGATATGAATAGTTATTTACGGTCTTGGCAACCCTGTCATAAGAATTAAATGATGGCAGGTGCAAACAGAAATAAATAGGTAAGAAATATTTATTTATTTATTTAAAACTTGTAGCCTGCCCCTCCTGCCCAAAGGCAGCTCGGGGTAGCAAACAACAGAAAAGATTTAACAATAAAAAAACAATTTTTAAAACAAATCATAAAACTTACCCTCCCTCTCAAACTCTACCCCCCACCCTATCCCTACCCCTCACAAAAATCCTGGCGGAACAGCCAGGTCTTACACAAACATCAAAACAACAGGAGGGTGGGGGCCAACCGAGCCTTCTCCGGGAGCAAATTCCACAGCACAGGGGCAGCCACCAAAAAAGATCTCACATCAGTAGCTACCCGTCTCACCCGGGGAACCTCCAAAAAGGCCCCCACGGATGATCTCAGGGGTCACACGGGCACATGGAGAGTGAGGCGACCCCGCAGATAGGCAGGACCCAGGCCGTGAAGGGCTTTGAAGGTCAAAACCAGGACCTTGAACCTATAGGCAGCCAGTGCAAGCCCGGAGCACAGGTGTCATGTGCTCCCAGCAGCCCGCCCCAATAAGCAGACGGGCCACAGAATTCTGCATCAGCTGCAGCCTCCGGACAAGCTTCTCAGGCAGCCCCACATAGAGTGTGTTGCAGTAATCCAGCTTCTAGGTGATGAAGGCATAGATGACAGTGGCGAGGTCAGAGTCTGAGAGATATGGCAGAAGCTGCTGGACAAGATGTAACTGCCGAAACAGACTCACCGCCATCACCACAACCTGAGTTTCCAGGCTGAGCTGTGAATCGAGGAGGACACCCAGACTCCGTACCTGCGACACCATGGGAGGACGAACCTCCCCCCCCCTGAGGAAATTCAACCACTCCGAGGCCCCCCAAGCCCTCACCCACCAACATCACCTCCGTCTTGTCAGGATTCAGCTGCAGATGGCTCAACCTCATCCAAGCCCTCACAGCCGACAGGCACTCTTCAATAAAGAGACTGCATGGCCTGGGTCAATGGAAAAAGAGAGGTAGAGCTGAGTGTCAGCAGCATACTGATGACACTGCACGCCCTGAAACCCTCTCACGATCTCCCCTAACAGCTGCATATAGATGTTAAACAAGAGGGGGGACAGAATGGAATGGAACCCTGCAGGACTCCACATGTGAGATCCCAGGGGGAAGACGTACACTCCCCCAAGACCACCCCGTGAGTTCTCCCGGCCAGGAATGAATGAAACCAGTCCAAGGCCATCCCGGCAATCCTGGCACAGTCCCGCAGGTGAGTCACCAACACCTCATGATCGACTGTGTTGAATGCAGCCGAAAGGTCTAGCAGGACCAGTAAGGTCTGACGACCCTGGTCCAATGCTAGACGGAGATCATCAACCAAGGCCACCAATCATCTTTGAGGGGTCATGGCTGTTAGAACAACAGTAGAATGTGTTTAAAGAATCTTTAAGATAATCAAGATTTTTCACAGCAGCTTCTATAATGAGAAACCCTTGTTGAACTCAAGGGAACCTATTCTTAGTTTGTACGTTTTTGCCAAACTATCTTTTTAGTGTTCGATGTTCACTAACAAGTTATTTAGATTTTGCTTGTAATTATTTGACTATGCATTTCTGTTAGACTTTTAATAATACACTTTAGCATGCAGGATAGATTTCAATTAGGATAGATTTCAATAAATATGAAAACAAGCTTAAAAGACTTTTACGAGGCAAGACATTTATAGAATGGAAACATTAATAAGTTTTTTTTTTAAAATAAAGATTCTGTGTTTCTTTGGTGCATACTTTACATCCAACTAGGAAATGAACTATCATAGCTGTACTTATGTAAAAAACTCTGACCTGGCTAAAAAACTCTTGCATATTTCCAGTCTGGGTGAAAATAGACATGCACATAACTCTGCTTTAACGCTGCTTTAACATTTCTTATGCATGTTGCAGGTCTGTATTGGCGCCCCATGCAGCCCTGCAACATACATAAAAAAATTTAAAGCGGTATTAAACCAGAGCTAAGGTGCATGTCTGTTTCCACCCTTTGTTGGAAGCCTATGAATTTACTCCTTGAAGTGTTCTTTAAGGTTGAACAAAACTTGAGACACAACAATTGATTTGTTAATTGTTGTGGTAGAGAGCTATTAATTGCATCCATTTTAACACAATATGGCAATATAATAACATTCTTGCCCTCCCTGCAAGCAAAATCCCAGGAAGGTGTTTTGCATAAACAGTTCTGCTAAGAGACAGTCCAACATGTTTTATATTTTGTTAGAAGTACATGCTGCTAAAGTTAAAAGAATTTGTAAATCTGAGATTGAAAATCCAACTCTCTTCCAGGCATGTGACATGGGAAGTAGGGTGGCCAGATATGCAAATTTTAGAGGATACTTATGAGAAATACAGGTTGCAGGGCATCATTGCCTGGGGTCAGGCCAGTGGGATAGCGGTAGGGTTGTAGACGGTTCCTTCCATGCTCCTCAGCTCCCCCCTCCCTAACCTCCTCCATTCACAGGGTTTGTTTAATAGGTCCGGCACTCACAGGATGTGTGTGAGTGTGACTTACACATTCTCAGCTCATATCCATGATTGCTGTCATTGGCTCCAATGCAGCCCTGCATCCCGTACTTCTCATGTGTCCTCTAACATTTGTATATCTGACCACCTTAATGGGAAGGGATAGAATTTATGTAGAATATACAGGCACACAGGGCTAGAAGAAACTTCAAGGACCTCAAGCCCTGTTCCAAGATAGGATGCTCTATACTTACTAGGGATGTGTGAACAGAATGCGGTTTGGATGTTCGGACATTTGGTTCAAAACCTGAGTTCGGGTTCGGTCGTTCAGTTCGGCGGAGTTCAGTTCGGCCGAACTTGGCCGAACATTCGAAAATAGCGCTATCGATACCAATACTGATACCAAATTCAAAGGTTTCAAAGGTTTTTTCGGTATAATTTGGCCCTGAAACAACCCCTGGTCTCCACCCCTGGTGCCAGGAAGCCTGCTCCTCAGTTGCCTCCCCCTCCAGTCACGTTTTCCCCACCTGAACATAACCAAACTGTTTGGCCATTTTCGAGTTCTGTTCGGACGTTTGGTTCAGACGTCCTAACAGACCGAGTTCGGTCCGAACCCCGAACATCCGAACCGCGTTCGCACATCCCTAATACTTACAGATATGTTTGTCCAATTGGATTTGGAAAATATTAAATGAAGGAGCAATCTCAACCTCGTTAGCCAATCTATCTTGTTGTCCAACTTTTCTTACAGTAAGGCCATTTCCCCTAATATTTAACTATTAGTGAAATATTTAATTAAAACTACTTTGCTTCAATTTAAACCCAATTCCTCTTGCATCTTCTGCCATCTTCTGTGGCAGTGGAAAACCACTCCACTACATTTTCTTTTATACCTTTCAGATATTTGAAAAATATCTTTCAGATATTTGAAAACTGCTATCATGCCCCCTTTAGGCCACTTTCAGACATGGCCCCCCAGCACATATTTGGGCTGCAGGGGAGAATGTGCAGCCCAAATATGCGCAGGGATCAGCCAGTCTAAAAACCGTCAAACACACCCCCACCCCACACGTGGCTTTGCAGGCAAAGACACACAGGATGCAGAGCTCAATTTTCTGCTTTGACTAAGTGGCCTTAGTCTAATCTTTTTTCTAGACGATGCATACCCAACTCCTTCAGCCTTTCCTCATAAAGCCAGTTTTCCAACCCCTTTATATCTTGGGCCATGTTCCAATAAACAGCTACTTCTGCCTATCTTTGTTTGGGCTCATGGTGTCATTCACACAACAGAGTATTAAACCCAAGTAATTGCAAGAGATTTGAGGAAGAAAGGACTGTGATGAAATTTGGGAAGAGAGAAGCTGAAGATTTGGGGTCATCATCCAAAATCTGCTCTCAGTCCCTTATTACCTGGAAACCTCCCACCCCCACACCATCAATGTGCTCTGACTGTGCCCCCCCAACCCTACAGTAGCACTCTCAGAATGAGGCTTCCCCTTCGGGTAGGCAAATCCAGGCAAGAGGAAGCTTGCAGACAGGGAAGACTGGTGTACAACTCCACTCACTGCAAACCCAGCAGCTTCATTCTCTGTGGGGATGTTTCTCTGCCTGTGATGGCTCTGCTTTCTCCTGGCTCCTCCCCAGCCCACAGGCAGTCTCTTGTATTCTGCCAAAGGCTTCTGATGCCCAAGTAAAGACCGTGCATCAAGAATCCCCTCCAGTCTGCCAGCAACTGCTGATCTCTGACAGGATGGAAAGAATTCTTTTTGTGAGGTTTTAACCCGGAAAGAAAATCACAGGCTGAACATCGTGAGTCTCTGCTCGGGTGAAGCCAGTATAACCATAGCCTCCTCTCCCCCTCTGGTGGGGTTAGTGTGTGTGTCTGGCATCAGAGAAAAGGCTAGTTTTTATTTGGCCCTGTTCCAGTTCCTGGACCGCACTCCTGAATCCATTCCCTACCCCCAATCGCTGAAGGATCTCCTATCCCCAGTAAAGTGGCATCATTACTGTCAACATCTTGTTTACGATGCATCAGTTAATGCAGCACAAAATGGCATGTTTCTCTTTAACAATATTATCATATCGTTTGAGTATGAATCAGGAAACTACCCTATGTTGGGCTCAGACAAGTATGGATGAAAACAAACGGCACAATAGACACCCATGAGTGGGTGTTATTTATTTAGATTTTTTTTATCCCACCCTTTCTCTTAGGCTCAGGGTGGCTTACAATTCTTTTTTTTAAATAAACTTATAAATTGTAACGTTACCAACTAATTAACTCAAAGTTTTAATCCTCATAACAATCCTGTGAGGTACATTAGGGGGAAAGATCTGTGACTGGCCCAAGGTCCCCAGGGAGTTCATGGCTAAGAAGAAGTACTGCACTCTTAACCACTACACAATATTGGCTGGTCATGTGTGGGTATGCTACCTGGACATGTGTTGTCCCGTGAGTACCCACTAATCCCATCCTACCTGGGAATATGGGGGACACTGTGTGGACTAATCCTGGCTGTGTGCCAATGTGTGTACATGTTTTTCCTGGTTGTTGGGGCAAGTAGTTCAAGTGGCAGTGGCTGGTGGAGGGGCTACCAGAGCAGCTGGCATGGTGGTGGCTGCCAGAACAGTGGCTTGAGCAATGGCAGCCAGCAGAGCAGCCAGCAGAGTGGCTTGAGTGGCAGCGCCTGGGGACCAAAATCCTGGTGGAGCTGAAGCAAGGAGCTTGGTGTCAGGGCAGCAGGAGAGCAGTAGGGTGGTAGACGGTTCCTTCCATGTCCCTCAGTTCCCCCCACCCTCTGACCTCTTCCATCCACAGGGTTTGTTTAATAGGTCCGGCACTCACAGCATGTGTGTGAGTGTTACATGCACACTCTCAACTCACATCCACTATTGTTGTGTCATTTGTTTTCACCCAGATCTAGCAAAACACTTAGAAGGTGATTAATTTCCTAGCGACGTCAATCAAACTGTTCACATGATTAAAGTTAACCACATGCTTATGTGCTGGATCAGGGTCTCTTTAAAAACAAAAACCTAAAAAACCCACAGAAAAACCCAGTAGTGCCCAGTAGAGTTCATGGGAGTTAGGTCATGAGCTAATTTATTTATGTGAGTGGTCTGCCAGTCAGCATTAATAATTTCACTTAGTTTGGGTAAGAATTTCTCCCATTTATTTAAAGCTCAAGTACTAAAATATTGCTCCATCCCCTTGATTCTGATTTTATCATACGGAACAATCTGATCTATTGGTTGTAGAAGCTTACTAAATGTCAACATGTATAAAAACGTAAAAGCTTTCATGTTGATTTAATCTGGACCTCCTACACAGTTTGTGCAGCCACAGAGATTTTTCCCCTTTTATATATTTTCAGTGTAACCCAACCATGCTTATAAAGTCAAAATGTCTATTATTATTATTAATAATAATAAACCCCATTTCAAATATGGGTACTGTGCTAATTTATAAAACACCAGTGCACACAATAGCCCCAAATATATTTTATGTTAGGTTTTCACTACAGAAAGGCTTTCAAAATGCTTAGCTAAGAAAATAATGTCATTAAATACTTTAGATCTCCATAGCAGCAATTTAACATTTGACCTCTCCCATATTGCTGACCTGTTTACAGAACCTTTCCCTCGTCCAAATACGCATCAAGACCATTCTTTATCATGCGATGGAGAGAGAAAGAATAAAAGATGAGAAATGGAATGGCTGAACTGTGAGGAATACTACTCACGCACCAGTGACCATAACCCCATCCCACAGGTCCTGCAACCCCACAGTTAGGAAATCTCTATTCTATTGTCTTCCACCTGTTTAAGATCACTTAGCACAGCTAGTAATTAGCACATTAAATTCCTTGTATTTAGCTCTGGTTCTTCAGTTCTTCTCATTCTGGACTGAGGAAGAACTCTGGGAAGCTTGAAATCTTATGTACTCTCACTGACAGAAGTGGGTCTTGTCTCTCAAACTACTGAAGCCTACTTCTGGCTCCACTGCCTTTGATGAAAGCTGGATCACCATAAAAAAAAAAAACAATATCACAAACTGGTATCTGAGATACCTTTGTTATTTCTTCTGCCAATTATGGAAGGAAAAACTGGCATTGAAGATAGTACAGCTTGGGAACTGCAGGTAAATGTTGACTTTTCAGTGGAAACTAGTGGATGTGACCTCCAGAAAGTTGTCTTCCCTTCAGCCTCATTTCTAAAGAAAAATGCACTCCATTCTGAATTCCCTAATAGAATCAAATAATCTAAGGGTGTTTTTAAACGAGCGCCATGGTGGGGGGGCATTCCATGGCCACTGTGTGGGGTGGCTGTGGGATCACGTGATGTGCATGGGGAACGCTTCAAATGGATGGTTCCGTGAGTGGCCACCATGACCATGCAGGCAGCCGCCACGCACTCACGCCTCCACCCACTGGTCATGCACATGGTTCAAACAGTCAGGATATCCCTTCCTCCCCCATCCACCAACACTGCTAAACGGAGGTTCTCCTGCCCAGGCACCTGCCCCCTGCTATGATGTACAGACATGGAAAGCGAGGAGACAGCAAGCTGTGGCAGACCTTAACCCTTTCCTGCCCACGACTGGGTTTGCCGCTGGATCTGCTGCCAGGCATGGCCAACAATGGAGCAGACATGCCAATGGAAACAGGGGAAGCGGCCACAGAACCCCCACCCCGACAGACAGAGGAGCCGGACACACCCCAGTCCAAACATACAATGAACAGCACTAGAAGAACAACTACTAAAAGAACAACAAAACTGTAATAAACACAAAACAGGAGCACAGGAACCAAGCCAAAAAGCAACAGCAAGAACAGAAGGGCCACACGGTACACACAGCACAGGCCACAGATCACCCACACAAGCAGTCCATATGGCATAATGCCTGAGGCGTGTCAAGGCACCCAAAGGATAAAAGATGGGGAACCCTACCCCCTCCACAGCTTGATACCACACCGGCAGCATATGATCCCAGGGTAGCCTCATCCTTGCCACACAGAGGGTGCACACAAACACAGGAGGGGGGAATACAGTCCAGAGTATAAAAAGTTCAAGTGGGACAACTGCAGCTGGGAGTCTGGAATCAGGTCCCATTCCTGTTCAGACACCACTCACAGAGGACGGAGGTCCAGAGTGAAAAGAGCCACAGACAGCTCTACGTATCCAGAGTCTGGTGCTGGAAGGCCCCCACCCTCGCCACATGAAGGGCACACACAAACACAGTTGAGGAGGGGGACATACGGTCCAGACAATACAGCACACGTGGGGATCAATGCTGTGGGTGGGGTGGAAGGCAAACCCAGCCCTTTCAGCATAAAGACCATGGTTGACTCATTCCCCTGCAGTAGCCCTGCACCAGCATGTGAAAGGACACCAGATAGTGGGGCTCAAAGGACCTCCCGCAGCCAACTCTGACTGAACATCCAGACATATCCAGACCTCCTGCAGGTCAGGGTCCTTTGCTCTGGATGGGTCCTTCATCAAGCAAGGAACCCCAGATGGTCCAGGAAGGTGATTCCACTGCCGCAGCTGATTAAGGCACTCATGCCAGGGCAGGGAGTGTCCTTATATGTGCAGCAGCAGGGCCATGCTGAATAACAGCACAAGAGAAAAGCCATCCATTGCAAGGTAATTGTATTTATTTATTTATTTATTTATTTATATACCACCACCACCCCCTACCCAATTGCAGCTCAGGGTGGTGAACAACACATGAAAATACAGAGTATAAAAATACAAAATACAAAATAAATAAATAAATATAAAATACAATAAATTATAAAACTTCTTAAAACCATAAAAACAACTGAACTCTGGTAGCACACAGATCTCCCACAAACACTCACTCTCACTTGCCCCCGGGGAGTGGGGGGTGCAATCCAGTGGACTCCAACACCAGCAAGCCAAGCTCCCCTGCCTTCTGTACACGCTGTTGCCCACTCACATGATGTCCAAGCTCCCCCCCACCCCATATGGTGGCTAATCAGTTCATAGCCGATAGTCACAGTGTAGGGGTCAGTTGCTGGACATTACCCCTAAGCCAAATGTCAGCATCATGCTTAACCTCACATCCCAGATCACGCCGTTCCCAGTCCCTGTGCCACAGCAGAAAGAGAGTCCAAAGCACCAGATATGGTGCCCTGATCCTGTAACTTGGTTATAGCAGAAGCCTGGCACAGTACTGGCAGAATGCTGCTCACTAGGGATGGGACACCGGGAAGAACACCAGATACCAGATTTACCAGTATCGGATCTCCCCGGTATCAGATTTACCTGTATCAGCATACCGGATTTTTAACGTTGGCTGCTTTACTGTTTTTTTTACATTGCAACCATTCACTTCAGTGGCCACGATGTAAAAAAAATGGTAAGGCAGCCAATGTTAAAAATCCGATATGCCAATACCGGTGATTATCGGATTAATTCGATATACCTGATTATCGGGTATATCGGATTTATCCGATACCGATATTACCACCCCTACTGCTCACAGCTGCTGCCAAGGGACCGTGCTCCAAGGTCACACAAGATAAACACACAATGGTGCAAGTGTAAAGTATCAGGGGAATGCTGCTCCCACAGAGCCAATCACAGACAGGAAGGTCACCATGTGGGCAAAGCAGCACAGCCAGGACACAGGACGGTCTGTTGGGGGGGGGGGACATGAACCCCCATCAATGAACTGCCCTTCCCCCAGGTCCATGGGCAGGCCAAGACTCCACCGGGGTACACGCTTGAAATATTGGGGTGATGCAGACAACATGATTGCCCCCATCCCATGGCTGCAGTCCCCCTCCACCACCACCACCCACTCCTTGACTCAGGAGTGGTGCGCACCCCAATCGAGGCACAATGGCAGCTCAGGATAAAAAAATTAACTAAACTGTATATAACATTAAAACAGTTTGAAACAGCAAGCAGGTGAAAACATTCAAAACAGTAAAACAGTGTAACTACAATCGCTGCAGGGAAAAGAGAAAGGCCAGGTCAGGTTGGCCGGAATGCACAGGAAATGGGGAAGCCACCAGCCTGTGAGCTGTTTGAAGGACTGGGCAATGGTTGCTGGTACATCCCCATAAGGCCTGCTGCCTCCAAGAAAGGTAATCGCTTGGAGGAAGCAGAGTCAGGGTTGGTAGCAGTTCTCACGGAACAGGGGAGGCTTACTGGTATTCTGAAGTGCCCTGCTTGTCTCCGCCATGTCCCCCACAGCCTCCGCCAGTTTGTGGGATATATACCTCAGGAGGCCCAGGCATATCTCCACCTCTAGGTGGGAAGAGAGAAACAGGGAGAACATCAGGGAACACAGGACTAGTGCACAAAACATGATCGGCCACACTCCCCACCCCTCCACCCCCTGTGTTAACCTCACTGATCTACACTGATTGGGATGTGGTGAACTAGCAAGCACAGGGACAAGTGGTCAGAGACATTGCAAGGGTGAGGCACGTGCAGGGCATCACAACCTTTGGGCCTCAACCTAAAGTGGGAGCCGTTACCTTGATATCACATAGGGAGCTGGCCAATCCTGCGTATAGATGAGTCCTGTCACTGCACAAGATGTGCAAACCATGGGGCATCGCAGCAGCAGGAGCAGCGTGTGCTGAAATGTCCAGGGAATGCCTAACATGGGCAGCAAACTGCACACCCAGAAGGTACCTCCTCCTTGGTCCCCGCTGGTCACCACTGCTTGGATCCAGGGTGTTGTGCATCATGTGGAAGGGCATGGTCTAGGGCACATGGAGGCTGCGCATGCAGCAGCAGCAGAGGGGGCAGGGTGAGGCAACATGCCCACAGACATCTATTAGCAGCTGCAAAGCTCCACAGAGTGACCACTTGAGCACCCACATTACACAAGGAGGGGGAAGGGAACACAGGCCCCAAACACACGGCAGGATCATAGTATACACAAGCCTAAGACAATCACAGCTCTCATGCGCCCAAACAAGAGAGCCACATAAAGCACTTGCTAGGTTCTGGCAACTAACCCCCCCAAGGCTTGCCGTACAGCAATGGAGGCTACTAGGGGTGTTGCTCTTGAGCGGATGTTCGAGGGTGCTGAGGTCACTGCCAGGTCCTAGGGATGGGCGAAAAGATCACGGTTCAGATTCGGTCATTCAGTTCGGTCCGATTCAGTTCGGCCGTTCCGTTCGGTCACCGAGGTTGGGTTCGGCCGTTCAGTTCAGTCGCCGAGTTCGGGTTCGGCCGTTTGGTGTGGCCGTGTTCAGTTCGGGCGTTTGGAAAAAGGTATCGCAAGATCCCGTGATCGCGTCGGAAACAGGAAATTTGAGTGCGTGTGGAGGTTGTGTGGGTGAGCGCATGTGTGTTGTGGCTGGCTGGGTGTTCAGATTTGATTCATATGTTTTGGCTGTGTGGTGTGTGTTGGTTTTGGTTTGGCTGGTTAGTGGGTGTTGGTGGGTGCTGTGTGTTGGCTGTGTCTGTTTAAAAAAAAAAAAATGGAGAAGAAGGTGACCAGTGCCACAACCATTAAAGGCCGGGTCTAGGAGAAGGCCAAGGTGGTGGAACTGGTGGTGGAGGAAGAGGTTATTCATGCTGCTGCTGCTGCTGCTGGACCTTCGGTGATGGAGGAGGAGTCAGAGCCGGCGGGCAGAAGAGGTGCTGCTGCCACTGCTGCCAGGTTTGTAAACTTTTTTTTTACTCTGAGGACAAGAAACTTAAGGCTCTATCCATTAGAGCAAGCTCACTGGCGTGTGGGTTGGTGTGTGGGTGGTGGGCATCAGTCAGGCACAAACAGTGGGCATCAGTGGGTAGCAGCGGATGTCTGTCACAGAGAGAGAGGGTACTGTAGTGTGTGGGGCTCTTCCAGCAGTCAGGCACGAGCAAGAGCAGCACCCCCACCCAAGCATGTGCCTGCCAGTCATTCCTAGCAAGGGTCTCCACTCTCCAGTTGCCATCCCAACCTAGAACCCCCAAATAAGGGCAGGATTTGCATGTGCCAGCCAGGGTCTTTCCAGTTGCCATTCCTAGTGCCCCAGGGAGGGCAGGATTTGCACATGCCAGACAGGGTCTCTGCATTTGCCATCCCTAGCATCCCCTAGCACCCCAAGGCGGGCAGGATTTGCACGTGCCAGCCAGCGTCTTTATAGTTGCCATCCCTAGTGCCCCAAAGAGGGCAGGATTTGAACGTGCCAGCCAGGGTCACCATCTCCCATTGCCATCCCTAGCACCCCAAGTAGGGAGGACTAGAGGCATCATCATAAATGCATGATATTACTTAAGTGTTGTTTATGTGTTCCTGTTTCAG
>QEPC01009017.1:42479-68842 GCA_003113815.1 Sphenodon punctatus | reverse complement strand
CCTAGGGAAGTGACACCCAGCCAAAGCCCCTTTGCTGAGAGTGAGCACTACTAGTGTCGAGCAAAGAGAGAAGGGACGGGAGGACCCATTCGTCTGCACCTGACTAGCAGCGCATGGCAAAGGGGCTTTGCCTGGGCTCTGCTTCCCTAGGGGGTTCCCTGATGGGGAGGGGACTGAGGTACTGGTCCCCAACCCCACCACCACCACTACCACCACCAGGGAACCCCCTAGGGAAGTGGCACCCAGGCAAAGCCCCTTTGCTGAGCGCTGCTAGAGACATGGATTCTTCCTCCCTACTCTCCCCATCGCTGGACACTAGCAGCGCTTGGCAAAGGGACTTTGGCTGGGCTCCATTTCCCTAGGGGGTTCCCTGGCAGGAGGAATAGGCTATGGGTCCCCAACCCCCCCCCACCAAGAAACCCTCTAGTGCCCCCCCCCCTCACCAGGGGGTTCCTGAGGAGGTGAGCATGGATTGGCTATTTTTTATATTGGATCCAAGCCACAGAAAAAATTAATGTGGGCATGCAGCAATCTCACATTAGTGCTGTGAAAAACCAAATGTGGGCAAGCAGCCTATGACTGAATTTAAAACAGTGGTCACTTGTAGCTAGCGATGTGCAAAGGGGACACATTTTGTATTTCTGATTTCTTTCAGGTTTCAGTGCCAATTTTTGTCTTTTTTGTGTTTCAAAATTTTTGGATCTGCTAAAGTTGGTTGGGAAGCATTGCAGCGGAGTGTAGCCTGTGTATAATCTGTATGTAAGTGTAAGGAGGTGCAGCCCTGTGGTTGTATGTGCACATACACATGTGCATGGTGATCTTAAAATGAACAGTAATGGACCATGATACCAGTGAGCTCCAGTGCACAAGGTAGGGGATCTCACATCCTTGCCTCATACCATCCAATTCTGCCTCCAGCAGCCTGTGAAAGCAGGCCAAGCCCCTGAACCACAAGGTACTCAAAGATAAAGTAAACCTAAATAATAATAAAAAAACCACGATCTACTCCTATAGATCACAATTCTTGGGGCTAAACTCCCTCCTGGCCTGCACCACATCACATGAAACCGAAAGAGATAAGCAAACTGATAAACAGGGTTCCTAGTTTTCCATGACAAAAAATTGGAAATAGATATATATATATCTATATATATATATCTATTTCCAATTTTTTGTCATGGAAAAAATATATATCTATATATAGATAGATAGATAGATATATCTATATATATATCTATTTCCAATTTTTTGTCATGGAAAAAATATATATCTATAGATAGATAGATAGATAGATAGATCTATATATATATATTTCCAATTTTTTGTCATGGAAAAAATATCTATCTATCTATCTATCTATCTATCTATCTATCTATATCTATATCTATTTCCAATTTTTTGTCATGGAAAACTAGGAACCCTGTTTATCAGTTTGCTTATCTCTTTCGGTTTCATATATATATATATCAATAAAAATGTGGTGCTCTAACTCATACCTATATATATAGGTATAAATTAGAACACCACATTTTATTGTCATATTTTCATTTTTATGCAATCTTCCAGCTACCTGTCTCACCAACAGTAAAAATAAAATAAAATTGAGGTCTATGGCACCCCTCTCCTTGCCCCCACAGCACATGCCTTCAGGTTGCTTCCCAACTGCCCTATGCTCACTGCCTCCTCCTCCCAGTCTGGTCTCAGACTGCTCTGCCAACCAGAAAGGGGTGTTAACAGGAGAACCCCCTCCCACTCATTACTATTGTGGGGTTGGTACCCCAATATCCACTGTTCCTTAACTTCGGGGGGGAATTAGCTTAATTCATTAAACCCAGGGATCCTGCGTGTCCTAAGAATCAGTCTGAGGACAGATACACGCTACAAGCAGTTTATGTACCCTCCCCAAGAGTGAAGGAAAAGAGGGAGACAAAGATTGATACCGTGGACCATGGGCTGCTGTTGAGACAGCTACGTGACCTGAGGGGTCTGGATGGGACTGTTCTTGAATGGTTCCGTTCATTCCTCTTGGGGAGAAGCCAGCAGGTGGTGTTGGGAGCTGAAACATATTGCCCCCGTGCCTTGTCCTGTGACATTCCTCAGGGTTCCATTCTGTATCCACTATTATTGTGTATATGCAGCCCTTGGGGGAGGTCGTGAGAGGGTTCGGGGTGTGATGTCACCAATATGCTGATGATACTCAGCTGTACCTCTCTTTTTCAGCTGACCCAGACCCTGCGGTCTCATTGCTGTCCCAGTGTTTGGAGGCTGTGGCAGAGTGGATATGGTAGAGCAGACTGAAGCTCAACCCCGATAAGACGGAGGTGATGGTGGTGGGGAGGGCGAGGGAGGTGTCGGCCCCCCTGATTGGGGGGGGTTTCACCCTCCTATAGCTCAGCAGGTTTTAGCTTTTCCCTGCCCTTATTTTATTTTATTTTATTTTATTTTTATTTTTTCTCCTGCCCTAATGATATTTTTATATTTTTGATGTTTTAAAATTGTTTTATGAATGTTTTTAGTTGTGCGTCACCCTGGGATGCCGTAGGCATATGGGGCAACTCATAAATATATATAATAAATAAAATAAATATATAATAAATAAGATTAAATAAAATTAAAAGGCTTATTTATACACATAAACAGAGAAACACAGCCCTGTTCTGACTGGCAGGATCAAAGGAAAAATACAAGCGGCGGTGAGGGAAATGAAAGTGAGGTGTGGAGCGGGGGGTGGGAGATCCAGAAAAGACACAGCGAGAGAGAGAGAGAGAACGAGCAGGGAAGTCTGGACCTGAGGTTACCTTTCCTTTCCATGGAAAAAGGGGACAGGCAGCCCGAGGATCCAGCAAAGTTCGTGGGGGTTGAGAAGAAGGGGCAGACCTAAGTCTGGGAGATCTCTTAAGATTCAGACACGCACAGGGAAACCTGCACGTGCCTAAATCCAAAACCTTCTCAGTTTCCAAACGGGACGCGAGGGGCAGTTATAGGGTTCAGAATAAAAGATTTGGGATAGGCTCAAGTGTGTTACAAAAGACACACAGGGAGGACAAAGGGACACAAATGACCCATCAGGGCATATCTGGGTGGGTTTCTAAGTGAGACAAAAGGAAAGATGCATATGTGAACCATGGGGACAAAAGGGGACTCCAGGTGGGTGCTTAGGTGTCACAAAAGGAAGAGACCTAGGGGAGTCATGGGGAACAGACACACAATGGACACACCTGGGCATGAATGGGGAGAGGACATTCCGGTAATTTTGGGAAGAGTTGTGAGAGAGACCTCCAAGGTTAATGGGCGACATCCCTCTCTGCCTGGGGGGGGGGGAGGAGCCATGTCTTTGAGGCTGTTGCTAACCTGGGTTTTATACACCAGTGGTTTCTCAAAACAGGGAGAATGCCCTTTTTTAATGGCCCCATACTTACTGAGGGCTATCTCCCCTTAATCACCTCCTTCCTGGATCAGGCTGCTGTCCACATGTGTGAACTCCCTTCTCCTAGGTTCCATGGTGGCTGGGCCCGATTCTTGCTCTGACTCTCTGGGGGCGGGGGGAACGGACCTGAGTCTAATGCTCACTGGCCCATGTCTCAAATGGACTTTGCCAGATATGGGGAGGGGGCTTTCCTAACAGGGGGACCATATAGAGGCTGGCACATCGGGAAGCTTCTATGGGCCCAGTTAGGGCCACCTCCTGTCCCCTCTTCCCAAGGTCCAGAAATACCTGACCATCCCAATTCATAGTTCCCCTGACCCCAACCCACAGGAGGTCTGTGACACCCCTCCAAATGCAGAGCCCCTGCTCCTCCACAGTACATGCCTTCAGGTTGCTTCCTCTCATAGTCCAAGAGCCTGTGATGGGTTTTCTCGCCTCATAAAGTACAGAATTTCCTAATGCACCCCCAGGCTCTGCACAGATGGAACCAAAGGATGGTGGACACCCCCTATAATGGGGGTGGCCCCCTCTCCCAGATCACCAACCCCACCTACCAGCAGCACCTCTGTCTTGTCAGAATTGAGTTTCAATCAGCTCGACCTCATACAATCCCCCACAGAGATCAAACACTGGGATATCAAAGACACAACTGGGCCTGGATCAGTTGAAAAAGATAGATACAGCTGGGTGTCATCAGTGTTTTGATGACAATGACCTCCCCCCCCCAGCTGCGTACAACCTGCCCTATGGTGGCTTCATATACACATTGAATAAGAGAGGGGACAGAATGAAACTCTGTGGGACCCCACATGGGAGGCTCCCAGGGGATGATGTACAGTCTCCTAATATCTGCCACTGAGATCAATCTGTGAGGTAGGAACTGAACCATTGCAAGATGGTTCCATCCACCCCAACTAGGTCCCACAGGAAAATCACCAGCAACACATGGTTCACAGTATCAAAAGCTGCTGATAAATCTAGTAAAACCAGTAGGGTCATACGACCCCTATCCAGTTTCACTAGGAGATCGTCGACCAATACCACAAGTGCTGTCTCCATGCCATAACCCTGAAGAAATCCAGACAGTGTGGGATCAAGAAAACCAGTGCAGTCAAAATGCACCTGAAGCTGACAGGCCACTACCCATTCAATAACCTTCCCTAAAAAGGAAAGGTTAGAGACAGGCCGATAGCTCGCTGGGGCATCAACATCCAATTATGGTTTCTTCAGGAGGGGCCAGACCACCACCTCCTTGAGGCTGTCCAGCACCCTCCCCTCATACAGAGAGGTCACCCCGCCAGCACTGGCCCCAACATCTCCCTGGTGGCCTTTACCAACCAGGACAGGCATGGGACTATCTCACAAGTTGTGGCCCGAACAGACCCCAGTACATCCGTTGCCTCAGCAGGTGTCACCGATTGAAATTCATCCTACAAATGTTGACCAGACAGGGCATTCCTAACCTCTGGCTCTGCCACTGCTTCAGAAATAGCGGAGTCAAAGTCATGCTCAATGTATGCAATCTTATCCGCAAAGTATGCTAAAAAAAACAACAAACATGTCACAGTGGGCCTTGAATGAATCTGGTTCCAGTTGGAGACAGACTGGACCGACCAAGCCCCTCACCATCTGGAACAGCTCTGCCAGACGCAACTGAGCAGATGCTATGAGGGCAGCAAAAAACCGCTGTGTTAAAGACATGTCTTTTGGGTGCAGCCCCCACAAATTATGTCAGATTGTCTATTTTATGTGTCAGTGCATATTGCCATAGAAATTAGCATTGGTGTCAGCCATAAACATTATGGTGTAACCTCACGATATTGCAGGGATGGGGAGGGACACCTGATTTGGGTATCTTCCATTAAAAAACGTGTTAGTTCTTAGGTCACAAAATATTTTTTTTCACAAAATGTACAGGTTTTAATCATGTACCTTATAAGGTGAGCAAATATCCTGATTGGGGGAAGAACCCTGCCCCCCCAAACACTGTCAGTCTTTATATTTTATTATGTTAGGACACATTTCTACACGAAATTAGCATTATTTTTTTGCCATAAATATTTTTTTTGCCATAAATCCAATGTTTAAATGGGAAGGTATATGGGGTGGAGGCACTTTGAGAGTTTCTGATTTGGGTATGGTCCACAATAACTGTGTCAGATTTTATATTTTATGTGTCTGGACACATTTCTACACAAAATGGCACAAGTTGAAACTATGTACCTAAGGACATAAGTTGAAGGTCGTTTGGGGGTATTTTGGGGTGCCCTATAGTCTAAATACATTTCTTGTACAATAGCCCATCTGTGTCAATAGCTAAAAAATTCTGTTTCTTATGAGGAGGGCGAACCGCCGAACCCATCACAGGCTCTTGCTCTATTAGCTCTACTCTGCATCCTCGCTGCCTGTGCTCACTGTGTCCTCCTCCCAAACCTGTAAGTTTTTGCCATTTTCTGCTAAATTCTCTGAAAAAAGACATCTCTGTTTTTCTCTGGTTTTCCGTTGTAAAGAGGACTCTAGGAACCCTGCTGATAAATCAACAAATAAAACATCAAATTAGAATGTAAATTGAGAGGTACAAAGCACACTTACACATACACAACAATAGCAGGGCATTTTTTTGTTTTAAATATCAAAGCAGAAAAGGGATCTTTCGTATTTATTGTGTTTTACCTGAACCTGAATGCACAACCTTATTTTCAACCCACCGCCAGGGTCAATCTGAAATCCTCATCAGCGTGGGTAGAAACAGACATGATGGTGGCCCATTGTGGGCCGCTTTTTCTGCTTTGAACCCCAAGCCACCAGTTCATGTGTTGAGGGGCCACCAGATGTTGGCCTGGGATTGACACTGGGAGTGTTGGAGGCTAGCCTGGGCTCTGACCCCGGATTAGATCTGGGTCACAGCCTGGGTTATGATCCACCTGATCAGGGCAAAGCAGTGGGATATCACGTCTGCTGTGACCTGTCATGACCAGGCCCAGATCAGGTCTGCCATGGCCAGCTGTCATTGGTCACCATGTCTACCCATCATGACGGGTGGGTAGGGTGCTGGGTGTGGCACGGGGGCAGGGCTGACTGGCCGGTCACACATTTCTGTGTCTCCCCACCCTCCCTGGTGGCCTGGAAGTGGGAATGTGTTTTGGGCAGCCTGACCTGGTCTGAACTGTGTCCTCTGTGGCTTCCTGACCCATGTAAGGTCATGACAGTAGTGTAACACTGTTACATTTGTTTCCACCCTCTGTGTGTGTGTGTTGTGAGACACGGGAATTCAGAGCTGCAGACTGAGTTGGAACTGCAGGTACAACTAAGCAGCAACCAGAAATGGCAGAGACTGCTGCTACCACTATTGAGCCAGGGAGCATGGCTGGGTGCACCATAGAATAAGGGCAGGAGGAACTCTCTGATCAAATGCTCTTGGACAGCCACAACATTGGGAGCTGCTCACTTTTGCCCTTTGCAAACGGGGATGGGTGGGTGGGCGGTGTGTTGGGGGCATGTTCCCATGGACCCCTACCTACCTCCACTCATCTCCATGTATAGAGCATCCACCATTGGTGCCCATTGCTCCATGCATGGGTGGAGGTGGGTTGAGCGCAGGAGGGTGTTCACCTATTGGCCGTGGCATTCAAACAGATGCCTCCCCATCCCCTCTGCACCCACTGCGGTGATTGAAAGGACTCCCCTCCCACCCACACACATGGATGGGGGCGTGGGGTGTCCGTGAAAAAAGGTCCTTAGTATGTGCAACAGCAGGAAGAAACTTTTCCAGGCTCATTTTGATTTGCGACTGTGGTAAATGAGGTTTTGTGGCCCCTGGGACTCTTTGAGAACCAGGTTAGCGGCCCTCTGATTACTTTAGGTTGCCCGCTACTGATTTAGAACATGGTGGCCCCTCCAGGTCAGTGTGTCTGTGAACACTCAGTTGTTGGATATTTTGTGTCAGGCACAGGCAGTCATGGGTGACTGTTATTTTTGGGCTGACTCCTCTCTAATCACTCAGAACTTTTTAAAACAAAAAATAATGACAGCCTATATTGCCAGGAGAAAAAAATAAACAGAGTAGCCAAGGAAATATCAAAAGAAGTGAAAATTCAAAATAGAGCTAAAAAAGAAACCTTTTGATAAAGGCTATTTCTAAAACATTGGCCACGTATTTGCTGTAAGTAACATTTAAATGTGACTTTCTCTCTGTCCTGCTTTATTTCTATTGAAGTCCATTCTCTTGATATATACAACTCAGCTCCCAGCCTTAATCAGTTCTATTTTACTCAAAATCATCTTAGGGTGCTTTAAAATTTATTTATTTATTTATTTTTTATACATACTTCTATCCTACCCTTCCCTGAAGGTTCAGGGTGACTCACAATATTATTATTTTTAAAATACAATATAAAAACATTTACAATACAGTACCCCCAACCCACTCCTACCCTACAACAACCTCCCACCTAATCCCCCTCCCTATCCCCCAGCCCATCCTCTCCCATAGAATTAACACACACACACCAATCCAGTCCCCACTGCCAAAAGCCCAACGGAAAGAAATGGTCTTACATTGAAGGCTTGAACACAGGAAGATCTCCTGGGGGGAATTCCATAACAAAGGTGCAACAACTGATAACACCCTCCTCATAGTCGAGACCCAGTGAAAAAACGGAGTCTTCAGGAAGGTGGCCCCAACCGATTGCAGAGGCCGCAACGGGACACAGGGAACTATCCCTCAGATAGATGAGGCCTAGGCAATTTATGGCTTTAAAGGTCATCACCAGCACCTCGAATTGGGCCCAGAAGACTGTCATCAGCCAGTGCAGTGAACTAAGCTAGTGTTATGTGCTCATGGCAATGTGTCCCCATAAGGAGGTGAGCTGTTGCATTTTGGACAAGCTGCAGCTTCTGAACCATCACCAAGGGCAGCCCTACGTAGAGTGCATTACAGTAGTCTAGCCTTGAGGTGATGAAAGCATGGATGACAGTGGCCAAATCCAAGACCAAAAGAAAAGGCTGCAGCCTCCTCACCAGATGGAGTTGGTGAAAAGCGCTCCTGGCCACCACCGTGACCTGAAAGTCCAGGCACAGCAAAGGATCCGGAAGCACTCCGAGGCTGAAAACCTGATCAACAAGAAGGGGCCAGGCTCCATCAATAAGAGGAGTCCCAATCCCCTCCAGGGCACAAGACTGGTCAACCATTATCACCTCAGTCTTATCAGGATTCAGCTTCAGTCGACTCACTCTCATCCAGCCCCCCACCACAGCCAGGCAACTGTTAAGCACTGAGACTGCCAGACCTGGGACAGATGAAAAGGAGAGGAGCTGGGTGTCATCATCAGCATACTGATGGCACCGCACCCCAAGCCTCTGAATGATCTGACTCAGCGGCTGCATATACACATTGAACAAGAGGGGGGACAGAATGGAACCCTGCAGGCCCCCCACAAGGGAGATCCCGAAGAGATGATAAGCAATCACCCAATATTACCCACTGTGACCTTCCGTCAAAGAAAGAGCGGAACCACTCAAGAGTAGTCCTGCCCACTCCAACAAGGTCCTGCAGGTGAGTCAACAACACCTCATGATCAATGATATCAAAAGCTGCTGAAAGATCTAATAAAATCAACACGGCAGAATTTCCCCAATCTAACTCCAGGCAAAGGTCATCGACCAAGGCCACAAGCACAGTCTCCGTGCCATGCCCAGGATGGATTGGAAACCAGACTGTGAAGGGTCCAGGAATCCAATAGCATCCAGATGCACCTGAAGCTGATGAGCCAGATCCCTTTCAATAACCTTCCCTAAGAAGGGAAGGTTAGAGACAGGCTGATAGCTGGCAAGGGTATCAACGTCCAATGATGGCTTCTTAAGGAGAGGTCAAACAATTGCCGCCTTAAGGCAGCTCAACACTCTGCCCAGTGTCCTCCTGAAGGGAGGCGTTGATCACCCCAGCCAGCAATGGCCCCAATGTCTCCCAGCTGATTTTCACCAACCAGGACGGGCATGGATCTAGTTCACAACTACATGAGACGTGTCCACACATAACCCTCACTGTCCACACATCAAACTGCTCGTGTGAAGGTGGTATGTGGAGAAGCGCAGTCTCGTGACCCATGCACCAGCCACCCATGGCCTTGCATGGGGTACTGCCAAAAAATCTGGAGTGCCCCGTGAGGGGCAAGCCAAAAAGGTGTGTGGGGAGAGGCACCCATGCATCCCACGCTCGTATAAATCAGGGCATCCATCCATGGCATGGCACAGGCCTGTGTGTGCTGTGGCGTCCTATTACTGTTCCAAATCATAGAGCAACTTTGTGCCTGGCTTCAACATGGCCAGCCCCCTCTTTCTGCCCACAGCCCTACCAGCAGCCCTTAAAGAATGTACACATGAAATACAAATCTGCATTTGGCTAAACACAACCACCTCATCTGACATTTGGAGGGACAAGCCAATGTCATGGAAGGCAGCAGATCTGCCAGCCAGCCAGGCCAACAGCTGTCTCGGGAGGGGGGTGGGTTGGGTGCAGGAGGAAATATCTGCCTAAAACGAGCAAGGCAATAGGTGACAGCTATATACATTGTCCCCTGACAGGCAAGTATCAACATAGAGGCCACCGGGAGCACACACCCATGAGTCCCAACTGCTCAAGGTGCACCCCCTCATTGCCCTCAAATTCTAGGGCAGGTCCTGATCAGAGGTGGAGATCAGGGCCTTCATCAGCTGTGGGGGGATGACAAGGTTCAAACCAACCCTGTGAAATGCTACTGAAACAAATTGGTGTATCAACATATCTTCGAGGGAATGACATGACCCAGTGCCAGAATATGACAAAGGACTTGAGGTGTGGCTACAAGGCATGCCATGACGACAACCTCAAGTCAGTGAGGTCACCAGGCCAGGCCAGTGTAGACAGAGAGAGCTGGAAGCAAAGAGAAGGCTGGAAAGCTAGGACACCTGAAAGGCCTACAGGGAATCTGCAAAGGGAGCCTGGCAGGGTGTGGCAGCCTGCTGTGAAAAGCTTCCTGAGTGTAAGACAGAGCTCTAGAGAGTGCTAAGGCATAAGGAAAGCCAGCAGAGTTGATAGACAGTGTCAGGAGGCTCAGTAGGAACCAGAAGACAGGAAGGTTAAGAAGATCTCTGTGTGAAACCCAGCTAAGGGGCTTGAATGCTCTTGAAGGTAGGAGGGGTATCTGAGAGACTGCTGGGAAAGCATGTAAAAACCTAGGTGCCTTTGCAGTAACCAGGGGTGTAGCGGCTTTGTGTAAGGCACAGACAGAGGCTGCCTAACCTGAAAGACTGTGTGGAGGTGTACTGTGAAATAAAGGACACTATAAGCTAATTCCCTGATTGAGACTCGTTATTGGGTCATGATCCTGCAGCAACGTCCCCCTGGCAGCCCTGCTGTGTGACAGGCCTCACCTGTCTTGCATATATTGGCATTATGGTGGTGGCTAAAAATAAAGCCATTTTCACCCTTTCTCTCTGATGAGAAGGCTGTAACATTTCCTTACAGACTTGGCTCTAGCAACCATTATTCATACCTTCATAACCTTGAGGCTTGACTACTGCAATAGGCTGCCCTTGAAAGGTGAGAATGCAGCTGGTGTAGAATGTGGCTGCCCATATTGTGATGGAGCTGGTCCATCAGAAGCACATTTCACCAGTTTGCCAGAGTCTGCACTGGATTTCATTAGTCTTCCAGGCCTAATTCATGATACTGCTCTTGGCCTATGAAGCCCTAAATTACTTGAGGCTAATATACCTTAAGGGCCACCTTTTGCCCTATGTCTTGACCCTAGTCAGCTGAAACCAGGCTTCTGTCAGTGCCCTCAAGTGTGTCAAATATGAATGGCAAGGGTATGGGCAGAGATGTTCTCTGTGGCTTTTCCCTGGCCTTGAAATTTCCTTCCTCATGAGATTCGCCAAAACCTGAGACCATGTGTCTTATAGAAACAATGTAAAACATTTTTGTTTAGGTGGGCTTTTTGTGTCTGCGAATGGGCTAGAGATTATGGGGTAGGGATACATTTTAATTGGTTTTATTTAACTCTTTTTAATGAACATATTTAATTGTATTGTAAACTGCCCTGAGCCTAGTACTCTTGGGAGAGAGAGAGAGAAGTTGCTGATTACACTCTAGTTACGTACCCTACCATATTGTTGCTTTGTGGTCATAACTGGTATTGCAGTCATACTGAGAATTCTAGGTTGTGCTAGCTTTCTTAAAGGTTTAGCACACTAACCTTTAAGTGTGCTAAATCATTCATCACTTCACTTCATCACTTTGACTTTATTCAATCACGCTTTTTTTCTTTGAAGCTATTCATTTCTATGGGCATTTTAGGTTAAATTTATCCTAGTATGAAGGTTCTCCATGAAGGACATATCACCATGAGGAACTTTGTGGTGATGGACAGTTTTGCCATTGATTTACATTTACAATTTGGAATCAGTTCTTAACTAGTAATTGCAGAAAAGGCTGTTTTCGTCAGAAATGGACCATTCGCCTGTGCTCACACAATGAGGAAACCTACCAGCTTTTTCACTAATTCCTATTGGTAATTGCCATTGCTTGATACTTCTAGACTCTAGTAATTCTTCCTAGGCAGGAGCAGCCACACACCACATAAGTTTCCTTGCATGCTGCTTATGTTTGCTTGGATATGATTGCAAGTTTATAAAGTTTATAAAATCACGAGTGGTGTGGAACACCTAAATATTTACCCTCTCTAACAGTACTAGAACAAGAGGACACATGATGAAATTAACTGGTAGCAGATTTAAAACAAATAAGAGAAAGTATTTTTTTTCCCCCACTCAGTGCACAATTAACTTGTGGAATTTACTGCCAGAGGAAGTGGTCAAGATCAGTAGTGTAAAGTTTTAAAAAGGGATTGGATAAGTTCTTGGAGGATAGGCCCATTAATGGCTATTAGTCAAGTAGGTTTTGAGGACATAATCTCTTACTGTTGGGTCTGGAACAACGGGGAATGGATTGTTCATTGTGACTTGTTGGGTACTTCTCCCAAAAGACAGCGATTGGCCACTGTCATAGACAGGATGCTGGGCTTGATGGACCATTGGTCTGACCCAATATGGCATTACTTATTTTCTTACGTTCTTAAGTTCACTATTTAACTTTCATAATTTCCCTTATTGGTCCCTGTTTTGACTCCTTGTAAACTGTGTTTTGATACATTCTGATGCCGGAAACTGTCATAAAATATTGGAAACTGGTGAAAATACCAGAAACTAGCAGGCGGAACTTACCCTAAATTGCAAAGAAAATGGCAGACAATCATAGGCACCGCTCTCGACAACACCGGAAGTATAGATTCAATGGATAGTGAGGAAATACCAACAAACAGTCTCAAGCATATTTTCTGATGGTATGTATTTTCTGACTGGATGGGAACAGTCAATCTTGCCTCAGCTCTGGCCTTAACACAGAGCTTCAGTGCAGGGCAGACAGGCTTAGGACAGATATAAATATCGGAGGCCCTTACAGTTTAGCAAAAAAATAATAATGGTTATTTATTTCCCTTCTGCTCTTCTACTTTCTGGGCAGTTCTGTGGGCATCTGGTGGCTCTTGTCTCTTCCATCAGCTTGTTCCCAAAGAGGGGAATGTCTGGGGGCTGTTTCTCATAAACAGATCCCTCATCTGCCTCCTACTGCTGGGAGCCAATACAGACAGGTGACGAGGGGACTGGACTCAGAAATTCCCTTGAAGGAAATGGCTGATGGATCTGTTTGTGAAGAAATCCCCCCTTCCCTAAATATGAAGATATGGACAATTTTTAAAAAAGATGGTATCATGGAAGTCAAGACCTGCGTGGTTCCATCTGTTTAAAAGTGGTGGGGTGTGTGTGTGTGTGCTCTCGCAATCCATGCACCTCCACCCATTTCAACCCATTTCCCTGCACAGAGCAAGAGGGAAAAACCCAGTTGCTCCATACGAGGCATGGGTGGTCGGTGGGTGGATGGAGGTGCTCTCTGAGCGCACACCCATCCGCCGCCGTCTAAACCCTCCCCACCCACCAGAAGTGTATGTGTGGGACCGCTGAGCCAGAGGCAGGATGGTGGCGGGGTACAAGTGAATAAAATAAATTAATTAATTGATAATAAATAAGACACACACACACACACCCCACATACACACCCAGCATATATCAAAAAATGGCCATTGCCTCCATGGCATTTTCCCAAACCTCCCTGCTTCAGTGGAGCACTGCACCACTTTACAGGTCTGAATTTAACCCTAAGACTTTTCATTACTAGATTGTGTGTCATGTCTGCTGATTTTCATAGGCTTTTGCTCTGTTATATCAGTGCCTGACTATTATGACTAAACAATCTGCTCCACTATCAGTTCTATTCCTCTGTGAAATAGCTCATGTCAATTCCCTTGTTAGCCTGATTTCCTATGGCCTGTGTACATGTGTGTGCACGTGAGTGTCATGCACATGCCTCTTCTTAATAACTTTTGATCCTGCAAGGTGATTGCAACCACATTTGGTAGGAGGCAGATGCCCCAAAATAAGCAGGCACCCCAAAGTTTGGAGGCAATATATAGCCCCTTCTTTAGAAAAAAAAAAATCTGATTGTTTTACATTGAGAATTATCCTTTCCCTTAATAACTTTTGATTCTGCAGGCTGAGTTCAACTACGTGTGGCAGAGGGGCAGAGGACCCGAAGAGAATCCCTCCCCAAAAATTTTAACAGTAGATGCACTTGGAGATATGGTTCCCGTTTGTAGCTTCCCCAAATCCCATTAATCCCATTATCCCATTAATTATCCCATTAATCCCATAAATCCCATTAAGCATTGTCCTTTCTTAGAAACCAAAACAGAATGCTAAAATGTACAGTGTATTATATACTCCATTGACTAATCATCAAAGTCACCAAATAAGTTAAGGAACTCGTTTATGTGTTAAACAGAGTTAAGGAAGTGGGCATAAATTAACTAAGATCCTGTACTTTATTGTCACTTCAAGCCTTATTACTAAAGGTAAAAAAGGTTGGGAAAAACAGCCTGGCAATGCACAATTCCAAGATCAAGAACCTACAGGGAACTTAATTCAACTTTATTACTTTAACACAGGGGTGGGGAAGCTTTTCTGTCATGGGGGCCACATTGAAAATTAGTACAAGCTCCGAGGGCCACACAGAGGTTGGGGGTGGGGGTGCTTAACAGGTGTATTGAAGAAAAGAAGGGCCCAGATCATGGATCTGTGCCATGGATCTCTCCCCTACCCTTGTGTGCAGGCCCTCCTTTCAACCCCATTATCCTGAGCTCAGTTTTTCAGTGCTTGGGGGCAGAGACTGAATCCAGGGGCCAGATCCAGGCACCGGAAAGGGGCCACACAAAAACTTGCCGAGGGCCGCATTTGGGCCCTGGGCTTGAGGTTTCCCACCCCTGCTTTAACATGTATCCAAATTCAATTTTGATTGAAAAAGTTCCATCTCAATGATGTGTCAAAAAACCAAGCATAGGTGTGTTAAACTAGGGGTGTCTCCAGACAAGACGGGGAGGCTACCACTCTTTGGGTACCTTGGCACATAAGCCACACAATGCAGTGACTCATGTATCCAGACACCACCAGATGTTTGCCCTGCCCCTGCAGGGGACATGCAGTTGGCTGATCCTCGTCACGGAGTGGTCTTACCCCAAGTGGGGTGAGGGTGAGGCTACCCAAGGCAGGACAACCCATGTGACATGATGCATTTGTCCCACCACACTCGGAGCAAGGTTGTGAAGCTATGAGTGACAGACGGTTGTGCTCATCGCATGTGGCCATGTCATGGTCTGGGGATGTCTCTCTCAGCTGGGTTGGGGTGTTGGGTGGCAGGGCAGAGTTGTGCAGCCACTCCTATGGGCGGTGCTTCGCCTCCAAGATAAGCTGAGCCACCCAGATCCCACACGCTCATGGACCCAACTCTCTGTTGGTCCTTGGTGGGGCCGATTGCTTGTCACGGAACCACACAGGGATTGGGCCCGCCTCTGCTCATCTGGCTGCACCTAAGGAGTTCTGTGTATAATCGTTAAAATCTATTTAACACCTCTCGTTCCTGAGGATCCCAGAACTATATGAATAATATGTCTGATTCTGCAATGGTCTTAGTCAGTCAAAACTCCCCTTATATGCAATGGGAGATTTATCTGAGTAAGAACTACAGGATCAGGCTGTAGTTTGTCCTGCCATTCTGACTTAGTCAAAACTCTTCTAATTAGACATTTGCCAATCTAATGCCACTGTAGGATTAGAAATATTGCTTGTAAAATGCATGTGTGTGTCTGTGTTAGACCAATAGAATTTGAGAGATGGCCGCAAGCCAAAATCACATCAGGGGGATCACGTAACATTCCGCTTGTGTTTAGCAGTGTTTAGCCCATTTCTGCCATGATTTCAGTGACAGGAGACAGGGCTGGATTTTCAGCCCTGTCTCCTGTCACTGAAACCACAGCATAAATTGGCTAATCACATCAAAAACCCTGCACACACAAGCGGAACTTCATGTGATTCCCCACAACGTGATTTCGGCTCATGGCAGCTCCCCACTCCCTGTGTCATCTGCAAGCAGCCAGAGAGATAAAAGGGCTCATTGAAAAAAACTTAGCATCAGTTGCTTTGATTTTAGAGCTTTATTTGTTTACTTAAACTTTTAACCTGCCCTTTCCAAAAGGCTCAGGACAGCTTAAAATAATAAAAACATAATAGAATTAAATAACCTTAAAATACATTACAAAAAACCCTACTCTCATCCAATAACCACCTACTCCAACCACAACCTATCAAAAAACCTCCCACCCAATCTCTATCCCCACCCACCAAATGCCTTTATAAACAAAAACTCTTGCACAGCCTCCAGATGATGCTCAGAATCAGGTTCAAACAAACCTCCAGGGGAAAGGTGCCCCATAACAATGGGACATCAACTGAGAACACCCCCTGAGAGCCCTTGTCATATGAACAAGACTGACAGATGGTACCTACAGGGAGGCATCCCCGGCCAATCGCAGGGACCACAATGGAGCATGGAAGGACAGGCAGTCCTTCAGATATGTGGGACCCAGACCATTTAGGGCTTTAAAGTTCAAAACCAGAACTCTGAATTGTTCCTGGAAAGCTATAGGCAGCCAGTGCAGACTTCGAAGCACCTGCGTAATGTGTTTCTGGTGACTTGTCCCCGAAAGGAGGCAAACTGCCACATACTGCACCACCTGCAGCTTATGAACAGTCATCAAAGGAAGCCCCACATAGAGTGCATTGCAATAACCCAGACTCGAGGTGATGAAAGCATGGATGACAGTGGCCAGATCCAAGTCAAAAGAAAAGCCCACAGCTTCCTCACCAGTAGGAGTTGGTGAAAAGCGCTCCTGGCCACTGCCGCAACCCGATAAGCCAGGCACAGCAAGGGGTTCAGAAGCACTCAAAGGATGTGAACCTGATTGACCAAAGGGGGCTGGACTCCATCAATAACAGATCCCAAGGCCGGTAAACCATCATCACCTCAGTTTTGTCTGGATTCAGTTTCAATCAGCTCATCCTCATCCAGCAGCCATGCATCAGGTAAACACTGAGACTGCAGGGCCTGGGTCAAATGAAAAGGAGAGGCAGAGCTGAGTGTCATCAGCATACTGATGGCATTTCACCCCAAATGGGTGGAGATGGGTGGAGATGGCGTGCACCCATGGGAATGGGCGCACACCCACCTCCACCCACCACGGCCGCCCACCCATCCTCCCACCCACTGTGGTCCATTTAAAAAGGGCCTAATTCACAACTGGTAGTTTCCAGTCCACAGACAGTCTCAACTCCAACTGCCCACCCTCCCTGGCCCCACCCCCAGCCCTGAGTCCTTTTTGTGCCCAAACTCCAACATTTGATCTAGCCAATCAGATCCAGGTACATGAAGGAGGGCAACCCTCCACTCCACCAGGGGTCCAGCCATTTCCTGTGATGGATCAGCAGCTTATTGAGGGGCTTTCTTTAGCATACAGGCCTTAAGGGCCAGGTTTGTAACAATAACCCCAAACTTTGATTCTGCAGATAAACTAGCAGCACCCAAGTCATGGTGAATACGAGCGATTTGTCTGCAAAGTAATTAATAAAAACATCACAGTAGGCATTAGATGATTCCATTTCTGGGCAGGGGCAGAGGCAAACCGGATTAACCAGGCCCCTCACTACTCAGAACAGGTCTGTTGGATGAGGCTTTGCAGATGCTATGATAATGGAGAAGAAAGCTTACTTTGCTACCATCATAGCCATGGCATAGTCTTTCAAAAATGATCTATGCCACAACCAGTCAGCTTCAGTGCGAGTCAAATGCCACCTGTGCTCTAACCGCCTACCCTCCCACTTCAGCCACCTCATGTCCCCTGTATACCAGGGGAAATTGTGCTGCTGCAGTGGTGGGAGAGGATGCCTGGGTGCAACTGTGTCGATGGCCATGGTTAAAAAAAAATATGTCATTCCACAAAGCGACCACGTCATCAGCAAAGTGGCTCCTAAGATCAGCAAGTAAATCCCCCAGAGTTCTGGAAACCAGTCAGATCCATTAGCCTCCAGGGGCATAGGAGGACTGGAATCTGGGCTTTCAGAAGATAATGGTCTGACCATGACAACGATGTTGTAACAACACCTCCAATAATTAGAACCTCTGTTTCCAGGCTGGTGCAAAATAACAAATCCAATGCATGTCCCACCTCATGTGTTTGGCCAGATATTAATTGGGATAGACCCGTGGTTGTTATGGCCTATCTGCTCTGCCCATGAAAGGCTGGTCTCAGCGTGCACGTTGAAATCACCCAAGACAATAATTCTGGTGATCCCAACACCACCTCCATGACCACCTTGGCTAGAGCAGTCAGGGAGTCAGCTGTACAGCATGGTGGTTGGTACACCAGCAAAATCCCCAATCTAGCCCCAGTCAAATTCAACAAGAGCTGGACACACTCCACATTGCATGAGTCAGGAACCAGATACCTCAGAAAGATCAAGGTGTCTTCACAGATCACAGCCCTGCCCCTGATCCTAGGTTGATGCTGCACCGTGTACCCGGCTGGTACCAACTGGGGTAAAGTTGGCCCAGATACCTTGTCCATTCAGGTTTCTGTAATGCAGATGAGGTCGGTGGCCTCATCCTGAATAAGATCATGGCTGTCTGATGTTTAATTAATCCCCAACCTCGCATTAAGCAGCATTAGTGTCAGATCCGGGGCCCTGCCAGTCTTATGAGCCAGAGAGCCAGGGGTGGAGGCAGGGCAGTCCCAGGTGGGAAACAGTCCTGCCCCTTCAGCAGCTCCTCCAGCAGCAGCCATTGTCTCTGTGTTTGAAAGATCCAGACCAGATTTATCACCTCAATATCAAGTCAGGCAGCATTATTAATTGCTATTTGTATCTGATTCATCTAGTTCATTAATTATTCCTTGCGTAACTTTGGATTTAATTACAAGACTTTTTGCTATTGTTTGGATCTAATGAGCCTGAAGGTCTATTAATGTGTATTGGCTACAAAGCTCCATTGATCCACCCTTTGTTTTGATTCTTTTCACCAATGTTTAGGTGGCAAAGATTAACATGACAAAAAATCTGATGGTGTGATAAAAGTTATACATGCTAATTAGCATGTTCTTCCTTGATCATGAGAGGACATTTTCCTGAACATTGATTGATTTGTGATCAAGAAAACTGATCATAATATAAAAAGTGACTGCTTCTTTTCTTCAGATCAGACTCACAGCCTGTTTATAACACCATACCTTTTCACCTATAAATTCAACCACCTCTGAGGCTCTGATATAGTTTATTTTTTTTATTTATCTGGGTTTCAACAGTTATAGGGATGGTCCTTTAAAAAGTGTGAAGTGGAGCAGTTACACTACAGCTCCCTACAAAATAATATTGTTTCCCATCTTTACACATCTACCCTCTTCTGTATCTCTTTCTGGGTGTTAATAAACAGCATGGTAGTCACCCATGAAAGGGTGTCTATTGAGCTGTTTATTATGTGGACACAAATCAGTAGGGGTGGGACACCGGGGAGAATGCCGGATGTACCGGTATTGGATCTCCCTGGTACCGGATTTACCGGTAGCGGCATACCGGATTTTTAACATTGGCCGCAGTACCAGATTTTTTGCATTGCAGCTATTGACTTCAATGGCTGCAAAGTAAAAAATCCGGTACCATGGCCAATGTTAAAAATCCGGTATGCCGATACAGGTAAATATCGGATTTATTGGATTAAGCCGGCAATATCGGATCTCTGGAGAATCGGAATTCCCACCCCTACAAATCAGGTACATGTGTTTCTGGTCCGTGTCCCCACACATAGCATCCACCTCAAGTTTGAGGCATATGTTGTGCAGGCTAAAGCAAGAGCACGTGTTGGCCCTCAGGCAACATGTGTGTGTCATTTATTGGGGGTAGGAGGGTGTCACAGCCAGGGAAGAAAACTCCGTGCACTGGCCATGACCATGCTCCTCTCCTTCCTGCTGCAGAGGAGTAGGGATTGAGGCTGAGGTGAGGAAGCTCTGGAGCCTGTATACGCGGCTATGGTCCCTGTTTTTGTCCTTCTCCAGCAGGAAGGAGGCGAGCGAGGACCACAGTCAGCATGGAGCAGTTTTGCATACTGGTTGCCAGCCCCGCTGGGCTCCTTGCCACCTTGGAAGGAGTCCAGCCGAATTGACAGCCAGCACGCCAAGCAGCTGGGTGGCAGGAAGGAAGCTCAGCTCCCTGAATCCCTTCTCACTCAGCTCCTTCCCTGGAGAGCCAAGCAGGAAGGGGACCAGACAGGGGTAGTCCCATGTGCAGGCTGTCAGTGTCATGGGACACCCACAAGACGTCCCACAACACTCACAGGGTGAAAACAGACATGAACATAACCCCACTTTAGCACTGCTTTAACATTTCTTATGCATGTTCAGGGCTGTATTCTTATGCAACATGCATAAGAAATATTAAAGTGGTGTTAAAGTGGAGTTAAGGTGAATGTCTGTTTTCACCCACAGTCTACACACGGGTCTATTGTGCTGTTTGTTAACATCCACCCACCCTCTCTCTCCCCGTCCCTCTCCCCCCCCCACGGCCTTCTCCTTGCCCACCCTGTCACCAGAGGGTGCTGCTTCAGCTCTGTTCCTGAAGCCTCCAAAGCCTCCACTCCAGGGAAGCACTGCTCTCTGCTTTGGTGTGTGTGTGTGGGGGGGTCAGGGTAGCAGAATTAACTCTCCTGTGAAACATAAGCCTCAAAACCCCCATCTCCCCTTGCAGATCAAACCCTACTTTCAGAGGCAGCCTGCAGAAACAGTTACATATTTTCCTGGTCAATAAACCAAGGAGATTTTGGAACAGGAGTGAGGAATTTGTAGTAATTCCTGCTTCCCCACTGTTGCCTAATCAATATCAATAGCTTATTTGTTAGCCATTTTATTTTCTATACCTTGAGATTTTATTGTTTCATTTTTGGTAGTAATAGAGCATTGACAGTAACAGGGAAAACAAGTGAACCTGACCACACAGCAGCACACCGTAACCAATTGCTCTCTTGTTAATGTGTTGTGTTGAGTAAAAGGATTTTTTTGTTTGGCAATAAATATATTTAGATAATATGGAAAATGCTTGCTTAAGATGATATTTGCAATAGCTTATAGATGTGAGGAACAGTGAGCTTTCAGCCTATTATTTTAAGATACAAAGGTGGGGATCAAAATTACTTATCTCAAAATATACTGTGCAATCCACACAGATAGTGAAAAATGCTGACTGTTTAATTGTAACGTGCAGACAATACTATTCTGACAATATGGAGGAGACTAAGGGTATTTTCAGACGTTACGAGATCACAGTGAACCACGGTGAATACCCACCTGTGATCAATGTGTCTCGAACGTCTGTTTGGCGGCCGCCAGATGTTCGCCACGGTCAATACCCGCATGGGGTCAATTTGAACCACGCTTCCCGGGCTAGCGGGGGGAATGTCCCGGGAAGCATGGTCAAAGAGATCCCCAGCGGGGACCAAAAAAAAGTAACGTCTGGCCGTGGCGAATCCGGCCCGACGCGACGGCCGCATTGGCCCCGCCACCCGCCCGTCTCCCTGGAGGGTGGGCGGCGGGAGCATGGAGGGGGCGGGGCTGTGCGGCCGCACGTTGCACCGCGTGGCCCCGCCCCTCCCAGATTCCCTGCCGGGATCCCCCCGGCACGTCTGTTACGGCGTGACGGGGTGACCCCGGCGGGGAATGAATGGGGTGATTTCGGTACGGGGCCAATGGGCCCCGTAACATCTGAAATCACCCTAAATTAACCGTTCTATTGATTGGCTATCCTAAATGTGATTAGCCATTTGTCACTGGCTAATCGTTGGGCTACAAGGTAGACCAAGATGATAACAAAGTGGTTTTTCAGAAAATTTCTCTCAGTGGAAGCATCATGGCTGGTTCAGGGTGTGGGCATTTCAAACTGCTTCAACCAACATCCTCTTTGTGTTCTGGAGGGAGAGGCAATAAGCGTGGTATGTTATATAAGGATGTTATGTTGGCAATAACGTGTGTATTTTTATTGTTGATGCTGTACCTCTGTGAAAATAATGAATGAGCATTAGGTTGTGAGGTATGTGTTTGTGCAGCTGTAGTGTTTCTGTATCAATACTTATTTACTTTATAAAAGACTGAAACTTTTGGAATTAATAAAAGTGAGTCTTGCATCCAGTGTGGCCTTTGGAGGTTCCAAAAGAGCTTTGGAGTCTTAATTTTACTTAAAATATGTGCTACTGGCTGCTAATAGTTAAACTCACTTAAATCCCAATTTCCAATTGGTAATCAATAGTTTATAAATATTTGATTCACATGCAACTGTTGGTAACACCTCTTTGGGCTTGTTTTCACAAGTAATGGTAGTTATTCTAGGAGAATTAATCCCTAGAGTAACGACCTCCCTTCTGTTTCAACAAGCAGGGAGTAGGAGGGTTACATAACTCTTCCCTTCCCTTAACTTGATCACCCAGCTTGGGAACATGCAGGAAACTGCCAGCAGGGGGAGCTCAAGTAACAAACAGTCAGACAGAGATGTTGTTTTCCCCGCAGGCCAGCACAGACAGGAGGAAGGGGTTTGTCAAGCAGCTGTGTGGGGCACTGCAGGAGAAATGACGAGGATTGCTGAGACTGCAGAGGGCTGAGCAACCAAGGAAGTTTACCTCCAGCACAGATGTGCACTCCCCTAGAGTAGGAGCCACCCTCTCCAATTTAATCCAATTTGTTTGGAGAGGTAAGTACCCTACTCTTGTTTTAACATCCCCACTTGTGTGAACAACTGAACACAGGGGAAGTTAAAGTAAATAGGAGATATTTGTCTCCAAACACACACACAAGAATGAGACCTTGCAAAAGAAAAGGGATCCAAATTCAGAGCTATTGGTCACCCTAACTTGCGGTACTGGAAAGCAAAGTAAGAACATCCCAAAGTGTTTGGCGCTAGAAAGATCATAAACTATTTACATTTAATTTGAATTAGCTGGTGAATATGGTGACTCATCAGAACATGCACTTCCACAGCAAAGCATTGATTTCAGTGGAAGCCACCTCATTTTGCCATTTCGGGTTTCTTGATTAACTCAAGTGCAGCTGCACATTTATCACATTGGAGTGAGCCAGAGTAGATGGTGATGCAGCTATGGAACTTGGTAGAGAAATACAGTTGCAATCTCCTATGCAGATGTAGGTTTCTAATCATTAAACAACAACTGCGGGTCCAACAGCCATCTTCTGTTGTCCCCCCAAGTACCAAATAGTGAGCAAACACCCTCCAGGCAAACGGTGAAAATAAACGTGCAGCCAGCTCACCGGCTTCACACTTCAGGAGGGGGTGGGGGGGCTGGCCCTGGCGTGGTCAGGTCCAAGATACAAAACAAACGTGTGCCTGACCGGACCTGTCAATGAGCCCTTCCATGCCCTCCCCTGGCAGGGGAATGGTAAACACGTGCTTCTGGGCAGCCCCACCCCCAGTCAAGATGGGCAGCCATGGTAGACCCCAATCCTCAGCGGGGGATGGGGCTGTGAACAGATGTGCACGTGTAGAGCCATCCGGGGGACCACATCTGGGCCAGCTGCCTACCAGTGGCATCATCAGGCCTAAATCTGGTGGCCCACAAACAAATGTACTTCTGATTCTCTGGCCAAAGTAGGCCATAGCGGGCCCTCATTGTGGCTATTTTCACCCAGTGAGCAGTCACTTGTTCCATATCTCTTGTTTGCTTCCCCATTATTTCCCAGTGTCATTTGTGACTTATCCAAATTGAGTACCAGTCAGAGGTCTGAGTTTAAACACGGATCAAGTCAGAACCAATTAGTTCTGGAATCTTTTGGTGCAACTCATGGTGCTAAGATTCTTCTTTTCAAAAGGTTAAATAGAATCTGTATAACTTCACTGCCAGTGCTGGTGTTCCTTTCATGATCCTGAGGTTACTCAACTGTTCTATTCTCTTTTTAATGCATTCTGATAAGACTCCATTTGGAGCTCTCCAGAGAGCCACTCAGTGCTGTGGTCTAGAGATCTAGAAACTGTTCCTTCTTTGCCAGAGTGGACAGACAGAACTTGATTTGGAAAGGAAGGTTTCAGAACTGTTTTTGTCCTGCGATTTCTCCCAGTCTCATTGGTGTTTAATTTATGTTTGTTTGTTTTGCTCAGGGGATGATGATGATTATGTATTTAATTATATATCTCAAGCAATGTACCTGGTGCTTTACAACTATTGAAAATAGACACGGTGCCCTGGCGGGCTTACAATCTAAGAGAGACAAGGGAGGGAAAACAGGGGTGGGAACAGCAGAGCGAGAGATGAGGATACGTTATCTCCCGTCAAGGTGCAGGACCTATTAGATTGGTCCACCCCCGGAGACTTATGGAACTGGATCGGTTCCTGAATGCTCTGGGGATTTTTCCCTGGACCCTGACACCCACTCTGTCAATGATCTTGTGGCCTTCTGGAACATCTTGTTGGCCGAGACCATCGCCAGGGTGGCTCCTAGGTGTTCACTGCTCTCTCGAGTCTTCCGCAGGTCCCCTTGGTTTACTGAGGCCTGCGGGATTTGAAGTGAGAGGGTAGGCAGTTAGAGCAACGGTGGCACCGGACTCAAGATGAATATGATTGATCTTAGCATAAGAGCAGTTTAAAGGCCTATGCTGTGGTAGTGCAGGCAGCAAATAAGCAGTTCTTTGCTGCCCTCATTGCGTCTGCAAGGTCACGTCTGGCGGAGCTTTTCCGGGTGGTGAGGGGTTTGGTCAGTCCTGCCTACACCTGGACCTGGAGCAATCCAGTGTCTGCTGTGACCAGTTTATTGAATACTTTGTGGACAAGATCGCTCACATCCATCATGACTTTGGTACTGCAGTTATTGCAGAGGATCATCTTGGGGCCATGGAGGCCCCGTCCTGTCCTGTTTTGTGGGATCGGTTTCAGTTGGTATCACCTGCCGTTGTTGAGTCTGTGTTGGGTTCTGTTCATGCCACTACTTGTGAACTTGATCCATGTCCATCCTGGTTGGTGAAATCCAGCCAGGGGACGTTGCAACCATTGCTGGCGGGGGTGGTTAGTGCCTCCCTTCGAGAGGGCAGAGTGCCAGATTGCCTTAAACAGGCAGTGGTTCAGCCCCTACTCAAGAAACCATCTCTTGACGCTGATGCTCCTGCAAGCTATCGGCCGGTCTCTAACCTTCCCTTTCTAGGGAAGGTTATTGAACGGATGGTGGCACAACAGCTCCAGGAGCATTTGGACCACACTGGTTTTCTTGACCCCTTTCAGTCTGGTTTTCGGCCTGGGTATGGTACAAAGATGGCACTGGTGGCCTTAGTTGATGATCTTTGTCTGGCATTGGACCAAGGTCGTCAGACATTGTTGGTCCTGCTAGACCTTTCAGCTTCATTTGACACTGTCGATCATGAGGTGTTGGTGACTCGCCTGTGGAACTATGCCAGGATTGGTGGGATGGTCTTGGACTGGTTCTGCTCTTTCCTGGCTGGGCGAACTCACCGGGTGGTCCTGGGGGAGTGTTCTTCTTCCCCCTGGGATCTCACGTGTGGAGTCCCACAGCGTGCCATTCTGTCCCCCCTCCTGTTTAACATCTATATGCAGCCATTAGGGAAGATCATGAGAGAGGTGCCAGGTATGCAGTATCATCAGTATGTGGATGATGCTCAGCTCTACCTCTCCTTTTCCATCGATCCAGGTCATGCAGTCTCCTTATTTTCCCAGTGCCTGTCAGCTGTGGGGGCTTGGATGAAGTTAAGCCATCTGCAATTGAACCCCAACAAGATGCAGGTGATGTTGGTGGATGAGGGCTTGGGGGGGCTTGGGGTGGTAGAATCTCCTCTTGTTGGGGGGGGTTCGCCCTCCCCTGGTCTCTCAGGTACGGAGTCTGGGTGTGCTCCTCGATTTACGGCTCAACCTGGAGTCCCAGGTTGTGGCGGGGAGCGCATTTCAGCAGTTACATCTTGTCTGGAGGCTTCGGCCGTATCGCTCAGACTCTGACCTTGCTACTTTCAACCATGCCTTCATCACCTCGAGGCTGGATTACTGCAACGCGCTCTACATGGGGCTGCCCGAGAAGCTGCTCCGGAGGCTGCAACTGGTGTAGAATGCTGTGGCCCACCTCCTTATGGGGGTGGGTCGCCGAGAGCATATGACATCTTTGCTCTGAGCTTTGCACTGGCTGCCTATAAAGTACTGGACCAGGTTCAAGGTGCTGGTGTTAACTTTTAAAGCCCTTCATGACCTGGGGCCTTCTTATCTGCGGGACTGCCTCATTCCCCATGTGCCCGTGTGACCCCTGAGATCATCTGTGGGGGCCTTTTTGGAGGTTCCCCGGACGAGGTGGGTGGCCACAGTTGTTCAATTATTTTCAGTAGCTACCCCGATACTCTGGAACTCTCTCCCGGAGGAGACTTG
>QEPC01009017.1:16642-37495 GCA_003113815.1 Sphenodon punctatus | reverse complement strand
ACAATACTTGCAGTACAGGAGGACTGGGGCTGGGAGGTTAATGGGCACTGGGGAGCTGGACATCCAGTTCTTACTTTATTTCAATATGTGCATCTAATTCCCTCAGGTGCCTTAACAACATGACCTTGGGTATTTTCAGACATTACGAGATCACGGTGAACCACGGTGAATACCCACATGGTGATCGTGGTCCCATAACTTCTGTTGGGGGGAATGGAAGTTCCCCCCCAGATGTTCACCCCCGTGAATCACAAGGGGGAATCACATTCAACATGCAAACGGAGGTCCTGACTGGACCATCTCCATTTGCGTGTTGAATGTGATCCCCCCCCATGATCAAGGGGACTGTCTCGTCTGTCCCCTGACCACGCCCCAGAATCAGCGGCAAGATTCCGGGCCGTGGTCAATGTCCCGGTTGGGCTGGCGGGCGCTACGGCCACATTGGCCACGGCATCCACCCATCTCCCGGAGGGTGGGCGGCCAGGGGAGTATGAGGGGGCGGGACTGTGCAGCCGCACATTGAGGCAAGCGGCCCTCCCCCAATTCCCCACTGGGATCAGCCGGCATGTCTGTTTGACGGCTGTTTTGATCCCGGCAGGGGATCAGTGGGTGATTCCGTGATGGGGCCCTGTCACGTCTGAAAATACTCCTTGTCTAAAGGTGGATCTTTCTTATTTCCCCAACACCCATTTTATAGTAGACGAAGTCTGACTAGTGGCTTACAGATGAAACAAAATGTAGGAAAACCTGTCCTAATGTCTATGGAAAGATACCCTATACTTTTAAATGATAGAGTAGTGGTGGGGGAAGAGTAGGATTTACATTTTCAGATGAAGACTGGAACAGGAGATTGCAAGAGAATTATATGACCACTTGAGAGGCCAGTTTGAAATATACACAGACCATAATATTCCATAAATTATTGTACCCAAGTGTATATACATGGACTAGGGTTAAGATGGTGTAATTAGAACCAGAAAGTAAGATGACATTCTGCTTATCATTAAGACAATGACTAAATGAGGAATTCCCTCCACAATGCCAAGTTCTTGAATTAAAAAATATACCCTGTTGATCTCTCCAGTCCTAATGGCAGTGACATTTACAGTAAGACACTGAAGAAATTCATTGGGGTCACTATTGTGTCAGAACTGATGCCAGTTATTTTTTTAAAGGAGACTTATTTATGGAAAAAGTAACAAGAAAGATAGAAAGCAAAATGGAGGAATTTGAGAGGAGATGGAGGCCATTTCCAAGCTGTATCAGAAAAGATTCATCATGATGAAGATGTGGAGGAGAAACAGATGTGGACATGGTATCCTCTGACTAAAAAAACAAAAGGATAATGGCTTTTCATCCATTTCCTTGCTGTCTATCTCCTACAAGGACTCCTCATTAGTGGTATACTTGTTTCCTCAAGCTCTATTTGCCTGTATACAACAAGAAACAGAAGTGGAAATACTTTGAAGAAAAGACCAACCTTTAAAGAAGAAAATTAAAAACTAGTTTGTTGGCATTTCAGTGCAACCAGCTCATCAAGGGCCACCTGTTTACTCTTTTATGTTTCATGCAAATTTCTTACACAAGAAAATGTAGGCAGTAGAAATATTGCTTACACTCCTCCAATTGCAGACAAACATGTCAAGAAGCCCTGGACAATATGTTGTGATTAGGAGCTTTTAAAGTTGCCTCCTTCTCTGAATTAATTCTTGATGTAATCATTTCAAGCCTTACATGCAATGTAAAGACTTTTCCTTTCCAACAGTCATGACAAAAAACCTGAAGGATCTGGTTAGCATTCTTTGCGTGCACGTGGTAAAATGTGACTCATCAAAATATTTCTTTAACCATAAGGTTGAACTAAAAAAAAAAAAAGATGATGTTCTAGATAAAGTAAGTCAAACTCATCAGATTACCCCTTTTCCAAAGTCTGTGGAAAGATTCCACTAGTAACTGGATTAAGCTCACATTATATTCTAGTGACAGATGAGTGATCTTTATTGGGTAAAACCAGACATGATGGTGGCCCGCTATGGCCCAGGACCCACGGGCACATCTATTTAGGTGCCATCAGATGTTGGCCTAGGAGTGCCCCAGAGTGGGTAGGTGCCAGGTGGCTACCTCGGTCTGCATCCTCAGAAAATCTCTGAGTCATAGAGTCACAAGGCTGGAAGTGACATCAAAGGTCATCTAGTCCAGCCCCGTGCACCACTGCAGGCCACACCCCAACCATTTTAAAAGAAGGATCCAGATGTCCAAACAGGCGAGCCACACCCATGCTGCAGGGGAAGGTGAGAAACCCGCGAGCCAACTGCCATTCTGCCCAGAGGGAAAATTCCTTCCTGAACCCAAATATGGCAATCAGATAGACTCTGAGCATGTGCGCCGACCCCACCAGCAAGTCACCTGATATGTATATGCTGGTAGGGTCAGCGCACATATAGTGCCCAGGCTTCAGAATGCTCTGACAGTCCCATCTCCAGTCACAGAAGACAACTTTGATGATACAGGAAGTGGGGAAGGAGGGAAACAAAAGCCTAACATGTATTGCTGGGGAAAAAAACCACCACCACTTTATCCTGTAGCATCAAATAATAAAAACTCTTCATAAGATATTTACCATACATTTATCCAACTCTGTTTTGAAGTTATTCAGATTCTTTGCTCCCACAACTGCCCCTGGAAGCTTATCTAGCCCAAGGTCACAGCCCGGGCTAAAGACTATCCATGCAGGCCAACATGGACCGGCACGTATGTTTGGCCCTACTATACCTGCCCCAGAGCAGGGGCCCCATGAACCCACCCCCTGCTATCTGTCATGGTGGGTGGGACAGGGCACTGGAGCAGGGTGCAGGCAGGGCTACCCGCCCACAATTTTGTTTCGCTCCCCACCCTACCTGGCCTGTGCAGGCGGTGGAATGGCTCTCTGGCCATGGGAAAATTTGCTCAGTGCCCCTTCCTGACCTGGACCATGTCAGCTGCGGTTTCCCACCCTGGGCCAGGGAGCCACCATGGTGCCCACAAATCTGTTTTTACCATTTGACTTTAAATAACTTAAAGATCAGTCCTGTAAATTGCTGAGTACCCTCAACTCCTATTGATTCAAAAGGGAGGTGACAGTACTAAGCACCTAGATGGTTCAAACACTTTGTTTCTCTGGCTGTGCTCTCAAAACCACCTACTGTCGAGTATTCTCATACCAGGGTCCTGTGTCTCAGTTGTCCCATCTGTAAAATTAGGATATCGGAGCGATCTTGCTAGCTGGGCTACCCTGGTGAACAGGAGGTAACCCCTGGTCCAGGGGGGCATCCGTGTTTTGTCTCATAGTGCTTTCCTCACTCTCTTTCAGTTTCACACACCACCACGCAAAACACCCCAGGTTGTCCCTACAGCTGTGTCCATCTTGATTCTGCACCCATGCTCTACAAATTTCTGGACAGTAATCAGTCACTTATGTAAAATGCCTTGCTTTTTATCTGGAGATACAGGGTGTTTTCAGACGTGACGGGGCAACTTCGCCCCATCACGGAAACAACCCTCAGATTCTCCGCTGGGATCACTCCGGCATGGCCAACAGACGTGCCGGGGGATCCCGATGGGGAATCGGGGTGGGGTCGCATGGCGCAACGTGTAGCCACACGGCCCCGCCCCCTCCACACTCCCTCGCCGTCCACCCGATATGACCACGGGCCGGAATCCCGGTGGGGATTCCGAGCCGTGATCGCCATCCAGACGTGATGGGCCCCTTTATCCCCACCAGGAATCTCCTTCACCACGCGATCGGCGCTGGCCCCGCGGATTCAGCCAATCGCGTGGTGAATGTGATTCACAGTGGTGATTGAGCATGGCGAACATCTGGAGGGGAACTTCCGGTTCCCCAACGGACATTACGGGACCATTCCCCACCACAGGGTATTGACTGTGGTTGAGCATGATCTCGTAACATCTGAAAATACCCACAGTCATTCAAATGCCATATTTTATTGGACCAACTTTTGTTAGTGAGAACATGCAAACTTTGAATGTATACTACGCACACATTTTCTTCTAAATGAACCTATTATAATTGTCACACACACACAAAATATTTATTTGTATCCTTAAACTTGAAATTTTCCATTATACAAAAATCAGCAAAATGATACTAAAACAAAACAAAGTGTCTGTCTGTCTGTCTGTCTCTCTGGGAAGAAAATGGATTGTAAGCCTTTTAATTTCCTCTGCATGTATGGGGGAGCTTTGCCAGGGAGGTCTACTTCAAAGCACTCTGGAATGGGGATACTTCCAAGAATATGGCATGGATTCTTCTACCGACTGTTACCACACAAGGAATGGAAAAATGTGTCATTCTTCCCTTTCGAGAGGCCGTGATCCTCCCTTTCCAATCCTGCTGTGTTACAAGGTAGTCCGCTTCCTGTGGATAACATGTAAGGCAGTCGGCTAGAGGGGATGGGTGTGTGTGTGTGTGTGTCTTTTTTGTTGTTGTTCCATCCTTTTCCTCCTAGAGGACATTAATGTTTCCTTAGGGTATCCTGTCTACACTAATCTTAAATCTGTCAGCCTCTAATGAAGAGAGGACTGCTGTACTTGGAAAGGAGTGGGCAGGACAAATTTCTAACTTTACTTCCATGAATATCAGAAGGATTTAAACCCTTCCCCTCGCAAGTGAAACACAGTCAAGAAATTCATGCTTTGTCCTAATCTGAAACAGTATTGCCTCAAGGTTCCAAATGTAGAGCTGAAAATATGCAACAATCTTTGGTGCATTAGGAATTGCATATCGTTTACATCCTCTGTGAGGCTGTTTAAGATCATTGTTTACTGTTAAGGAGTCCTTAAGTGATTATTGCAAAATATGATATGTTAAATGTATGACTTCTAAATACTTTACTTCAGAAAAAAATCTTTCAAGATAGACAGATGCGAGGACATAATGATTGCCATATGTCAAGAAAGATTTCATGGTTTAAAAATGGTGTTGTGCAATGCTTCTCTAAGTTCCCATAAAACCAACACATTTATGAGTTCCTGAGGCTTTCCTTTCAGGGAAGGTTTTATCAGTGGAAAACAATGGCTCTTGACCTTTGTATATCTCATGGCATATTCACATTGACCATGATATCCCTGTTAGTGGGTCTGTAGGATATAAACTGAGCAGCCACTATCGGGTCTGCATTTATATGCACTAAACTGTATTGCATTAGGCTTTGGTTTTATGATGAATTCAGAAAATTCTTCATTAACGGTTCTTCTGAAAGTGGAATTCTTGGGTGATCCTGTAAAATTCTGGTCTCAGACCTTTAAAGATTCCAGAACAAAAGGAGGAGGAATTGCTTGAAAATAAAACATCTTTCTGAAAACCACAAGTATCCCACAGTGGAAACTGACAAAAAGTCTATTAGGGTCTTTATCAACAGCCTTTGTGTGCTATGCTTTCAAGTGATTTTGTAAAAAATCCCCAAAAAACAACAAACCACTGCCTGCTAGAGGCAATGAAATTACAAATTAACAGGGGCTTTGTCTATTTTTTTGTTCAGTTTGATGCTTGGACTCTGATAAGATTAAAAAAGACATTCATTCATAATGAGCAACATGTAGAGAGATGTACCTGAAACAGTTAATTTGCTGCTACAGAACCAATGCCAGGATCTGATCCTAACATTAGCTGCAATCCCATTCATATCATATCATATCAACCTCAGTTGCCAGCTCACTCTTTATCTGTGATGAAATCATTTTATTTTACCATTTCTTTTTATCACAAACTGGCAAAAGAAAAAGAGCCTTTGTTTTTATTTTCCAGTTATTTCTAACTCACCATATCAACTCAGAGGAAAGAAATGAAAGTAATCTTTATTTCCATGTACCTCCGGAGCCATCTGCACATTTACATGTTTGCCAAAAGCATTCTTGATTAATTCAGCTATTCCAACTAGTTCTCTTTGTTAACTAGTATTTAATAATCTCCAAGAGAACATTTAATAAATAGGTGAATCCAGGACATGTCTTAGGATAGACTGAAACCTGATCTTATCTTTCTCCTTTAAATGTTTTGCTTATTACATTAAATCCTCAAGCTAAAGCTTAGTGTAATCAAATAAACCCAGCATTAACCACTTCAGTTCCTGGTGTTAAGGTTCAATCTGACTCAAAGTTATAATTCCTGACTCTTGGTATATGGCTGCTTTTAAGATATATGAGTGTGGTTCAAGATCACATCTGGAAAGAAAGATCTAGCTTTGAGTTTGAACTTAAGGAGGCCATGCTACCTGTCAGCTCCTCATAGCCCTTTGATAAAGCATTCCGTCACAGATAACTGCAGCTAATTCCTCAGTAAGCTGGATCTAAATAGTGCAAATTGTGACTTGAGGAACCTACACTTTTTAGCACTCTGGTGTAACAGACTGCAAATTCTCAGCTAGCTAAATTTAAGCAAAAAAAGACACTTTAAAGCAGCTGAATATGAAAAACACATATCACAGTCAATACAGCATCTTGATATGAAATCCATGCTTGTTATATTTTCTCTATGCATTCAGTTTTCAATAGCCACATACCATTGACAATATTTAAGAGTATCGTAAAATGTTCTGTGAATGATTTGGCAGCTGAATAGGGACCAGTTGAAGCTTTTGGCAATCAAGGAAGCAGCAGAGGCAGTTTGCGATTGTAGGATAAGCATCATAGTAGCTGCACGTTTCTGCTAAAACAATCAGCAATGAATTTGTTACAATAATGACACTGACATTGTCTTCTGAGAGTTTCAGCATTCAAAGCCCAGTGAGATGAATGAGGCAGTTCAGACCCTTCTGTAGACTCAGGAGGGCAACATTTTAAAACCCCAGCTATCAAACTCTTTAACAACTATATTAACCTACTTAATAAGAGGATGTCTTTTCTAAGTCTAAAAAAAATCAAAGCAATTTCATGTAATTGGACTTTCAGCAGGGAAAGTAGGGAAAGAATGGATGCATGTCACTATAAAATATTATGTTTTGTTTCTATGCAAATTTAATTTCAGTCAATGCTAATGTTGTGTAGAGAACACTTACAAACAATCTCATTAATGGGTAGCATCTTGCGGGCACTGCTTAGGGTGTAACCTTTTATACTAGTTCTATTATATCTACATTACCTATTTTATACTACTTATAATGAGAGATAGATTAATAGATAGATGGTTTTATTTATATAGCGCCCCTCGGTCTTACATGGAACTTGGAGCACTTCACATTACATAAATATAAAATATAAACAATATAAAACAATTTAAAACAATTTAAGACAATTTAAAACAAGAATAAAAGACTTTAAAATAGGGGAAGGAAAAAGGGAGAAGAGGATACATTGGGGGAACTGGCAGTCGATTTTTAAAGCACCTAGAAAATAAATATGTTTTCAGGTGCTTTTTAATGGTAAGGAAGGAGGAACTGAGATGGAGATCCGGAGGGAGCGAGTTCCACACAGAGGAATGCACACACAGCTAGAAGTATCTATAGCAAGCGACCATTGCCAATTTACTTTTTTTTAGAAAGGATCTCTAAATTGACTGAACTGAACCAAATGGTGGCTTAAGTCTGCTTCCACCTGAGTCAATGGTCCTTTTCATATGAGAAGTCCCCCCACCCCATATGTGACTGGGTGGGCAGGGGTGTGTGTCCATGTGACAGCCACTGGGGGTGCATAGAGGTGTGCGCTCTCTCCCGCTCTCCCCCTATCTCCACTGATGTTCCACAAATGGAAGCATTGAAGCATTGAACAAAACAGAGATGCCTCTGGCCCTTTTCACACGGGTGCCCCCCCATGCAAGGGGAATGGGTGGGCACTTGTAGGAATGGCACCCGCAGTGGGTGGGCGTGCGTCCGAGCTCCACCCACCTCCACCCATCACCCACTCATGGAGCAACCGGCGCCAATGCCGGTTGCTCCGTGCATGGAGATGGGTGGAAGTGGGTGGAGATGGTTGTGCGTCCACACACCCATCTCCACCCACTGTGGACACACACCCATCCGCCCACGCACCGCAGCCCGTTTGAAAAGGGCCTCCGTGTGTGCACTGGAGATTGGTGGAGGTGGGTGGAGATGGGTGGAGATGGGTGTGCATCCATGTTACAGGTCGCACACGCACCGCGGCACACACACACACCCTGCACCGCGACTCCTCGCAGCCCATTTGAAAAGGACTAATGATAGATTTGCCATTAGCCTATCTGAAGGCAGGGGGAGGGCAATGGTGCTAGGGCATTTGGTACTGGGATGGAGGGCTCCAGAAGAATACTGAGGACAGCATGGGAATCTTCTCTGTGAGGAGCCCTGGGAATGCTGAGTTTGGAGCTGTGTGTGTGTCTACACATCCTCCTGCAATGAAGCTGCATCAAGGACTGAAGTCTTGACCCCTATTGCACATGACTCAGGAGCCCAGTGTACACATGGGGAGCTTGTCCACCTCACCAGTGTTCCTTTGCCTGTCAGAATGAATGGAGGGCTGGGCTCAGGACCTACCACTAAACCTATAGGACTCTGCACATAAGCTGAAACTTGAGCTCTAGGTGGGAGTAGATTCATGGTAAGGACTTTTCAAACTCCCTCCCGTACATTCCTGATTAATTATCTATCAGTATTATTTTTTATTTATATCCTACCCTATCCCAGAAGGCTCAGGGTGGCTCACAGCGTATTAAAAACAAAATGCGCATACGTTTAAACAGCCTCTAGTTTGAGAAGCTATTCGTATTTGCTAGATCAACAAGTCATATTTATTCTAAACCCACAAACAAAGGCTTCTCTTTTCTTCCTGTGGACATGAAAGCTTTGATTTGAAAGCCTTGTCCTCTAAGGAATATTAACAGCCTTTGAGCTCCCTCCAAGCAGATGTTGTGTAGAGTACTGGATTTTAGAATCATGTATTTTATTTATGTATTTATTTCTAAGAATAATAATTTGGATCTTTATGGGGGGTCAGTCATTTGTTTATAAACCCCCTGCAATACGTTTGAATAACAGGGTTCCCTTTCTTCCCCCACCAAAATATGAGTGAGCTTCATTCTGGTGTCTCTCAAATTGGATTAGGGGAGGAAAACATGGCCCAAAAAACTACAGTGCAGAGGAAACCCCCCCCCCCAAAAAAAACAACCCCAAAGGATAAGAAGAGGGAGCCAGCCTCTGTCTTCCTCTGCAAAGGCAGAGATAGGAACCAGGCCTGCTAGTTGATAGGAGTATGCATGAGTACGTGTTTGTAGCACTGGGCCAGAATGCAGAAAAGGTTGGCCCAACTACACTAGAGATGAGGCAGTTTGGTAGGCTAGATCCTCAGAGTGCTGTATAATGTAACAAGTAGTGTTTGTTAAGAAAAGACAGAGTGGAGGGGAGGGGAGGGGAGGAAGCACGGATAATTTGAAAATAGTTCACATAAGTTAAGCATGTGAAGTTCTGGTTGCTTAACAGAAATGTACCACTTGAACTCTGAATCACTCACCTCTCTGGAGGAGTTGGTCTATGTCTTGAAAGGTGCTACTAATGCTGTCCAAACCTTTGACATTTCACTGGCTTTGTGTCAAGAAGGAAAACCTGAGTAAGTTTCATTAATAACTGCATACAAAATCTTTATTTCCACTAGTGCAACACTTTTACTGAACCAAAATGATGTGTTCCCATCACAGCAAAGGATGGGAGATAAAGATAAAAAAGAATTCCCCTTTGGGGCGTACATGGTCAGCAACAGTCAGTCAGCTTGGGAAGAACTTTGCCACAGCAGGTGCTCAAACAGGTTCAGTGAACAGAACAAATGATTAAACGCAGGCACTAGTAAGAAATGAGTGAAATTAAGGAGGAAAATGAGATCAATCACCAACATTTTCACACTTGGCAGATTTTTCTGCAGTTTTGGGGGTGGGAAGTGGGGAGGGAATTTGCAAATATTTGTATTACATGTGGTTTTAAGAGAGAGTGTGTTTGCCATGTTGGTCCCAAAAATAGGTCATAGAGACACAGTAGTGTAGATATCTTTTATTGGACCAACTTAGTTTGGTGGAGGTTTGCAAGCTTTCAGACTAATTATGAGAATTGGGTGAAGGTGAGGCTCATGGAAGGTTAGTTTTCTAAGGGATTAAAAGAGCAAAATCAGAAAGGCATGGGGAGTCTCTAAAGGACTTAGAAGGGGGGGGGGGAGGAGCAAGCAGAGCTGAACTGTTCTCACCTAAGCCCTCGAACAGAGACTTCCACCTTGTCTTACGAAACGAAAGGGCTAAGAAGGCCAGTGCCTTTAGGGGCTTTGCTACTAAAAATGGATGTCTCTTATAACCACTTACACAAGGAAACATTCATTGCTCCCTTTACTATCGTCCAGCCTTAGGCAACCACCTGTTTCTCCTCACACGGGTTCTGGAAGTGAAAGTCAGTGGGCAGAGGAGTCTCGGTGTCACAGAAACAATGAGTGGGGATGCCAGAGTAGGAGAATCACCCTCAGGCTTCACGGCTTACAAGATTTTAGACTAGTGTTTGCAGCTGCAGCAGCAGCAGAATGCAGAGCTACAGATAGTCGCCTTTCCCACATAACCTAATAGAAGTTGGTCTCAAGGTTTAGCCCTGACCCCCAAAGCAGTTTTCTCAGTATCAAGATTAAAGGAAGACACAGCATCTGGCGTTAATAAGTCTATAATCAATAAAGGAAAAGGAACAACAGCATAATGTTGCAGCCATGTCTACTGCTCTGTTGTCTAGCAACACATTGTGATGTTATCATGGTTGTGCTTGGATGCAGCCACAGATGGGATGATAAAAATGTGGATTTATTTATGAATGTCTTGTTTATATATCTTATATATAAGAAGAAAAGAGAAGCCTTTGTTTGTGGGTTTAGAATAAATATGACTTGTTGATCTAGCAAATACAAATAGCTTCTCAAGCTAGAGGCTGTTTAAACGTATGTGTATTTTGTTTTTAATACGTTGTGAGCCACCCTGAGCCTTCAGGGATAGGGTGGGATATAAATAAAAAACATACTGATAATTAATCAGGAATGTATGGGAGGGAGTTTGAAAAGTCCTTACCATGAATCTACTCCCACCTAGAGTTCAAGTTTCAGCTTATGTGCAGAGTCCTATAGGTTTAGTGGTAGGTCCTGACCACTAGTAAGAAATGAGTGAAATTAAGGAGGAAATTATATATTCTCTCTCGATATAGATATAGATAGATATAGATATAGATTGAGAGAGAGAATATAATTTCCTCCTTAATATATACAATGGCTCTTGTATATATTGTCAGTGGGAGACGGCAGTATCAGGCCCCCGGCCCCCGATGAACACCCCGTTCCCAGCCCCAACAGTCCCGAAAGCCCCCTGACCTGTGCGGGGAAGAGGCCCCGCTGGGACGGCTCCCACAAACCCCGGCGGTAGCAGCGGCGGGGCCACAGACTGAAGCCACACCCCCAGTAGCTGCAGGGCAAACAGGAAGCCCCTTGCCGCTGCCGATGATGACGGCAGACTCACTGGCAATAGCCATGCCCCCAGCAGCAAGAAGACTTGTAGGGGTTCCCCCGCCCCCGCAGCGCCGCTCAGAGTGGCTACGAGCACGCATGGGGGGCGGGGCATAGAGAATAAAGACCAGCGCCGCCTGGGGAACGGCGCTGGTGATTAGCGGAAACCGGACCTTTGAGCGAATCTTGCATGTGAGTGCAATTGTCCCTGAGTGCGAGCCTTGCCCGAGCGTACGAGCCCTTTCCTTTGGAACCCTTCGTCTGAGTGCCTGCCGGTGTGAGTGGAGAGTACAAAAGTGTGGTGAGTGAGTGTCCCTTTCCTGCCCTGTTCTTGGAGACCTTACTGTTGGAGGTGAGTGCCCCGTGTCCCCCCTGGGTGACCCCCCCTCACCCCCCTTGCATTCTGTGTCAGAGTGGTAGTGAGGAGCAATTGTGGGGCAGCCTTGGTTCTCGGTCAGCAGCGCCCTATGATGATAGGGGCTTGTTCTCTTTAATTAGAGGTGAAAGCCCACTCACTATCCTGACGGGCACGTGTCCCTCCAGCTTCCTTGCTCTGACCGAGAGAACCTCTGGCAGCGTGTGTGTGGTCCCCTTTCCCCTATCCCCATAACATATATATTGAGAAAGAGAATATATAATTTTCTCCTTAATTTCACTCATTTCTTACTTGTGCCTGCGTTTAACAGTTCGATCTATTCACTGCATCTGTTTGAGTAATATATATATATATTACTCTACCTACTATATATATATATATCCATCCACTTATACAAGGAAAAAGTAATTGCTCCCTTTAATATATTCCTGCTTTAGGCAACTATCACAGATGCACTTGCCTTTTAAGTCTGTAACGTCCTAAGGATAAAGATTTTGTGCGTGTGCGTGTGCGTGTGCGCGTGCGCGTGCGTGTGTGTACAAGGGTGTAGCTACCATAGAGACCAGGGGGCTCAGTTGAGCCTGGGCCCCTGAATCTGAGAGGACCCTTTGTAAGCAGCCTGAGCACAACTAGGAATTTTTGAGAGGGGGAGGGAGTGGGGCCAGGACTCCACCCCTGTTCACTTTGAAAAAATTCTTAGTGGCACTCTGGCAGCTTACAAAGGGCCCCACTAAAAAAGAAGTTTGAAGAGTAGGTAGCGTTGGCGTGCTGTCCCCACCCACTCTTAAAACTTCCTTCCTGACAAGATTTCTGCCACTCTGGGGCAGAGTAGAGAACTGCTGGTAGCTGGGATGACACCGTCTTCATGGATAATCCCTGACTCCATGGATGTTAACAGACAAAAGATTAGCCTACTGAAGTCTGGGGTCGCTCTGTGGAGCTCCCACGAAGCTGCCACTAGCAGGTTCCACACAACGAACTGGACAGATGGACAGACGTTCTTCTCTGTGGCACTCCTTTCTCCCCCTCCACCACTGAGTTGCAGTCACTCCCCAGACCACTCTACGACTCTATGGTCCTGGTTGGGCTGCGCGCGCCGCGCACCCTAACACATGGAAGGTGTCTACGTGGGCTGACATTCCTCCGCATCAACCAGCATTCACCCAGATGGTGGGGGGATGACGCCATGAGTGGGGGCCATGGAGTGGGCAGGTGGCAGGGCGCGTAAACCTCTGGAGGCCACCTAACAGACAGGCAGGTGGCCACTCATCGAGAGGGGGCCTAATCTGGGCTTCTCTCCTGTCTGTTTTCACCCTATGTTGGAGATCCCCACCCCTTTGCCCTTGGGGGTGTGTGGCGATAACTGGGATATGAGCCCAGGTCCTCCACAACTTTGCTACGCCACTGTGTGTATATATCCGGAATGGGCAAAGTTTCCTAATCCTGATAGCCTCATCCATTTACCACAATGGGGCCAAAGAGCTACCTGTGGCTCTAGAATCACAGTTTGACCACTTCTGGTATATATATATACTCAAACAGATGTATATATACCAGAAGTGGGCAAACTGTGATTCTAGAGCCACAGGTAGCTCTTTGGCCCCATTGTGGTAAATGGATGAGGCTATCAGGATTAGGAAACTTTGCCCATCCCGGATATATACACACAGTGGTGTAGCAAAGTTGTGGAGGACCTGGGCTTATATCCCAGTTATCGCCACACACCCCCAAGGGCAAAGGGGTGGGGATATATATATATATGTACTATAACATTCATTTCAGTGGGCTTTGGAGAGATGCCTAGAAAATACATATAAGGAAGTGCCTTGGAGCATTTTATCAACCAGAATCTGAGTTGAAAAGGAGAAACGACAGTAGGAAAACCTAAGTTTAAAAACAGTTGAATTTCTGCCAAACCACTAAGTTCTTAGGCAAATCCTCCCCCAGAATCCTCATGATAAAAAATAAAAATAAACATTCAGAAAAACAAATAATACACAACATTTAAAAACTTCATTATTAATAAACCCAGATGAGTATCTGAGATGACCCATCTCTTTGCAGTTCTTCTCACTGGATTATGTTTTTGCAGTAAGTGGTTTGTTGCACATGCACAGTAATGAATTATGTCTTCATACCTTTGACTGTGCCATTATTGAAAGAAAATGAATTGCCTGTTTTTCTAAGTAATATTCATTTAGCCTGCCATGTATTAATTTCTATTATTCCAATATTTCCTTGAAATTAAACTGCTGCATACCATGAACTATGATTAGGAGTATTTGCCTGGGTCTTGCAGGCAATCAATTGTCTCATTTAATTCATTCCTTAAGAAGATATTTGTCTTAGGAACAGTAACAGTCATTTAGAGCATCAACTAGGATATACATCCTGATGTAAAAATGTTCAAAATCATTAACTAAAGTGATTCCTGACTCCTTCAATTACAAAAAAAAAAAAAATCTACTTGAGCTAGGAATTTCAGTCACAAGGCCCTTTTCACACGGACATGCTAACACTAATAAAATGGGTGTTACATTTTATTATACATGTTACAGGGCACCCATAGAGCACACCTGCAGTCCTGAAACATGTATAATAAAATGTAACACCCATTTTATCAGTGTTAGAGTGTCTGTGTGAAAAGGGCCATATTTTCATATTCACATATGCCCATCAAATTTCATTTTAATCATTTGCTCATTAATAGTAACAGCCACAGTGATCCAGATGATTCCAGTTTGATCATATCATTTGACACAGTCAGGACAGCAGGGGGGCAGGGAAGGAGGTGCAGGGAAGACAGCAGTGGAGGCCAGGAAAGTGGCATACCACTCACCTAAAACACCTAAGGGGATGCCATTCATCTAGAGCTAATGCTGTCTGGGAGCAAGCTGGACTACATTTCCCAAAATGCTCCCAGAGAACTTTAAGAGCATGCTCAGAGAAACCTCATTCAAAACACAGGAAGGCAGAGTCCAGAGCAGGGCACCCGGCTCCTGCATGACTTTTAGGTAAGTGGTACCCCCCTTTTTTGGCCTCCGCTGCCCTCTTCCCTGCACCCCCTTCCCAGCCTCCTCCCACTGCTCTGTTGACTCCCCCCTTCCCTGGCCCGTGCTTCCCTCTTCCCTGGCTGTGCTGCCTTCTGTCCCCCGGTTCCTGCACTCGGCCAAGGTTTTTCCAAGTCCTGAGTGGCAGAACAATTCCTCAGTCATTTGGAACTCAGAAAAATGAGGTCGAATGGCCAAGTACTTGGTAAAATTGAGTAAAGTCTGAGCCCTGAGTTTCAACCCTATTATCTACCCACTCGTTGGCTACAGGATGTAAAAAACTGGATGCTGTAGCATGCTTTGGGAGTACTAAATATCTCCACCATCATCATTTTTCTTATTTTGATCACATTAGTAAATGCAGTTTTTTAATGTATGAAATATTGAATGCCCTCCTTGATACACAGTACTAAAGGTTCTGATCTAAAAGCTTACTGAAACCATTGGGTATTTTCACACAGACATGGGAGTGCACAACACCGGAGCAAGTTTTAAATGGCTATGGCAGCTGCTGGGGCCTTTGGTTCACCTGCATGGTCCCCCCCCCCCAAGCATTGTGGGTGGATCGATGGTGCAGGCATTGTGGGTGGATGCTCTCAGCCCCAGCCGAGAGGGGGGCTGCAGCGGCCATCCACTGAGGAGACAGACAGCAGCCCTGCCTCTGGCTGCTGCCCTGGGATTAGGCTGCCTGCTGTGCTGGTGGTACTCTGGGTTGTCCCTGCCCTGGAGCAGGGACAACTTGCGCCACCTCTGCTCTGCCTCCACATCTGGCGTGCTGCCTTTACACAGGCAGCCCACCCAGGGGTGAGGCGGGGTAGGTGTCCATGCGAAGACACCCATTGAGAAAGCCTCCCATTGACTTCAGTGGGCTACAGAGCATTCTTTAAATGTAGTTGGATTTTTCTTTACATGTATGCTTGAAATGAATAACTAATAAAGTTACAAACCCCCCAAACCTCATTGTCATCAAAAACACTATGAAATTGTGATTTTAATATACTTTATTTAAAAAGTACACAGTTTTGAATTGTTCTCAATGGGACAAAGCAGAAAGTAATGGCCACTTGTGTCTATCTATATCTATTGAAGTCCTTTCTTGATGAATTGTGACAATCATATGGCAAATTCATATTTGCATGACTTGCAAAGAAAAAAATAAACTTTTTTTCAACATATCTTTAAGAGTTTATATCACCCACAGTTTAAAATCATGAAATGCTGATGTTTTGACTATATTTCATGTCTTCTATGTTGCACCATTTTCAGTTCACAGTTTATCCATGTATTTAGCATGCCAAGAGAACACATCAGTCAATGTCACCTTGAGAAAATTGTCAAAAGGAGAGGAAGAAGAACAAGAGCAGGTTTAGCACTTAGGCCTAGAACGCCACCACATTCCCTTGCGTTCTCCTAAAGAAAAGAACAAAGCAACGTTAAGAGAGATAGCACCACGGTTCATTAAGCTATGTTCATATTTCTCAACACTCATACAGATGATGGCTGACAGAATGAAGAACAGAAACCTATAATTAATTGGAAAGTGGAAATGCACAATATTGGAGCTTGATTATACAAATTTCCTGATATCAAGTGAAATCTTTCCATTGATTTCAATATTCTTTGGATTAGTCTATCAAAGAATAATTCTTCATTCTAAAAACATAGTGAGGATACATACTTTTGCACTTTGATTTATTGGTCTTACATTAGTCTGATTACTGATGTTACACACTGGAGTTATATCAACTTTAAGCAGGTACAATCATTAGCGGGGTAGAGAATCAAGCCCACAATGTGCACCCTTTATTAAGTATACTTGGTACTTGTGTAATGCATCTTCAAAATGTAGCACAGGGGTCTCCATTAAGAAGATAACATTTAACACAATTATCATATTTTAGCAATCAAGATGTTAGAATTAATTCTTATAAAAGGGAAAAATCCTGCCCCCTGCGTAAACAGTTAGCTGGACTTGGTTTCAGGGAGTAACTCAGATAAGGGAATCCTGGTGTCAGTGTTACAGCCAAGATAAGATCTCAGGAGTTCCTGGTCCTGAGCTTAAATATCGCTGTGATATCTTCTGTTGTGATGTGCAAAAGCAGAAGTTCATTAGAAAATGGACAACAAAGAGTAAACAAAACAAAAAAAGATCTGACACTTAGTTCTGCTTTGGCTTGCTGGGTTCCAGGAGCCACCGGCACATCTATTTTGGTGTCACCAGATGTTAGCGCGAGAGTGTTCCGGGGCGGGTAAGTGGCTAACCTAGGCTGCGTCCTCAGAAAATCTCTGAATCACAGCCCAGGTTAATGGCCAGCACATATGTTTTGGTGTGGGTTGGGGGCCACTATGGCTGCCTTACATGCTGTGGGTTGGGAGCCACCATGGCCAGCCACCGTGGTTACCTATAATTGGCTGCCTATCATTGGCTGCCATGGCTGTCCATCATAGTGGGGACGGGGGTTGAGAGTAGGAAAAGGTGGGACTGGCAGCCCACACGTTTGTTGAGCTCCTGACTCTATCTGGGTGGCAGGATGGCTCTCCGGCCACGGGCACATTTGTCTGGGGCCCCAACAAGGCCTGGGCCATGTCGGCTGCGGTTTCTTGCCCTGGGCTGGGGTGCTGCCACTAGGGATGGGTGAACGCAGTTCAGAAGTTTGGAGTTTGGACCAAACTCGACCAGTTCAGTCGACCGAACCGAACTTCTGAACCGAACTCGATTTTCGAACCGAACCAAATTTCCGAACTTGGCTCTGTTCGCCCATCCCTAAAAGATAATATTCCATTAAGTTCAATGGCGTCTGAATTTCCGAACTTTGTTCAGAAGTTCAGAGTTTGGACCGAACTCGAATAGTTTGGTCGACTGAACCGAACTTCCGAACCGAACCAAACCGAATTTCCGAACTGAACCGAACCGAATTTCTGAACTCAGTTCTGTTCGGCCATCCCTAGCTGCCACACTATGTTTGTTTGTTTGTTTGTTTGTATGTTTGTTTTTACCCAAAGATGATCAGATATGGAATTATTTCTATAAGAGGAGATGATCAATAGGTTAGACTATTCAGACTGGAAAAGAGATGACTGAGGGGGGATATGATAAAGATTTACAAAATCATGAATGGAGAGAAGTAAGCAAACAGGGAACTGTTATTTAACCCTTTTCAAAATACTAGAACTAGGGGACACCTGATGAGATCAACTAGCAAAAGTTTTAAAACAAAAAAGGTATTTTTTACACATAATATGCAGCTAGCCTGTGGAATTCAATGCCTGAGGATGTTATGAAGGCCCATAGCATAAAGGATTGGATAACTTCTTAAGAGGATAGGTTCACAAACAGCGATTAGTCCAGCTGGTCAAGGAATGCAACCTCTGACTGATAGGAGCTAGGAATGACCAGCACAGAATGGATCACCCCATTTATGACCTGTTTCTATACTTTTCTAACTCAACTGAAGCTGGCCACTATTGGAGACAGGATGCTGGGTTAGAGAGACCATTGTTCGGACTCAGTATGGCAGCACTTATGTTCTTATAACAAAAAGCAGTGGAAAGGTTTGTATTGCTTGCAACCTTTAGTCAGCTCTCTTTGGCACCCAAACTAGAATACTCAAAAAATCTAATTGCTTTTCACCATATCAGACATTTTTCTAAATATCTATTCTAAAAATATAAAATTTAAATAAAAAATAATAATTAAAACTTACTTCAGGATGGAATCCATGACAGGATTCTGGACGTCTTCTAATTTTCTGAGATTTTAAACGTTCACATTTAAGGGATTCATTATGTTCACAGTAGTTAAGGAGAGATCTTATGAGATTACATTTAAAAACATTTGAAGTTTGCCAGAGTAGATTTAAAATTAAGATAGCACGCGTCCTCTCCTTCCTCCTCCCCGGAAAAACAAGCAAACACATTTTTTTTAAGTGATCCATGATTCTAGTGCTGCTGTTTCCAATGCCATGTACTTTAGACTGACATGTTCTTCCATTGCAAACCTATACTTTCAAATGCAACAGTAAAGACTAGCTTTAGATTCCTTTTGGAAAGAAACTAATTCCAAAATAGAGAGTGTCAACTGAATGAAAAGAATGCTGAGACATAACATCAAATTCTTTGCAACAGAATCTATTTTTTATAGAAAAGATCACAGAGCACTATCTTTCAGCAGACCAATTGAGGCCTACAATAACAAATTAAAGAAAGAACATTTGGGAAAATACTATAAAATGAAGTATCTGCGTTTTTAAAAGTTATCTTTGGCATTGTGTACTGAGAAATACTGTTTCCGTATCAAAGTTTTCAAAATAAAGGATATACCTTATTTCTATAGGTGCCATGGTAATAGGTGGAAAAGAGTCACAGTTGCATTCATTACCTACTACCACCATGAAGAGATTACTGTTTTGGATTTGCTGGATAACAAAGGATCTGCAAAAGTAAGAGTTAATAATTAATAGTGAATCTATCATTTGAACAGGACCACAATTCTTATTGCAGGCTTTCATAAGGTAAAGTTAAATATCAGAGACAGTGAAATTTGCTCAAAGTAAAAAGTTCATGTGCAGTATCAGCATCAATGGGAGTTTTGTCAGTGAAAAGGTAGATAACAGGATCAAGTCCAAGTCTCCCTCCCCCATATATTGTGATGCCATTCTATGCCTGGGAGCAGTTGCATAGAAGCAGCTTTCCATAGTGGATTCCACCTCAGTAAAATAGAGTGGCACACAAAAGAGCAATGAGTGGTAGTCTGGGATCAGAGCTATACATATGCCCATTGCCTCCCCTGTGGTCATGGGAGTCAGGAAGTGAATTTCAATATAACCATAGATTTCCATTATACTCTTGAGTTTCTGCATCAAACTGTATAATTAATGATATGTTAAGTATTAGAATACCCTAATCATACAATTACCTGCCAGGAGAACAATCTGGATATTGCATGAAAAAGCATAAAATAATAAGAGGGACCTTGCTGAGCTGATATATTGCCTTAAGGAGACTGATCATAACAGAACAAATATTATGCCCCAAATCTTTTAGAAGTCCAGAACTATATTTTATAACTGACAAGAAAAGTTTCCGCACAGATTTATATCTTACCATCTTAGATGAAAAGGCTAAGTGGTTCAAATGATATCTTTTATTGGACCAACTGTTCTTGGTGGAAATAAGCAAGCTTTCGGACCACACACTTCCTCAGGCATTTAGCATAGCCATGGCATGTAGCATTAGCTGAAGTAAGACAGCGAAGTACACACGAGATCCAACACTAAACAAATGCATCACAACCTTCAAAGAGCAAAAAGCAAAAGCCTGAGTCTGATTCAGCTTCCACTGAAATTGTGCTGAAACTCAGCCCTCCGTTTCCTCATGAAACACTGAGGACTGGTGCATTCAGCCTCAATTTTCTGAATTTCGCAGTTCCGATGAAGGGCCCCAGAACTTTGGAACTTGGCAAAACTCGAACAAGTGCAGGGGAGGGGGCCAAAGGGTAGGTAAACAGGGGCCATCCAGCCCCTACTCCCCTTTCTCTGGCCCCCACTGTCCATTATTATTATTATTATTATTATTATTAGACATTTATAAAGCGCCAGTCGTATGACCTGGTGCTGTACAGAACATAGAATTAGACGCGGTCCCTGCCTGTGGCTTACAATCTAAAAGACAAAAACAAAGGGGGGGGAGACAGGGAGAGGGGACAGTGGGAGAGACATGGGAGAAGACAAACAAACATTCAGGCGGATGCAAAGTCTCTGGTGTGTGTACCTGGCTTGGTTACAAGGAAGTTGGTAGCAGCAGTCAGCAGAGGAGGGCCGACAGTAAGAGTAAGGGGAAAGGCTAGCGGGCATTGGGAAAGGCAGCATGGAAAAGGTGGGTCTTGAGGAGGGATTTGAAGGAGCGGAGGGAGGAGGCAAGGCGGATGTTGGCAGGGAGGGAGTTCCAGGCATG
>QEPC01009017.1:3683-15895 GCA_003113815.1 Sphenodon punctatus | reverse complement strand
CCCACTAGCCCCCCACTCCCTCTTCCTTGGCCCCCACTGACCTATTCCCTCCTGACCTCTGTTGCTCCCACTGTCGCCCCCCCACTTCTACATGTCATCAATGGGTACTTTCAGACATGACGCTAACCACCCTTTAACCACCCTTGGTGGTTATTTATGCATGTTGCAGGGCTGCATAAGACACCAATACAGCCCTGCAACATGCATAAATAACCACCAAGGGTGGTTAAAGGGTGGTTAGCGTCATGTCTGAAAGTACCCATTGATGACATGTAGAAGTGGGGGGGCGACAGTGGGAGCAACAGAGGTCAGGAGGGAATAGGTCAGTGGGGGCCAAGGAAGAGGGAGTGGGGGGCTAGTGGGGGGCCTATCGTGGCCTATCGTGGCCTATTGGTGGCCTATCGTGGATGTTCGAACTCCCCCGAACGGAACAGCTGAACCCGAACTCGGGTTTCAAACCGAACGACCGAACGTCCGAACATCCAAACGGCATTCTGTTCGCCCATCCCTACTCGCCAGCTGGCTTCACACCTGCACTGCAGCTGCCCCTCCCCCCTGCCATGACAAGTAGCCATGTGGCTGTGAATAACAGGCAGCCATGGGAGGCAGCCATGGTGACCCCTGACGGTGGGTCAGGACAGGGCCAAGAACAGATGTTTTCACCTTATTCTGCCTACTTTGGCCCAGCTGGTGGCTGAAAGGCCTGGACTGTGGGTCCACTTCGCCCTGGGCCCACTTTCCATCCCGGCCACTACCATCACTATGGTTTGTACTGGGCTCACATCTGGCAGGCCCAGAACAAATGTACCACTGTGACGCTGGCCCAGTTGGGCCAAAATGGGCCCTACTGGGCCAGTGTCACATTTGTTAACACCCATAGTTTTAAATTTATAGCAAGACGCTGTGGCTCAGACTTTTTTAATTTATTTTTTAATGGTTTTAATGATGTGAGGATTTGCACTTTAGGTCAGCATAAAGTTTTGTGACATGCAACGCCGTTAAAAGCTGGTACTTTTGTGGACTGAGGTTTTCAGTGTGGTAGACTGGTGAGGGTGCACGTAGTTAAATAAGGGCTTTCACAGGAGTAGATGGGGACAGAGGCATATTTTCATTCAGACGTCTTAACTGAAAATACATATCGTCTTACTTAAGAAACTCCCTGCTTATTCCAAAAATCACAAAAGACAAAAGATGGGGAGGGATCTCTGAACCTAGTTGAGAAAGAAATAATTGGAAAAGCTGCTATAAAAATATCACCAAAAGAAAGATTAAACACATTTCAGTATTTTTAAAATGAATTGATCCTTCGTTAAAATTACGTGTTGAGAGACCTTTAACATTAGCTTTATGTTTATATACACACTGTGCCTAAATAGCATAATGTGCATAAATAGCATACAGGGCTAAACTTTATAAATGCACCTACAAACAGCTGGACCATGTAGCAAAGCTGACATCATTGTAATGGAGCATCTGTGGCTTTGTGGATTTGTGTGTGGGAGAGAAGGGGCCAATAAAAGGAAAGTTCTTTAACAGAAAGTAACAGCTAAATGTTATGTGTGTGGATAATGCAGAAATTTATAAATAAATCAGAACCCAGAGAGGGAAAATGCAATTTCAGTTTATCCAATCCACAAACTGTAGCTATCACTTCCACACGTTGTAGACATCATATTTATATTGATTATACAAGTCAAAATTACCTCAGGAAAAGTCTGAAAGGAGATTCTCTACTATATTGACACAATTACTGTTTGTTTGAATTACTTATGCCTTAGTTTTTTGGGGTGACTGTTTCTTTTTCCAGCTTGAGGCCCCTCTGACCTCATTCTTCTCATGAATTGCTCATACTTTAAGACCCTCTCAGGGAGACTCAAACGTGGGAGAAAGCAGGAGTCTTATAGCTAGGAATATTAAGCTGAGGTTTCATGACAACTTTCTCGTATCACTTCCTCCCCTACCTACCCCACTGGGCTATTGTAATGACTGTACAATGTGGCATATTAATTCTTTAATAAAGCAGTTCTTGTCCCTGTTGTGTAACTCCACCTTGTGGGTTGGAATCCTGAGGCAAAGGAGAATCTACAGCAAAGCAAACTTCTAAATAAGTTCTCTATTTATTAATTTATGCATTTATTTATTTATTTATTTATTTATTTGTTTGTTTGTTTTAACAATTTAATACCCCGCCCAACTCCACCACAAGCAGCTCAGGATGGCTTATAATAAAATCATATAAATAAAACAATAGAATCACAATAAAATCATATAAATATAAAATGACATTCCCACACAACTTAAAAATATAACAAAACACAAATCCTCCCATAACTCCCTCCCCACACCCTCCCCTGCATAACCACCCTCCCCCATCCCCTCGACCAAAGACCTGATGGAACAGCCAGGTCTTACACAAGCAATGAAAAGTCAACAGGTCTGGGGCCAGGTGAGCCCCCTCCGGGAGGGAGTTCCACAGCCAGGGTGCAGCCACCGAGAATGCCCTCTCCATAGTGGCCCTCCGATTAACTTTGGGGACCTTTTTTCCATTCCATTCCATTTTAATTTATATCCCACACTCTCCTGCCAAAGGCAGCTCAAGGCTGCCAGGAAGGCACCCTCAGCAAACCGCAGGGGTTGATTCAGGACCCGGGGAGTGAGGCAATCTCGCATATAGGCTGGGCCCAGGCTGTGTAGGGCTTTAAAGACTAGAACCAACACCTTGAATCGAGCCCAGAAAAAAATAGGTAGCCAGTGCAGAAGACGGAGCACTGGCGTAATGTGCTCCTGGCGACCCGACCCCGTAAGGAGTCGGGCTGCCGCATTCTGCACCAGCTGTAACCTCCGGACCGTAACCAAGGTTAGCCCCACGTAGAGTGTGTTGCAGTAGTCCAGCCTCGAGGTAACAAAAGCATGAATGATGGTAGGCAGATCAGAGTCCGAGAGGTAAAGCCGAAGCCGCTGAACCAGATGTAACTGTCGTAAAGCCCCCCTCATCACTGCCTCTACCTGGACATTCAAGTGGAGCCGGGAATCAAGGAGCACCCCCAGACTCTGCACCTGGGAGACCAGCGGAGGGCAAACCCTGTCAGTGATGGGAGATGTCACACCTGCCGCTCTCCCCACCAGCATTACCTCTGTCTTGTCAGGATTGAGCTTTTGTCGGCTCTGCCTCATCCACTCCCCCACAGCTGCCAAACACTGGGAGAGCACAGAGACTGCCGGGCCTGGGTTTGAAGAAAATGAGAGGTACAGCTGAGTGTCATCAGCATATTGATGGCAACTCACTCTGCACCATCTCACAACCTCACCCAGTAGCTGCATGTACACGTTGAGAACAGGAGAGGGGACAGAATGGAACCTTGCAGAACACCACACGAGAGGTCATGAGGAGAAGATGAATCATCACCTAACACTACCCATTGGGTCATACCGGCTAGGTAGTAAGGGAACCATTGTAGGACCGTTCGGCCTAATCCTGCCCGATTCTGCAAGTGAGTCACCAACAACCCATGATCAACCATGTCAAAAGCTGCCGAGAGGCAGCTAATAGGACCAGTAAAGTTGAACGTCCCTGGTCCATCTCCCGGCGCAGGTCGTCAACCAAGACCATAAGTGGAGTCTCCGTACCATGCCCTGGGTGAAAGCCAGACTGGGAGGGATCTAGAAAGCTGCAGCTGTCGAGGTGCACCTGGAGCTGCTGGGCCACCAACCACTCAATAACCTTCCCTAAAAAGGGAAGGTTAGAGACTGGCAGATAGCTGGCAAGTGAGTCAACATCAAGTGATGGTTTCTTGAGCAAAGGCCGCACCTCCACCTCCTTCAAACACTCTGGCACTCTGCCCTCCTGAAGAGAGGCACTGATCACCCTCACCAGTAGCGGCCCTAGTGTCTCTTGGCAGGCTTTCACCAACCAGGACGGGCATGGATCCAGTTCACGACAGGTGGCCCTAACGGACCCCAGAACATCCTCTGCCTCAGCTGGCGTCACCTCCTGAAACAGATCCCATGAAACCAGACCAGATGGGGCTTCTGCAGCCTCTGGCTCTCCTCCCTCTGCACAACACACAGCACTGAAATCATGATGAATTCGAGCAATTTTATCTGCAAAGTAGTTGACAAAATGTCACAGTGGGCCCTGGAAGATTCCATGTCCAGGCAGAGGAAGGCTGGACTGACCAGCCCCTGCACCACCTGGAACAGCTCTGCTGGATGGGACTTCATGGCTGTTAGGAGGGCAGCAAAGAATTCCTTCTTTGCTGCCCTCATGGCCACGGCATAGGCCCGTAAACTGACTCTATGCCACAACCTATTGGATTTAGCCTGAGAACGGCCCCACCATTGCTCTAACCACCATCCTTTCCACTTCACACCATAGTTCCTCAGTAAACCAAGGTAACCTGTGGTGCTGAAACTGAGGAAGTGGATGCCTTGGAACCATCCGATCGATGGTCCCCATCATCAAGGTGTTCCAAGCCAGAACAAGGTCCTCAGCTGAACAACCATCGAGATCAGAGAACAATTCCCCCAGAGTCGTCTGGAACCGATCCGGCTCCATCAGTCTCCGGGGGCGAACCATTCAAATAGGTTCTGCACCTCTCCAAGGGCAGACGTACGCCAGGAATCTGACCTGGAGGAGGTAATGATCAGTCCATGACAAAGGCATTGCTAAAACCTCTCCCACCAACGGATCCCTGCCACAAGGCCAGTGCAGAATACCAGGTCGAGAGTATGCCCCCCATTATGTGTTGGGCCAATGACCATTTGGGACAGGTCCATGGTTGACATGGCGGCCATGGACTCACGCTCCACCCCCACAAGACCAGCATCGGCATGGATATTGAAGTCCCCCAGGGCGGGGACCACAACACCACCCCCGATACCAGTTCAGCTAGAGTGGAGAGGGATGCTGCCAGACAGGAAGCCATGTGGTATACCAGCAGCATCCTTAATCTATCTCCTGCAAAATTGATCGCAAAATGAAGAGCCTTGATCCCCGGTATCACCTGCACTGGATACCTCCTCACAGTCCAAGACTCCCTAAAAACAATGGCTACCCCCCACACACACACACACACACACACCTCAAGCCTTGACTGATGCTGCACGGAGTACCCGGCAGGAATAAGGTCCACCAAAATAGGCCCAGATTCCATGTCCAGCCAGGTCTGTCAAACAAACACGGTCGGCAGCCTGATCCAAGATCAAGGCATGGATCGTTGATGACTTATTAGACACTGACCTTGCATTTGAATACAAAAACTACAATGGANGGCCATCCCTAGCTGCCACACTATGTTTGTTTGTTTGTTTGTTTGTATGTTTGTTTTTACCCAAAGATGATCAGATATGGAATTATTTCTATAAGAGGAGATGATCAATAGGTTAGACTATTCAGACTGGAAAAGAGATGACTGAGGGGGGATATGATAAAGATTTACAAAATCATGAATGGAGAGAAGTAAGCAAACAGGGAACTGTTATTTAACCCTTTTCAAAATACTAGAACTAGGGGACACCTGATGAGATCAACTAGCAAAAGTTTTAAAACAAAAAAGGTATTTTTTACACATAATATGCAGCTAGCCTGTGGAATTCAATGCCTGAGGATGTTATGAAGGCCCATAGCATAAAGGATTGGATAACTTCTTAAGAGGATAGGTTCACAAACAGCGATTAGTCCAGCTGGTCAAGGAATGCAACCTCTGACTGATAGGAGCTAGGAATGACCAGCACAGAATGGATCACCCCATTTATGACCTGTTTCTATACTTTTCTAACTCAACTGAAGCTGGCCACTATTGGAGACAGGATGCTGGGTTAGAGAGACCATTGTTCGGACTCAGTATGGCAGCACTTATGTTCTTATAACAAAAAGCAGTGGAAAGGTTTGTATTGCTTGCAACCTTTAGTCAGCTCTCTTTGGCACCCAAACTAGAATACTCAAAAAATCTATTTGCTTTTCACCATATCAGACATTTTTCTAAATATCTATTCTAAAAATATAAAATTTAAATAAAAAATAATAATTAAAACTTACTTCAGGATGGAATCCATGACAGGATTCTGGACGTCTTCTAATTTTCTGAGATTTTAAACGTTCACATTTAAGGGATTCATTATGTTCACAGTAGTTAAGGAGAGATCTTATGAGATTACATTTAAAAACATTTGAAGTTTGCCAGAGTAGATTTAAAATTAAGATAGCACGCGTCCTCTCCTTCCTCCTCCCCGGAAAAACAAGCAAACACATTTTTTTTAAGTGATCCATGATTCTAGTGCTGCTGTTTCCAATGCCATGTACTTTAGACTGACATGTTCTTCCATTGCAAACCTATACTTTCAAATGCAACAGTAAAGACTAGCTTTAGATTCCTTTTGGAAAGAAACTAATTCCAAAATAGAGAGTGTCAACTGAATGAAAAGAATGCTGAGACATAACATCAAATTCTTTGCAACAGAATCTATTTTTTATAGAAAAGATCACAGAGCACTATCTTTCAGCAGACCAATTGAGGCCTACAATAACAAATTAAAGAAAGAACATTTGGGAAAATACTATAAAATGAAGTATCTGCGTTTTTAAAAGTTATCTTTGGCATTGTGTACTGAGAAATACTGTTTCCGTATCAAAGTTTTCAAAATAAAGGATATACCTTATTTCTATAGGTGCCATGGTAATAGGTGGAAAAGAGTCACAGTTGCATTCATTACCTACTACCACCATGAAGAGATTACTGTTTTGGATTTGCTGGATAACAAAGGATCTGCAAAAGTAAGAGTTAATAATTAATAGTGAATCTATCATTTGAACAGGACCACAATTCTTATTGCAGGCTTTCATAAGGTAAAGTTAAATATCAGAGACAGTGAAATTTGCTCAAAGTAAAAAGTTTATGTGCAGTATCAGCATCAATGGGAGTTTTGTCAGTGAAAAGGTAGATAACAGGATCAAGTCCAAGTCTCCCTCCCCCATATATTGTGATGCCATTCTATGCCTGGGAGCAGTTGCATAGAAGCAGCTTTCTATAGTGGATTCCACCTCAGTAAAATAGAGTGGCACACAAAAGAGCAATGAGTGGTAGTCTGGGATCAGAGCTATACATATGCCCATTGCCTCCCCTTTGGTCATGGGAGTCAGGAAGTGAATTTCAATATAACCATAGATTTCCATTATACTCTTGAGTTTCTGCATCAAACTGTATAATTAATGATATGTTAAGTATTAGAATACCCTAATCATACAATTACCTGCCAGGAGAACAATCTGGATATTGCATGAAAAATCATAAAATAATAAGAGGGACCTTGCTGAGCTGATATATTGCCTTAAGGAGACTGATCATAACAGAACAAATATTATGCCCCAAATCTTTTAGAAGTCCAGAACTATATTTTATAACTGACAAGAAAAGTTTCCGCACAGATTTATATCTTACCATCTTAGATGAAAAGGCTAAGTGGTTCAAATGATATCTTTTATTGGACCAACTGTTCTTGGTGGAAATAAGCAAGCTTTCGGACCACACACTTCCTCAGGCATTTAGCATAGCCATGGCATGTAGCATTAGCTGAAGTAAGACAGCGAAGTACACACGAGATCCAACACTAAACAAATGCATCACAACCTTCAAAGAGCAAAAAGCAAAAGCCTGAGTCTGATTCAGCTTCCACTGAAATTGTGCTGAAACTCAGCCCTCCGTTTCCTCATGAAACACTGAGGACTGGTGCATTCAGCCTCAATTTTCTGAATTTCGCAGTTCCGATGAAGGGCCCCAGAACTTTGGAACTTGGCAAAACTCGAACAAGTGCAGGGGAGGGGGCCAAAGGGTAGGTAAACAGGGGCCATCCAGCCCCTACTCCCCTTTCTCTGGCCCCCACTGTCCATTATTATTATTATTATTATTATTATTAGACATTTATAAAGCGCCAGTCGTATGACCTGGTGCTGTACAGAACATAGAATTAGACGCGGTCCCTGCCTGTGGCTTACAATCTANGGGCCCTGGCAGACAGTCCACACACACACACACCCAGGGAAGCCAGGTAGACAGGCTGCTGTCAGACGTCCCACCATGGTGTGGTGTGGGCCAAGACACTAACCACATAAACAGGCACCCAGCCTTACCTCGCCTCCTTCCCCCAGCCTGACCACTATCCTGTCTCTGGCCATGACTGGACCTAACAGTCACCACTCAAAGTTCTGCAGCGAACATTGCCGCATGGCAGGATAGATGATGACTGGGCACACGAGCTACTGCGCCTTGGGCAGTCTTACCCCATTTTGGGTAAAGCTGCTATACACTTCATCTCCACACAGTGCACTGCATCGCATGGTAAGGCTGCCTGGAGTGGGGTAAGGCTGCCCAAGGTGCAGTTAGTGCATCATGTGGCTGCACCCATTCAGCATGACTACTCACATAATTGAGCTTAAGATTCAGCTTCTGGGGGTACCTGCACTTACATTTTTCACTTTGATTGAATTAATGTTCATTGTAGCAAAGTGCAATTGATTAGATGCTTGTGAAAGAGGACAAAAGTACCTGATTGTCAGGCACCTCTGGCTCAGGAGGCACAGGGGGGGATTCTTGAGGGGTCAGCAGGGCTTGGGGTGGCGTACGCCTGCCGGCGCTGGGGAACCTTATGGGTAGGTCAGGATGGGGTGGGGGACCGGGCCCTGACTGGAAGTGTGACTGTGGAACGTGAGCATGCCAACGCAGCACACCACGCCCCTCCCCAACGATCAGAGCGCTTGCCCCAGCACTCCCTGGAGCACGCTGCGTCGCTTCCGGCCCCACCACAGCGCTTGGAGCACCTGCACAGGCGCGTTGACCCTATTTAAGGGTTACTCAGTTTCCGTGTTGGAGCCAGTGATCATAGCCTCTTCTGTGAGACTGGTCCCTGAGTGTGTGTCGCTGGAAGCATTGGATTAATCCGAGTGTGTGTGCGCTGTTCTGTGGATTGTGAGTACTGTGAGTGGGAGTGTGGGTTGCATGGGTGGGGCAAGTGAGNTATTTATTTAGCTCCCTGCCCTCACCTGCCTGGGTGTGGCAGGGATGTGTAGCCGGCGTGCCAGCTGCATGTTTGTTAACACCCAATGAGTCTGAGAGGAACTCATTTCAAGATGGCATGTAAGCACATGTCTAAGTGCAGTTGTGAACAAGAATGTAATCCTGAATTAGGTTCTATTTTAATTCTGGCCTCTCAAGAAAAAAATAGCTAATGTGCTAACTCACTTGACCATTCACATTCTTGAAGTTACTCTGACTTTTTCTCCTACAGAGGAAACAAAAATAAATTTTGCTCACTATCAAGAGGATTTTAATCTAGCAGGGATTTGTAGAAAATTAAGATAATAATTTTGGATTACTTGGATAAAGTTTAATTTATTGTACTTAAATAACTCATCAACTTTTCATGTGTGTAGTTTAACAAAATATTTCCCCCCTTCACAATCCTCAAGTGTAATCCGGAAATGAATTTGTCATGCTGATCTTGTGTCTTTAGCGTCATTTGCACAAGAGGTCAGAAAGGATTAGGATGTCACTGTCAGATCAGGATAAAGAAAGTGAGTTGAGCTGAGCTCAAAGAATAATTTGTAATGTGTAATTTATCTGATGAATCAGCAGATCACAGTTCCTTTGAATCAGGACTGAAAAAACTCTGGCAAGTATACCTCACATGCTGGTGACTGAACAGCATCATTCATAGAGTGAGTCCCAGCTCTGGGCTGGGTCTTGTGCTGTGGTTGGGGCTCTCTTGTTCCCTGACATTAGCTGTTCATTTAGAAGCAGGACAGCCCCTTCTTTTCTGCAGTGCTCCAGTTCCTGGCCACAGAGAGCTGATTAACAATAGAGCTGCTGGACATCTGAAGATTCAAGCTTCTCCGACAAATCTGGGGTGCCTGAATTGACATGATCCCATTTGGACATTGTTGGTGCCCAAACAGGATCTGACAGGCTGCTCAAATGCACTAGCTGGCCTTTGAAAGTGACAGGCCTCAGCCAGGACCACCGCAGAGCCCAGCTCCACAGTGGTCCCAGCCGAAGTGTGTAAGTTTCAAAGACCGCTTTCCTTTCAAAACACTGGCTAGTCTTTGAAAGTGACAGGGCCTAGGTGGGACCGCTGCAGAGTCAGACTCTGCTGCAGTCCCAGTCAGGGCATGTTACTTTCAAAGGCTACTTCTCCTCCCTACCCCACAGAGCACCTCTCAGGTGAGAGGCACTGTGGAGGGGAAGAGGGGAAGCACTGGGTGGCCTTTGAAAGTGATAGACCTCGGTTGGGACCACTGCAGAGCTGCGCTCCACAGTGCTCTTGGCCAGCACGTGTCAGTTTCAAAAGGGCTTCCCAGCACAGTGCCTCTCAGAGCACTCTGTGGGGGAAGCCCCGGCCTGTTTTGAAAGTGACAAGCCCTGGCTGGAGCACTGCATAACTGGGCTCTGCAGCACTCCTGCAGGGGCTTGTCAGTTTTTCTGGGTAATACTTGCATTTTGGGGGATCGGGCACTATTAATTTTAGTACCCAATACAGCTCAAATTAACAGGGAGTAGGAACTAGTGGTGTACAAAAGGGATGGGTTTTGTTTTAGTTTTTTTGGGGGGGAGGGGTTGTTTTCCATTTCTATTTATTTATTAGCTCTCATTTTCCTTTTGACTTCATTTTTATTATTACATTCGTTTTCTATGCTTTTCAGTGGACATCACTTGCACATCTTGCATTTGTTTAAATTTCGCTCTCCGACACTTTTCCATTACCAAACTCTGGCTGTTAAGTAGAGTGACCAGACAAGCAGCACCTGAGAGCTACCTATGCAGGGCTTCAGATCTACAACCTCCCAGGGCTGCTTGACTCCTAGGAATGGGCGAACAGATCACGGTTCGGGTTCGGCCGTTTAGTTTGGCTGCGTTCGCTTCGTCCGTTTGGTTCGTCTATTTGGTTCGGCTGCATTCGGTTCGTCCGTTCAGGTTCATCTGTTTGGTTCATCTGCTCGGTTCGGCCATTCGGGGGTTCTGTTCGGTCGTTCGGCCATTCAGTTCGGTTCTTCGGGAAATGTAATGGGTGGTTTTTTGTTTTTTATATGGTTTTTTGGTTTTTTATTGGGTTTTATATGGTTTTCTTTTGTTTTTTATTTGGTTTTTTGGTTTCTATATGTNGGACACACACACCCCTCCACCCACCGCGCTGAAACACAACCCACCCCCATCCATGTATTTAAGACCTATTTGTCCAGCTTTACTTGAGAGGGGGAAAATTGTGATAGAAATATCTTCAGTTGATAATACATTGCATTGGGAAATACAGATAGTACTGACAAAGTACTGAAAAGAGTTTCTGCTTTCAAGTGGGCCTCTCCAGGAGTCCCTAAAGTTTAGACTACAATGACTATTCCTGAGTCACCTCCTCGATTAGGATGTCATTTGTGTCACCAGCAATATGGGAGTCAAACATCAGTGATGGAAGGGTTTTAATTGGACTTTATTACTGGTCTATAATCAAAAGAATGTCTATGTTTAATATTTATGGGAAAGGTTTAATGTTTAAACAGTAGAGGTCTTTTTAAGTTAAGCAATGTAAATCAAAAATTTGAGCCTTCTGCTTTACAGCAACCTCATCATCATCAAGTGCCATTCATGGTAAGGTAATACTACGTTTGATAGTGATAGCACACAGGGAGTCTTGCATACTTCTCCACACATAAAACATAATAAACTGCTGAGGTCCCTGGTCTATTGAAGCCACATTGTGTCAATAAGAACCTTATTAATCATTTCTACCCATCTTTCATCCACTGTAGAACTAGTTTGGTTTATTTATAGTGCAGATCCAGATGCTCCAAACAGTCTCAAACAGGAACCAGCTCTTCACTCTCTTTTTCACAGAGAAGGTAAGGAAGAAAGATATTTCACATTGAAATGAGGGGAAACATCAAATCCAGATCAACCTAATTTCTAGGCTGGTCATACCAGGATAAATGTTGAAGGTTTTTGCTGCCTTAATAGTCACTATTTTTTTTTTCTAGTCAAGATTATTTCACTCGTAATTTCATACCATTTCATTTTTCTGGTTTTCTTCCTGTTTCAATTATAGCCTAGAATTTCATTAGAAAATGTGTTTTTCCATAAATTTAATGTGAAAATTTATCAAGTGAGCCTGTTTGTCTGAAAAATACGCTTACTTAAAAACAGGTGTTTTTTGCTAAAAAAATGTGATGGTGT
>QEPC01009013.1:738404-761425 GCA_003113815.1 Sphenodon punctatus | reverse complement strand
GGGGTGCCTTCCTGGAGGTCCCCCGTGTTAAGCGGGGGGCCACAATGGAGAGGGCATTCTCAGTAGTGGGGCCGCAGCTTTGGAACTCCCTTCCGGAGGAAGCTCACCTGGTCCCTAGCCTGTTAACATTCTGGTGAAATTGTAAGACCTGGCTGTTCGCCCAGGCCTTTGGGAGGGAGGGTGGGTAGGGAGGGGTGTTTTAGTTCCCCCACCTACCTGGGTTTTTATATTGTATCTCAGTCCTGTTTTAATGTTTTATAATATTTATGATAATTTTAATTGATTCTATTGTATTTTAATGTTCTGGAAGCCGCCCCGAGCTGCATGGCAGGAGGGGCGGAGTAAAAATCTATGAAAATAAATAAAAAATAAATATTTCTCGTTGAGTCAACAAGAATTCGAGGGTGGTGGGGGTTGCAGGTGGGGTGGCCGACATGGGGGCTGGAGGTGAGCAGGGGGCAAAGAGAATCCTCCTGAGTACCTCCAACCCCCGCCCTGGATCCCCGCATTGGGGGGGGAAGGGAAAGTTCAGGTGGGGATAGGGGTAGGGGTGTACTTACCTTTGGGGGGGCTGACACCCCCCATGGTGCTCCACACCATGCTGGGCCCCTCCCCGAGTCTTCAGTTTAAAAGGAGAAAACCCCCACAGCTGTAGCATGCTCAGAGCTCGGTTTGGCTCTGCGTACCCTTTTCAAAGACGGCAGCAGCAGGGCCGAGCAGCTCTTCTGAGCATGCTCAGCCCTACGTGCCCTTTTCAAAGATGGTGGTTGCAGGTACACAGATGCTCAGAAGAGCTGCTAGGCCCTGTGGGCACCATCTTTGAAGTGGGCATGCAGAGCCGAGCAGCGCTCTGAGCATGCTCCAGCTGTGGAGTTAAACTGAAAATCATGGAAGGATCCCAGCACCGCGTGGAGCATCACAGGAGGAAAAGGGGGGTTGTCAGGACCTCCCCGGATGGTAACTACACCCCTGACCCTGTCCCCACCCGAACTTTCCCTTCCCCCCCAGATGTGGAGGCCAGGCAGGGGCCAGAGGTACTCAGGGGGCTTGTCTTTTTCCCCATCTCACCTCCAGACCCCATGCAGCCCCCTCCACGTGCAACCCCCCCTTGAGTAATTCATGAGAATTTGAGGGGGGGTGAGAACACCCGAGTTCTTGCCCCCATCTCGGTTCTCACAGATTTGACATGAGAATTCCCCCCCTCATTTCAGCTCTACTCTACCCGTTAGCCCCTGCTAGTCCCCCACGCCCCTAAGCACACCAACCCTGAACCCCCCTCACTAGGCCCTCCGGCACCATTCATTACACTTGGCCGAGGAGTTTCCAAGTTGTGAAGTTTCAGGAGCCCTACCTCGAAACTTCAGAACTCAGAATATTGAGTTGAATGCCCCAGTCCTCTGTGTTTTCTGCAGAAAACCAAGGACCATGATTCAGCACTAACTATTAGCAAAGTTAATTTTGGGGATGTAACCTCTTACTCTTGGGGGCTAAAAGAACAGGGAATGGATTGCCCATTGTAACCTGTTGGGTTCTTTCCCCAAGAGACAGAGATAGGCCAAGGTCAAAGACAGGATTCTACGCTTGACGGACCATTGGTCTGACCCAATACAGCACTTCTTATCTTATATTCTTAGAAATTTAGTGCTAACTATCTGAGCACCAGTTTTCTCCATCTACAGTTCCATTTCATTAAGGTCTGCTTAAGAAGACTTTCTGATAAGTCAAACATTTTTGCATAGCCAGACAGATTCGACTTAAGCAGACTTCACTATATTTTGTCTCCACCTCCTGCATTTAGCACCAACACAACAGCCTCACTCCTTAGACTTTAGTCTCATTATTTTAGTCATATCCAAAAAAATTTCTATCCTATAATACGTGAAATCTCAACTATCCTACAGAGGTGTTGATTTTGCAAGATGCTTCTCTTAACATCACCTTCAGTGAGAGTTCTGGGCATTGTAGATCTCTGCGAAAGTATTCGTAATTGTTGCCTAGGAGAGAGACTGAGACTTGGGAAACAGGGATGAGAAAGGGTTAATGTTAATCTGGTTAATTTGGCAAGCATGGATTTCTGGTTGCATATGTGGGTGGGAAGGAAAATAATATTCCAAAGGTTAAGTCAGAGGGTAAAAACAGATGTGCAGGTGGTGTGGTGGCTTCCTGTCCTACCCCAGGGCACAAATGTGTGACAGCCACTCCCCAGGTTGGCAGGCACCACAGCACAAAGATGCCTACAACTCCTGGTGACTAACCCCCCCGCCCCCCCCCACCCACACACACACCTGGTGAAGTGGGGGAATGCAACACATGTGCAGATGGCGGCGGGCGGCCCCACGGCGTCAGCGCCGCCTCCCCCCCCGCTCCATGACAGGCAGCCATAGTGTGGTGGGGATAATTGATGGGGCTGAACAAATGTATTGGCCCGCTTTGGCCTGCATTGTCTTGCATGAGCAGCCCTTAGCCCAGAATGGTTACCCGGAATCTATGTATACGAGGCGATCCACCTACCTGCCCAGGGGCAGTCTGACTCCTGGCCCAACATCTGGCAGCTTAGGAACAGAGAGGTGGGCATAGCAGGCCAACTTGGTCTACCACCTCATCTGTTTTCACCCAGAGCCAAAGAAGAGATGGCTCTTTGAGGAAAAAGGAGAGGAGGAATTCAGAGCATGACAACAGAAATAACTAGTGTGTTTGGGGGAGCTAAGAAAGACTATGCTAGAATAGGTCTTTGCAATGGTGTTTGTCGAGGCATCCTAAATCCTGGCTGCGGCCCCTTCTCTACCCAACAATTCCCTTCACTGCTGTAATCAAGGATAGAAAACCAATGACTGACATGAGTTAAGTGGGTATGCAAACAACAAATTTATTGTAGAGAGGGAGACTAATTAATTCAAGAAGTCTACTTTCTTGTTTTTTGTAAAGACAATAAGAATTGGGTAAAATAAATTACACAGCAGTTTTGATATGTGTCCTTTCCCTATGAATTTTTCATAATGTTCATTGGCGAAGAGAAATTAGACCTTTGAAATCTTAGACCTTTAAAAAACACAATACTAACTTACTGAGTTTTCACAATATTTGGAGAAATTGTAAATGTTTTCAAGGATACACCAACTCAAAATCAAAATCCACCAACCTTCCAGTCAACCACAGCTGAGTAAAAGGAGTAATTCCAACCTGGAATTACAATTTCTCACATATTTCTCCTGTGTAATTCAGGATTACAAATGAAAAAAGCTGGTGGGCCCAATTCTAAATTCCCACATGTGCAGCTTATGTGTGCGCAGTTTACACATGGCTTGCTCACATCCAATAGTCCCCATAGCAAGGGTGTGCACGAGGTGTGCTGTGCATGCACACATATGCTCAGATTGTAAGCCCTAGGGGCAGGGACCATGTCTATTTTATTACTTTGTAAAGTGCCAGGTACACTGCTGGCGCTATATAAATGTTTGTTAATAATAAATGTTGTGCTTGCCATGTGAATGCTCTGCGTGGCTTAGAATTGGCCTCAATGGGCATTTTTATACACACCTTAAAGAGCTGGTTTTTCAATCTTCTGGGTTTACAAGTCTACAAGTAAGTTCCTGGATGCATTATTCATACACACACTGCCCTGAAGCAGCCTAAAGTAGCTGCAGCTGTAGACGTGAGGGGCTGCCATGGAAACCAAGTGACCACAACTGTCTGGAGTTTACCAGGAGAACTTTTTACACACAACATTCTGGGAGAAGTTCTATGCAGAACTTCAAAGAGTTTAAGATCTGGGTGAGTGATTTAGACACACAGAACGTTCACGATATAACAGCAAACATGCAGGAGAAATGTGTGTGTAAATACACCCATTATCTAATATTCAATGCTTTCCAGTATCCAGATATTTAATAAACAAAAGCAAGGACTATTACATGGTTAAAGCTACAGTTTGGGGGAGAAATGCTATGAATTATTTTTAGTTTGTTGCCCAAAGTAGTTCTGAAAGGAGCAATCTAGTTTTCTCTCCTCATGCTAGACAATCTAGGAACCTCAGCAAAACTACTCATATGACTGCATAAGGAAGTTTTAACTGAGTTGACACCAAGTCAGATATTTTTTTAAAAAAAATATGGACTGCTATTCACTCAGAAACTCAAATATATTTTTTTCTCTGCTCAGAAAACCAGGTAATTCATGCACAAGTACTATTTGAGCTAAGAGATATTCATCTGACATGCAGAAATGTGTGTTTTGCATGTGTAATTGCCTATTTGCAGTCCTAGATACATATCATGTAGGTGTAAATTATATGGTTGTTTCTGGAAACCTGACACATTCCAATAAAGTATGGAGAACACAGAATTACTAAAACGGGATTATATCTATGAAGTCATAGTTAGAAACATCTCAGAATTCCACTTGTCAGAGTACATTACTTTTAAAACTTTTGTTAGGTTCTCCCATTTTGTGCGTATTTTGGTTTTGTTAGGTATCATCAACATAACTGGCTGAATATAAGAAACGTAGACAAAAATGTTCAGAAGGCAAGTGAAGTAGCAGCAATTAAAGAATACCTATTACAGTATTACCATTGCACATATTTAGCTAGAATGGATAATGGATGTTTGGCTTTGTTTCAATGGAGCTCAGCATATAGTGAGGGTTATATCTGTTTTTAGGTGCAGTCTCTGTGATTAATCTCAATAAGAGCTGAACCACTGACTTCAAAAGGGTGGAGGCTTGCATGTTTTAATTCTAACTTAACTCATTATTATTATTATTATTTTTTGCTTGTGTGATCCCATTTTCAGACCAACACAATTAAATGATTCCAAGCAGCAACAAGGGCATAAAAAGAATTTCATATATCAATTGGAATTCTGACCCCATTCAGAGGTTGTGTGACTCAATTTGTGTCTTGACCCAGAGTTTGGCAACCTCTTGCTTAACTATTAATTAAAACACAGTAACTGTCCCACTCTTGTCTCATATCCTGAACCCAAGTAAACAGTGATCTACAAAAATCTGATACAATTGGTAATGGTAACAACAGCACTTATTGAACTAAGATGGTGTACTAATAAATTAAATTTAAATTGAATGGTTTATGCTAAGCAACACCCTAGGTCACAATAATACTAATAATGGGAAAAAGCAGATGTGCAGGTGGTGCAGTGGCTCTCTGAGCCAGCTTGGGGAGGGAAACAGCGGTGACCACTCTCTGGGTTGGTGGGTGGCATTAAACAAATGAGCTTGCTGCTGAAAGAGCCATCCCATCACCTCAATGACCCAGGTAGGGTGGGGCCTTCAACAGGCAGGAGGGTACCAAGCCCCAGCCCTGCCCTGCCCTCACCATGGTGCCCAGCCATGGTGTCCAGCCATGGAAGCCTCCACACTGCAGCAGTGATGGTGCAGATACATTGGTCCATTTTTGCTCGTGTTAGCCTGCAGATTAAATGTATTCCACAAATTTAAAAAAGGTAGCAAGAGGACCAAACATCTGCCAGTGTGGCTAAATGGGGAGGTGAAGGAGGCTATTAGAAACAAAAAGATGTCCTTTCAAAATGGAAAGCTAGTCCTAATGAAGAGAATAGGAAAAAGCATATGCATTGCCAAATTAGATGTAAAACATGAATAAGACAGGGCAAGAGGAAATTTGGGGAACAACTTGCTAATGTAGGAAAAAATAATAATAAAACCTTTTTCAAGTGCATCAGAAACAGGAAGCCTGCTAGAGAGTTGGTTGGGCCATTAGATGACCCGGGGGTGAAAGGGGCACCCAGGGAGGATAAGGACATTGAAGTGAAGCTGAATTAATTCTTAGCTTCTGTCATCACCACTGAGGATGTTGAAGAGAACCCATGCCAGACCAAGTCTTTGTAGGTGATGAATTGGAAGAACTGTCCCAAATAAGTGTGGCTCTGAAGGAGGTTCTGGAGCAAACTGACAAACTGAATAGTAACAAATCACCAGGACCAGATGGTATTCATCCCAGAGTTCTGAAGGTACTTAAATATGAAGTTGCAGACCTGTTGTTGGCAATTTCTAACCTATTGCTTAAATCTGCCACTGTGCCAGAGGACTGGAGGGTAGCAAATGTAACACCAACGTTTAAAAAGGTCTGCAGAGGTGATCCTGGAAACTACAGACTGGTGAGCCTAAGGTTAGTGCCAGGCAAACTGGTGGGAATGGTTGCTAAGAACAAAATTACTGAGCATATTGACAAACATAGTTTAATGGGGAAGAGTCAACATGGATTTAGGAAAGGGAAGTCATGCCCCACAAACCTATTAGAATTCTTTGACTGTTTAAATAGGCATGTGGGTAATGGTAAGCCAGTTGATATCGTGTATCTAGACTTTTAGAAGGCATTTAATAAGGTCCTTCATGAGAGACTCTTGAGGAAATTAAAGAGTCATGGAATAAGAGGCAGTGTCCTATCATGGATCGGCAACTGTTTAAAAGATAGGAAGCAAAGAGTAGGATTAAATGATCAGTTATCAGAGTGGAGAGAAGTAACTAGAGATCTGTACTAGTGCCCCAGGGATCTGTACTAGGACTGTTGTTGTTTAATATATTCATTAATGATCTGGAAAAAAAGAATAAAGAGTGAGGTGATAAGATTTTCAGATGCCACAGTTATTCAAGGTAGTTAAAACCCAAGTGGATTGTGAAGAATTGCAGGAGGATCCTGCAAGACTAGGTGACTGGGCATCCGAATGGCAGATGAAATTTAATGTGGACAAGTACAAAGTGATGCTCATAGGGAAAAATAATCCAAACAATGCTTCTTTCTAAATAGGAGTTACCACTCAGGAAAAGGATTGGAATAATTGGGTTCAATCCCATGCCCCGTGGATCGCGTGTGCACATGACTGCGCAACTGTGCACAGACCACATGAATCTGCATTGTGGGCACATTGTGACATGTGGAAACTGCACGCATCCATGTGCACGCACACACACACACGCCATTCACAACAGGGCATGGGATCATGGCCATTGTGGAGAAAACGTTGAAATCTTAAGCTCAGTGTGTAGTGGCGGTCAAAAAAGCAAATAGAATGTTAGGAATCATTCAGAAAGGGATAGACAATAAAACTGAAAATATATAATGCCTCTATATAGATCTATGATCTGGCCAGACCTGGACTATTGTATGCAGTTCTGGTCACCCTATCTCAAAAAAGACATAGTAGAACTAGAAAAGGTACAGAGAAAGGCAACAAAAATTATCAAGGCTACAGAACGGTTCCCGTTTGAGGAGAGGCTTGATAACTTAGGGCTCTTCAGCTTGGAGAAAAGACTACTGAGAGGGGATATGATAGAAGTTTATAAAATCATGAGTGATGTGGAACATGTAAATTGGTAGCAGTTATTTACCCTCTCTAAGAGTACTAGAACAAGGGGACACTCCATGAAATTAACTGGTAGAAGATTTAAAACAAATAAGATAAATTATTTTTTCACTTAGCGCACAATTAACTTGTGGAACTTACTGCCAGAGAAAGTGGTCACGGCCAGTAGTGTAACTAGTTTTAGAAAGGGATTGGATAAATTCTTGGAGGATACGTCCTTTAATGTCTATTAGCCAAGTAGGTTTTGGGAACACAACCTCTTTCTGTTGTGTGGACTGGAACAACAGGGAATGGATTGCCCATTGTGACCTGCTGGGTATTTCTCTCAAGAGAAAGAGATTGGTCACTGTTGGAGACCAGATGCTGGGCTTGATGGACCATTGGTCTGACCCAGTATGCACTACTTATGTTCTTATGTGGGTGGCAATTGGTTCAGAATGGGCACCTGGGATTGGGTCCAGGACTCATTCCAGGCCAGCCACCTACCGTCTGCGGGGCAGTCCTGGGACAACATCTGGCGGCATGGGACCACATGTGTGGCATGTTCCAGGCCACAGTGGACCACAGTCAGTCATAGCGAGCTTGCATCATGTTTGTCTTTATCCAATAACTAGAAGGTTTGAATTCTTCCAGGCTAAGGAAGCTGTCAAAAGACCATGCAATTATTGTGAGTAAAGGACACAGAGCCTAGTTCTTACTAGTAATATGTACTATTAATAGGCAGCAGAGTGTTGTGCAGAATTTGTACTAATGTGAAAAGGCAAGTCAGATTCCCAGTCCTATGTATTTTCAGTCACAACCAGTGTTGAAATCATGTATGCTAAATTTCAAGATACCAGATTCTCATCCTTCCTTTCTGTGAATAACATCCTTTTCCAAATGCAGTCTCAGTGAAGATGATGGAATAAGTTGCTATATATATATGATATGAGTAAGAGTTTGGGACTCTAGCCCTATTTCCCAAAAATGTTCTGTTCTGTTCTGTTCTGAAGCATACAAGACCAACAATCTACATTCTAATTCCTGCTTTTTTCTTTTTTAAGTCTTTTATGCTATAACCGTAAGTCCAACTAGTAAAGAAAATTGCTTAGCTGTAGAGTGGTTCTCTGAAATCTCAGACAGCAGCAGCACAACTAAAGTACATCAGTAATACTACTTTGGAGACTTACCATTCTAATCATATCTGTGAGCTATGCTTACTATAAAACTGAATAAATCAAGGCAGGTTTAGATGTGGGATCAGTTAGTTGTTGGCTCTAAAACCAGTAGAAGTAAGGGTATTTTCAGAAGTGACGCTACCACACTTAGGCTACTTTCAGACATGCCCCCCACCCCCGCACATATTTGGGATTTGTGCTGTGGGGGGAATGCGCAGCCCTATTATGCGTGGGGATCGGCCGTTCTGAAAGCCCCCACCCCCAACTTTGCCGGTGGAGACGTGCAGGGATGCAGAGCAGGAAGTATGCTCTGCAGCCCAAATATGCATGGGGGGGCATGTCGGGGGGGCATATCTGAAAGTGGCCTTAGACCCAATCTGGGGCAATGGCTGCCACCACACCCTGGGGTAGGCCTGTACCCAGAACAGACATGATGGTGTGCCTTACCACACTTTGCCCTGAATCATGGTAGCGTTTACCACCAGCTGTTCCTTGCAATTATCTGAGATCATAACTGGTGGTAACTACTACCACGGTTTAAGGTAAAGCATGGTGAACATATTGTGGCAGCCCAACAGAAGTGACAGTGGTTGTGACCCCAGGGTGGTAAAGTGTGGCTAAGCATGGTAGCATCACTTCTGAAAATACCCTGTTTCAGTTAATGAACATTTCCCTGAAACCTTTCTCAAAGCCCATTCTGATATCTACAGTGATGTGATGTATTGTCTAGAAGCTCATAGCACCAATCACATCAAGCCTGGTAGCTTGAGATTCATATTTTCAGGGTGCTGGACTTGATGGACCATTGGTCTGACCCAGTATGGCACTTAGGTACTTATGTTTATATAAAACACACAAATATATTATTCAAATAAATATAAGAGGCTCTATGGCTTTGAAGCTTGGAAGAATATGGATCAAATTTTAACTTTTCAGAATACATTCATGATCACTTTGAGGAGATATAAAAATTTAGGTAGAGACAAAATACTTACACCTAAATTATGAGCAAAGTGGTTTTACATAATACAGTAACGGTGACACCGGAAGTTAAAATCTTAGCAAGGAGGAGAAAGGAAGCATATCAAAAATATCTGAAAGCTGATGATTGCGCCAAGTGGAAAAAATAAATGCAGTCAGCTCAAAGAACTAAAAATGGTAAAGAAGACTATGAAAGATTAGCTGGGAATATAAAGTGAAGATCCTGAAAAACATTGTCAAATAAGCAATGAAAGACAGTGTGTGTGGTTTTTTTCCTTCAGAAAGTCAAGATATGAAATAAGCTAACGGTTGTAACAAGTCAGCTATGTGATGCTCAGGGGATTATATTTTCTTCCAGTGGTAGCTGGAAGAAAGTTAAATGCACAGCCACTATTCATTATAAAGAGGGGACTGCTGAAGCCCCGATTTTGAGGAAACCACTTCACCTACATTACTAAAATTTTGACCATGGCTGTAAGTTGTGAGGACCATCATACTCACAAAGTTTGAAAAAGATCCATTAGGAAAATAAAATGTTATAAGTGCTTAAACGTTAATTGGTTGTGGTCAAAATACACCATCCTCACGTATTTGAATCATCAATATCTCCTTCCCCTGGATGAGTTGAGCCCCCAAACTTCACAGGCTTCAAGAATGATATCAAGAACAAGTGCTTCTGTAATATGATACTCATTGGTGCAGCCAAAACCAAGTTATTAATGATGAAAATTCAGTTCTGCTGGTTCGCACATGCGCAGTTCATGACCTGCGCTCCAGCATACAAAAAGTTATGTGAGCCCACTTGAAAATCATGTCTTTTATGTATTGGAAGCCCACTCTTCTACAGCATCCTTGCGATTTTGATTGAATCATCAATATCTCCTCCCCCTGGATGAATTGACCCCCCCTAAACATCATAGACTTCGAGAATGAGATCAAGAACAAGTGCTTCTATAATATGCTACTCATTGGTGCAGCTGGAACCGAGTTATTAATCATGAAAAAAATCAGTTCTGCCGGCTCCCACATGCGCAGTTCATGATCTGCTCACCGCCCAATACACCATAAGGAAAGTTCATGCTTCTGAATCTTAGAAATACAAGGTCTTTATTAAACAATAAAATGCCAGTGGTGAAGTCCAATGCGCAGTCCAATTTCTCAAAGTTGCGTATGTGTCAAAAAGATATGATCGCCTTATTTTTACTCTCACCCTTACTGGATAGGAGGTGACCACAACCACTGTCCATGTTTAACATGGTACCCCCAGCTTTCACACATCTGCGTCACGGCAACTGTGTGGTTGAACCCATGTGACCCCCATGTTACGACTTTGAAAGTTACGTGCGTGACCATGTGTGACCAATACATACAAACATCTTTACACAAACTACGTTTCTAACGTCTCCAGGTAAAAAGGACATGTGTATTAGGTACCTATCCCAAAATGGCTCTGCATTGGAGGTATGAGGAGGTTAGGAACTTCTTGCAATTATGCCATCGCAGCAGTGGCCTAGAAATTTGAATGGACAGCTCGTCCGCTTCAGCAAACAAATACTGGGATTAAATAGCCCAACAAATAGAAAGTGGTGGGTTTAATCGCGGCAAAGAACACTGCTGGGGTAAGTGGAAATGGTTAAAGGCGGTGTTCTATAAAGTTGGTCTGTATCCACCCGAAAATACCACCCTAACAGAATTCTATATGCTGATGAAAAAACTCTGAATAAAGGCTGGAAAGCCAAGTTACAAGGACCGCCATAGATCTGGTAGGTATACTTCCTGTCTGTCAAAATTGTAGAGTTTGTAAAACAATTACAATCTACTAATCTACTACAGTACTTTAGTATACATAATCCCAAATATTATTTCCTAGGCTCCCGAACCCGTACCCAAGAAACAGAAGACACACAAATGGAGACTCGAGAGACTACTATAACACCTGGTAAATTTATCTTTAACCTTTAAAACCACTGCTAGAAGATTCTCACTTCCAGTCTCTGATCAATAGACCTTGCAGTCTACGACTTAAAATTCATTGATTTATGCATGCGTCGGTAAATAGCTGTACAAAAGTGCATAGGAAATCTTACGTGCATTTTGTTTTTCCACACTACATCAATCAATCAATTCCAGTAGTTATTGCAATAACAGTAGTTGTACAAAATACAACTTTCATGTAGTTTTCTTTAATTAACTTTTATGGAAACTATGGGTAAAACGTCTAGTCACTTTAATGTTCATAACCTTAATCACCTATATTAACACTACAGTCAACCAATTGATTACTATTCAGCTACAGACCAACAAGAACCTACCGATTTGGAACATCCTTCGCCATCACAAGTTTCTCCAAAAGCAAAGGAACAAGAAATAAGTGGTAAAAACAAAGACTACAAAACAGAAACACATAGTAAGTCATCCTACATTATTTGACGAAGTGTAATCTGTACACAATCAATAATAGATGCATAATGGATAATGTGTAAATAGTAGGGGTGGGACATCCGGGCAAATACCAGGTACCAGATTTACTGGTTCCTGGATTTCAAAATACCGGCATACCGGATTAATACCGGTATACTGGTACCGTTTTTTCCCCATTTATTTCAATGGGGAACTGTCCCCATTGAAATCAATGAAAAAAAAAAAAAACCCTCCCCCCTCCCCCTCCCAGACTGTGCGGGTGGAAGGGGGGACACCCCCCACCCATCCTGCCCAGCCTGGATTTTTTTAAAAAAAAAATAATTCCCCTAAGTCCCTGGGCTCCGGGCCGCTGCTGGCGACCCAGAGCCCGCACCAGCAGCAGGTAAGTGTACCGGTACTGTTGATCCCTGGGGTGGGGGGTGGTTTAACACACACACACTCCCCAGGGATTATCCTACCTCGCCCACCCAGGGATCACCCTAGCTTGCCTTCAGCTCTGGGCAGTGGCAGCGGTCCAGAGGCCGGCTTCAGCTCTGCTGTGGCTTCCGGCTTCAGCACGCTGGTGATGCTCTAGGCCTTCTGGGGAACCCAGAAGTTCCCCGGAAGGCCTAGTTCGCATCACTAGTGTGCTGAAGCTGGCAGCCACAGCAGAGCTGAAGCCGGCCGCCGCCACCGCCGCCACTGCTGCCCAGAGATGAAGGCAAGGTAGGGTGATCCCTGGGTGGGCAAGGTAGTGTAATCCCTGGGGTGTGTGTGTGTGCTAAACCACCCCCCACCCCAGGTATCAACAGTACCAGTACACTTACCTGCTGCTGGTGCGGGCTCTGGGTCGCCAGCGGTGGCCCGGAGCCGAGGGACTTAGGGAAATTTTTTTTTAAAAAAAAAAATCCAGGGTGGGCAGGGTGGGTGGGGGGTGTCCCCCCCTTCCATCCGCACAGCCTGGATGGGGGAGGGAAAGTGTTTGCTTTTTTTCTCTGTTTTTTTTTTACATTGCGGCCATTCATTTGAATGGCCGCAATGTAAAAAAAATCCAGCACAGGGGGAATCCGGTAAATTCCCCCTATTAACGGGGTAATCCGATACTGCCGGTACACCCAAAAACCGGCAGTATCGGATACCGGATCATCCGGTAGTCCCACCCCTAGTAAATAGTGGTTAACAATTATGCAGATTTCAATTATTCAAAATAATTACAGTACTGGTGTCAATGCTTTAATGTTTGAAATAATTTTTAAATCCTTCAGCATTTAATACATCACAGGATGAAGAAGAATATATACACCAATATCTCTATCCAGGTATATACTCACATGATATTTTCAGTTCTATTGTTTATCAAGTAGATATAATGGATATATGTAAGTGAAAAATTTATCTATTCCTTAGATTCACATTCCTCACAAGATGGAGAAGAACTAATCTACCCCAAAAAATCAATTACACACATTCAACAAAAATAAATCTTAACACATGTGTGTGATACTTGAAGGACGTAAGTATATGTATGTACCTACAATATTTGTAATAATACAATTTATTTATTCACATACAAATACTCTTCATTTTATTTTTTTGACAGAAAACACCATAATGCATGCACGTAAGTACTAATATTGATAATATTTAAACTCATCACATATTTCTCTTATACAGGTGTTCTACCAATATCCTATTTACCATTGTAGTTGTTTGCAGTTCTACTAACTTTTGCTATTTTTCAGAGCAATATCAACATTTCTTATTGTCAGAATGTGTCCTATTGTCCTTATGTTGATGATGTTTTCTTTTTTGGTTCATAGAAAATGAGCTAATGAAAAAGATGAACATAATTGAGGAAAAAATAAAAAACATAGAAATAAACCTGAAAATATCAAAATCAAGAAACCAAAGAAACATATATAGACATAGAAGAACACATTATCACTTATTGTGTTCAAGATTCACACAGAGAAGATTCTTCGGAGCCAAAAAACCCTAAACAAATGAAACAAATCTATATATGTGCAAATACATTCAGTTACCTATATTATGTTTTATACTAGCTTCATAATTGCTTTATAATGCTTGTTTATATTTCTCTGACTGTATTAAAAAAATTAAAAGTTGATATATCTTTATTTGTTTTCATTGTGTGTTATCAACAGATTGTTTCACAAAGTAGTTGTGCCGGCTGGTTTATAAACTATGTGCGTACGCTTCCGCACCAACTTGTACACAATCCTTATCAATGTAAGAGCAACTTGTGTATGTTTTACACTAAAAGTGCCTGCAAATACTACGAGCTAAATCACAAATGGTTATTTATAGTCTATCTGACTACATATTGTCATAGTCGCATCAAAAAGGAAAAGAAAAAAACCCCCAATTCAATAGAAATTAAAATACACCCCATTAACTACCAGCCTCCTAGTGCATCCCCTCCAGAAGGGGAATGGACCAGTTAGGTTGGTCCACCCTCGGAGGCTGATGGAACCACAGCGGTTCCAGGAGGCTCTGAGGGAGTTATCCCTGGGCCCTGATGTCCACTCTATTGATGTGCTGGTACAGCATTGGAACATCTTGCTGGGGGCGACCATCAATAAGGTGGCTCCGAGATGTCCCCTGCCCCCATCTCGTCACCGCAGGGCCCCTTGGTTTAATGAGGGGCTGCGGTGTATGAAGCGGGTAGGCAGGAGACTAGAGCGACACTGGCATTGGACTCGCTCTGAATCTGATCGACTTCTCCATAGGACACATTTGCGGTCCTATGTTGAGGCTGTGAGGACAGCAAGGAAGGAATTCCTTGCTGCCCTCATAGCATCTGCAAAGTCGTGTCCAACGGAGCTATTCTGCGTGGTGCGAGGGCTGGTCAGTCCGGCTTCCCTCTGCCTCGATGGGGACTTGTCCCAGGCCCACTGTGAGGGGTTTGCCAAATACTTTGCAGACAAGGGGTGTTTTCAGACGTTACGGGCCCAGTTGGTCCCGTACCGAAAACAACCCATTCATCCCCCACCGGGATGACCCCGTCACGCCGTATCAGACGTGCCAGGGGATCCCGGCGGGGAATCTGGGAGGGGGCGGGGCCGCGCGGCGCAACGTGCGGCCACACGGCCCTGCCCCCTCCACGCTACCCGCCGCCCTCCCTCTGGGGAGACTGGTGGGCGGCGGGGCAAATGCGGCCACAGCATCTGGCCGAATTTGTCACGGCCTGGGATCTTGCTGGTGATCCCGGACCATGGCGCCCGACCAGACATGATTTTTTTTGGGTCCCCAACGGGGATCACTTTCACCACGCTTCCCGGGAAAGTCCCCTGGGCTTTCAACTTAACTAAAAGACACAAAACACCACCCACTTTTACAACATCTTCACAAACTGCCGTTTTTTAAATTAACCAATAGGAGATCGGTTCACAAACTACAAAAATACAGGGCCCCACTTAATTCAATTTCCTGTTTTGGTCTGTATTCTAGCTTTCTACCACTGAAAAAACCCGCTGTTTTTTTAAATTAACCAAAAGGAGATGGGATCACAGACTACAAATACAGGATGCCGCCTAGTTTAATTTCCTGTTTCAGTCTGTATTCCAGCTTTCTACCATGTCTGATCTATAACATGTTGCACTTTGCAGTTTGCAGTTGCATTTCTGTACTAAACAAAAGTAAGTATAATTTAAACTTTCACTAAATGTGTATCGTTTTCATTCATCCATACTCTTTGCTTCCCCCTCCCCGTCTGCGGACATGAGTTCTTATGCTCTCTGAGCCAGCATAATGAAAGTTACTTGCCTCTCAGCACCATTACTAAACATGGGACTTATAATTATGGGAATAACTCATATCGGGAATATTTACTTCCCATGACAAAAATGGGAAATAAATTGTTCTTCTTACTAAAGTGAGTGGAAAGTTAGTTGACTCCATTTTGTGTACAACATAATAGGCATGTAAGGGGACATACGGGTGGACAACCATTTAAACATTCACTAAATGCGTATCATTTTCATTTGTCCGTATTTCTTCCCTTCCCCTTCCCTGTCTGTGGACACGAGTCCTTATACTGTTTTTTGCCTGTCAGCAGCAGCTGAACTATGTGAGTCAGAATAACTAGAGTTACATGACTTTTAGCGTTCTCGGGAGCATACTCGACCTACTGCAGTGGAGGTAGCATTGTGGGCGCGTGTGAGCATCCAGGGGGAGATGGAGTGTGGTAGGGAAGGTGGGGGGTTAAAGAAGCTCACAGAGTTCGTGAAAGTGGGAAATGGTGAGGTTAATCCAGTGTGAAATCTTCCCCCCTGCCCCTCATCGGACTCAGCAGAACAATGTGCGGTGGGCAAGGTGTGTGTGTGTATGGAGCTGTGGCGCATGGGGAGCAGCAGGCAGGTCAATAAGAATCAATCTGTTCACAGTACCACTTTGTACTGTGTAATCTGCAAGGTATAAGTATTTGGAAATAACCCTGTAATTATCTCTGTGATTGTGAATCTGGTCTATGAGTATTTTCTTTCTGAAGGGTGGGGGAGGGGGGATTCTTCTGCTCGTATGGAAAAGTAGCAGACATGAAATGGATCTACACTTCCATTTTAGGGGAAGGTTCTTTTGCTGAGACATTCCATTATTTACAGAGATGCTTGGGACAGTGCAGAGAAAAAAAGAGGAGACTGACTGAGAGAGAAGGCTGGGCTGCGGTGGCTGCAATTTATGGGAACTTTTTCAAGCCGCCTTTTCATTCCTGCAGTGACTGTAGGCAAGCGGCTGGCCACTGGGTGAGGGAAGCGGGTTAATTTTACTTGGCAAGACTTATATTAACGTATAAAAACATATAAAATATAAATATATATTAACATGGCGGTCATTTTCCTATACAGTAATCAGTATTACAGTACCCCCACACTTCACCTACATCTGATGCACCAAACCAGCACACCATCATACAAATCCACAATATAACGATCTGGGAAAAAAAACCAAAGTCAGTCATGGCCTTGTACAGATTTATGTATTAGACCTTTGTTGTCCTTAGAAACAATGATTATTTTCAGACGTTACGAGATCACGCTCAACCACGGGGAATTCCCACATGGTGATTGTGGTCTCGTAACGTCTGTTCGGGTGAATGGAAGCTGCCCGCCAGATGTTCACCCCCATGAATCACGAGGGGGAATCACATTGAACACGCAAACGGAGGTCCCGCCCAGACCATCTCCATTTGCGTGTTCAATGTGATTCCCGTCCGTAATCAATAAGGCAAGTGATTCCCGTCCGAAATAAATTGTTCTTCTTACTAAAGTGAGTGGAAAGTTAGTTGACTCCATTTTGTGTACAACATAATAGGTATGTAAGGGGACATACGGGTGGACAACCATTTAAACATTCACTAAATGCGTATCATTTTCATTTGTCCGTATTTCTTCCCTTCCCCTTCCCTGTCTGTGGACACGAGTCCTTATACTGTTTTTTGCCTGTCAGCAGCAGCTGAACTATGTGAGTCAGAATAACTAGAGTTACATGACTTTTAGCGCTCTCGGGAGCATACTCGACCTACTGCAGTGGAGGTAGCATTGTGGGCGCGTGTGAGCATCCAGGGGGAGATGGAGTGTGGTAGGGAAGGTGGGGGGTTAAAGAAGCTCACAGAGTTCGTGAAAGTGGGAAATGGTGAGGTTAATCCAGTGTGAAATCTTCCCCCCTGCCCCTCATCGGACTCAGCAGAACAATGTGCGGTGGGCAAGGTGTGTGTGTGTATGGAGCTGTGGCGCATGGGGAGCAGCAGGCAGGTCAATAAGAATCAATCTGTTCACAGTACCACTTTGTACTGTGTAATCTGCAAGGTATAAGTATTTGGAAATAACCCTGTAATTATCTCTGTGATTGTGAATCTGGTCTATGAGTATTTTCTTTCTGAAGGGTGGGGGAGGGGGGATTCTTCTGCTCGTATGGAAAAGTAGCAGACATGAAATGGATCTACACTTCCATTTTAGGGGAAGGTTCTTTTGCTGAGACATTCCATTATTTACAGAGATGCTTGGGACAGTGCAGAGAAAAAAAGAGGAGACTGACTGAGAGAGAAGGCTGGGCTGCGGTGGCTGCAATTTATGGGAACTTTTTCAAGCCGCCTTTTCATTCCTGCAGTGACTGTAGGCAAGCGGCTGGCCACTGGGTGAGGGAAGCGGGTTAATTTTACTTGGCAAGACTTATATTAACGTATAAAAACATATAAAATATAAATATATATTAACATGGCGGTCATTTTCCTATACAGTAATCAGTATTACAGTACCCCCACACTTCACCTACATCTGATGCACCAAACCAGCACACCATCATACAAATCCACAATATAACGATCTGGGAAAAAAAACCAAAGTCAGTCATGGCCTTGTACAGATTTATGTATTAGACCTTTGTTGTCCTTAGAAACAATGATTATTTTCAGACGTTACGAGATCACGCTCAACCACGGGGAATTCCCACATGGTGATTGTGGTCTCGTAACGTCTGTTCGGGTGAATGGAAGCTGCCCGCCAGATGTTCACCCCCATGAATCACGAGGGGGAATCACATTGAACACGCAAACGGAGGTCCCGCCCAGACCATCTCCATTTGCGTGTTCAATGTGATTCCCGTCCGTAATCAAGACCACGGTCCGGAATCAGCGTCGGGATTCTGGTCCATGGTCAATGCCCCGGGGGGGCGGGCAGGCGCTGTAGCCCATCTCCCCAAAGGACGGGCGGCCAAGGGAGTGCGGGGGGTGGGGCTGTGCAGCCGCATGTTGAGTCGTGTGGCCCTGCCCCCTCCCTGATTCCCCGCTGGGATCCCAGTGGGGGATCAATGCGTGTTTCCGCGATGAGGCCAATTCAGTCCCTGTCACATCTGAAAATACCCATTAGCTAATTTTGTCAAAAAATTTTATACAGCAGCAATTGTCTCCAAAAAGAGACTTCTTCTTTCCCTTGATATATGCATAGTAGAATGATTCAAAAAGAAACATGGACATTCCTTACAGTGTTACCAAGATGATCAATGTGAAAGTATACTCAGGGTATTTTCAGATGTTAGGAAATCACAGTGAACCACGGTCAATACCCACATGGGACCAAAGCGCTCTGAACATCTGTTTGGCAGCCGCCAGATGTTCACCATGGTTGATTCCCACATGGGGTCAATTTCAACCACGCTTTCAGGGCTCCCTGCAGGACACTCGCGGCAAGCGTGGTCAAAGAGATTCCTGGCGGGAACCAACAAAAAGTAACATCTGGCCGGCAACCACGGCCCAGAATCCCCAGTGGGATTTTGGGCCGTGGTCAAATCGGGTGGGCGCTGCGGTCGCATTGGCCGCGGTGCCCGCCCATCTCCGCAGAAGGCGGGTGGCGGAGCATGGGGGGGCGGGGCTGTGCGGCAGCACATTGCGCCGCGCGGCCCCGCCCCCTCCCCGATTCCCTGCCGGGATCAGCCAGCACATCTTTTGGACGTGCCGGAGTGATCCCGGCGGGAAATCATTTGGATGATTCCGGGATGGGGCGAATGCCACTCCCTCTCGTCTGAAATCACCCAGTGACATATAGCAATGATTAGTACACATAACAATGGTACAAGAATTTTGCTAACATCACTCTATTCTGTAGGAGCACTACTTATTCTGCAAAAAGAATTTTAAAAGATTGTTGCAGAAGAAAATGTGGACACAATTAAACATTTCATAGAAAATGACGTTAAATCAAAAGGATTTTTTTGGTGTATTAACTCTGTCATTTACATGTATTCAAATTGTATACACTAGATACAATTCACTCTTAACAATGTTCATGAACAAAATATTATACAATTCGTTAAACAGAATCCACTCCGATATACACAGAGTTAATGCACCTAAAAAATCAGTAGTTGTCAAATTTTGAGAATAATTTTTAGTGTAATAATGAAAAAATGTGAAAGTTTAGGTCTGGATAAAAATGAATAAAAGTATGAATGGTAGGGAATAAGCAGATATATAATATTTATGATGATGAGGATAAAATCTGAATTATGTATTGAATTTTCAAATAATTTCCATGTTTTTAAGCGTTTAAATTTTATAGCAATGTATGGAGTGGGTGGTTTTTTGAATTATAATTCTACTGAATAAGGGCTTTGTTTGGATTTAGAGGAAGAGTGAAACTGATTTTGAAGAGGAAAATTTTTATTTTGGAAAACATTTGTGCATTTAATGTTTTTTTTTAAACTGTAATTTTTTTTGTTTTGGTATAGTAGATATAGATTGAAAGCCTAAAAGATGGAAAGAATATTTTTGTCAGTTATAGAATGTGAATAAGTAAGTTGGCTCAGCTGTCCATGAGACCATCAATTGCAAAGGTAACAATGAAAGAGAACATCTTGTGGAAGCAGATATAGGATCTACAGTCCGCTTCCTGAAACGTAATAAGACACCTGACCCACTCAAAGCATTAAAACATGGTGGAAGTAGTGCTCCTGCAAAAAATTATTTAAGCTCATTTGGATGAAAGGTGAAATCCCTGGAGCCTGACAATGCTCAATTAGTTGACAATTCTTCAAGAAATGTGAACTGGTAGATGGCAATAACTACAGGGGAATGAGTCGTATAAGCATTCCTAGGAAGATATTCTGTAGAGTGATTCCTAGCCAAATAAAAATGACACCTGAAAGAAATATTTGTTCTGAGTGAAAGCTGACTTTGGGCCAGGATGTTGTATCATCGATTAGATATTTGCTTTTCACCAAACCATGGAGAGGCACACAGAAATAAATGAACTTCTGTTTTGCACATTCGTTGATCTTAAGAAAACATTCAACTCTCCCAATAGAGAGGTTCTGTGGAAAGTACTCAAGTAGTGTGGTTTAGCAGCAAGCTGATTAAAATACTGCACACTCTGTGTAGTATAGCTTGACATGCAACGAGACAACTGTGAACTGACAGAATGGTGTGCAGTGAAAATTGGAGTCAATCCATCACTTTACATTTGATACCGAGAAAACATCTTGACTAGCTGCCTTGGTAATATTGGCGTAGGCTAGAGGATACTATGATAAATGATCAGTCACCAGGTCTTTGCAGACTATGGATGAAAACAGACACACCAATGGTGAAACACACCTCGCCAGTCCACCCTGGGGTGGGAAACTGCAGTCACCCAAAACAAATGTGGGCCCGTGTTGGCCCGTGTGGGTGGCACTTGGCCTGGAATCTTTGCCTGGCATTGGGCCCAGGGTACATCCCGGGTCAGCCACTTACCTGCCGCTGGCCAGTTGCTGGTCAAATCCAGCAGTGGGTAAACAAACAAGCTGGTGAGTCCAAGGCCAATGAGGGCTACAGTGCGCCAAAGCAGGCCACTGTCTAATCTGTTTTTCCTCTATATCAGAACAATAGTGTTCTGATAAGTACAAGTAAGAAGGAGCCACGAATCTGTAAGACAGAAAATGGGGATTAAAATGAATGAACAAGACTAAACTAATACTAGCATAAAAAAAAACACACAAAAAAACCAGGCTAATATTGCCAGTAGTGGTGCAGACACTGAACCAGCAGACAGCTCTGTTGCTTGAGTTCCATTGAAACCTACAACTACTCTGAAGGAGGATTAATATCAGTCCATTGACAAACAAATGTTTGTTGAATAAATATGTTTGGAACCTCAAAGTCTATAGTAGATAAATCTGTATTATTTATTAAATAATACATCTAGATAATCTACAATGCTTATCATACCCACATTACTTAACAGGTATAAGACACCATGGATCTTGAACCTGGAGCCATGGTGCCTTTGGGTGGATGCTGTGTCTCTGCATCATCAGGGTTATTGTTCACCAACCTGGCTCAGAAGAATGGAGTGGACTGATCTCTACACTATCAACCTTCACATCTGATTGGCTGGCCATCAACTATAAGAAGAAGATGGAAGAATCAGGAAGTGTTTGCAATTCAATGGCAATTTGGATCCTGCTTTTAATATTAGCCTCTCTCTTCGACTCATCCCTGTCTTGTATTCACTTTACTCCCACACTCAGTTCTGACTTGCTCTCCATGTTTGGTTCTGATTGAGCTCAGGCTTCTGGATCCCTGTTACCTGTTTCGTGATTTGGCTATGGCTTCCCATTTCCAACCCCTTATTCTGACCTGGCTCTGGCTTCCTGACTCCTAGATCCTAATTTCCAATCCTGGCTGGTAAAATCCAGCTGGGAGATGTTGAGGCCATTACTCGCTAAGGTTGTCAATGCCTACCTTTGGGAGTGTAGGGTGTTGGACACCCTTAAAAGTGAGGTTGTCCAGCCCCTGCTTAAGAAGCTATCTTTGGACAGTGACACACGGGCCAGCTATCGGCCTATCTCTAACCTTCCTTTTTTAGGGAAGACCATGGAACAGGTGGTTGTCCTACAGCTCTGGGCTCATATCAACACTGTCAGATTCCTAGACCCATTTCAGTCAGACTTTTGTCCTGGGTATAGTACAGAGACTGAACTTGTGACCTTGGTTGATGACTTGAGCCTGGAAATTGACACAGAGAATTCTACACTATCGATCCTGTTAGATCTTTCAGTGGCTTTTGATACAGTTGACCATGGGTGTTTTCAGACGTTACGAGATCACGCTCAACCACAGTGAACCACGCTCAATCCCGCGGCGGGGCCAAAGAGCCCTGAACGTCTGTTCGGCACACGCCAGATGTTCATCACGCTCAATACCCACATGGGGTCAATTTCAACCACGCTTCCCAGGCTCCCCAGCGCAAAATCCCGGGAAGCGTGGTCAAAGAGATCTCCACCAGGAAACAACAAAAAGTAACATCTGGACGCCAATCCCCGGGCGGAACCAAAGGAAACGATCCCCAGCCGTGGACAATGCACGCAGCGTCGCTGCCAGGCAACCAGCAACAACACAACCACCGGAGGGAGATTTAAAGGGAAACCAGCAGCAGGCAAGCGTGGCAAGATGGAGCGAGGAGGGAGGCAGATGAGAGCAGTGGGTGAGAGAGCGACGGTGGAGGAGGAGGCGGAGGAGGCAGGGGCAGTGATGGATGTTGAGGGAGCACAGGCAGAGGAGGGGGAGACGGGGGTTGTGCTGCCCATGGAGGCGGGGCAGGGACAACACCCGCAGCAGCAGGCGGGACGCAATGCCCCGGGGACAGCAGCCGGA
>QEPC01009013.1:716984-728954 GCA_003113815.1 Sphenodon punctatus | reverse complement strand
GGGGGGGGACAGCCTGGGGGGTGGAGGGTGCCTTGGGGGGTCCTCCCGCACCACCACCCCATGGCTGTTTCCCACCCCACACGCCCCCAAGGCACCTCATACCCCCCAAGAGGAGGATAGGAAGGAATCATCTTACTTACCTAGTGCTGGGAGTGGCAAGGAAGCAGCTGCAGCGTGCCACCGGAAGCCATGTTCATCTTTGAGCATGTGAGGCAGGGACCAGTGCGCATGCGCCCGGCCCAAGGTATCTCACCAGGGTGCTTTCAACAAGCACCCTGGTGAGAGCTTTCCTTGCACCCATTGAGCGCAATGGAAGCCCTAGCTCCTCCCTCCACAGCACGTCCTATACATGCTGTGTAGATGGAGGAGCTCAGCCAGGCTCTGGAGTGGATCCCAGAAGTCAACTGAAACAGCGCTGCAGCAGCCACTGCCTTGCCTTTGCTTCACTGACAACAGAACCGCAGCAGCCTCCACTCTGAAGCAAAGGCAAGGCAGAGGCTGCTGCGGCACTGTGGGAAGTGGCGGCGGCGACAAGTTTTGGGTTTTTTTTAAACTAGCGGCGGCGCTTGGCGAGGCACTTGGTGGGTCAGCGCCCCAGATTACCGGGTTAATCCAAAATTGCCGATACAGCAAAATACCGGTAGTTTCCGATACCGGGGGAACCAAAATTCCCACCCCTACTGTTTATCAGCTACCATGTACCAAATTACCATTTAATTTCTACTTAGCTTTTTTTTTTTTTTTTACTTCCTTTTCCTATCCCGACTGATTAATTTATGTGATAATAAAGTAAACAGTAGTTCTGTAAATGGTAATATCCAGTATTCCAGTTTATTATTAACCTTTATGGATACCAAATAGTTACCAAATAACCATAAAACTATCTGGAATACCAGATAATATTCACAGACATTCTTTTCACTATCCATTTCACCTCTACACATAGGGTGTTTTTAGATGGCCGGGGAGACCTCTGGAGCTGCTCTGGGGTCCCACCCTCATGATTCACCCCCACCGCAGCCCATTACCAACTCTGTCTGGATCTACAACAGATGGACCAGCTGTGTCCCTGGGCTGCAGTCTGCTGGTGCAGTCTCTCTCCCCCACACACACACACTAGAGAATTGTGGGTGCTCACCTGATGCTCTAGGCTAGTGCCTGCAACTCCATGGTGCTGAATGGGACAACAGCCAGACAAGCGTGGAGCCATCCAACAGTCAGGCAGCAGCACCACATTCAACCACCGTCCTGGGTTTTTGGCCAGCCTGCTCCGTGTGGCATGCTCCTGGATCTTCTGGTGCTCCGTGGCTGCTCTGCGTTAAACATCTGGCAGGCACCTTTAGATGGACTGGTCAACCTGGGAGTGATGGGGCACCACCAGAGTTGCTCTCTGTCTGTGTTTACACCCACAGAGCAACCAGAAAGTTATATTTCCAGAACCTGAAGGACTGCTGACATACGTTTAGATCTTGGGGGAAAACATTGGAATCCCCGCTTAGTGCCTTGTGCTTGCTGCCTTACAAGGTCACTGAATCACAGCTTCAGTGAACTTCCTCATTTCAATTCTGTCCCAGAAGAACCCCTCACAATGATGGACATTCCTATCCAAACAGATTTCTTCACAAATCAGCAGCAACAATGCTGATTAATAATGAAATAAACACACCCTACAAATGTGTTTTCCTTTCATCAGTGAATTTCAAGACGCTCTTGTGTGGATAGGCAGAAAACAGTGACAAAGAAAAATCTCCCACTGTCAGATGCATCTGAAGGTTACTCCCCTCTCCTCACACAGAATGCTGAGCATGTCTGCTTTCTAGGTGTTTGATGCAACATTTATTACTGACACAAGGGAAAGTAAGGTTTTCGTTTTGACTGCTTGCATGAGGATGGTTACATAGGGAGTAAGAAATGTTGGCATTGTCAAAATTAGGTTAAAAGTGCCCCTATGATTTACCAAGAAGAAATCCCCAGTTGTTGAGGAACAGTAGGTTAAAGAAAAAAAAAAAACTCAGGCAGGAATGAATTGAGAATCAGCTCTGAAATAGACCTATTCCCTGCTCCCCTGGGATACACTCCGGGCTTCTGAATATCGAGTGATAATAAGCAGTACACTCTGAGGAATATTCCAGTTCTAACTCCATTATTTGTTGTTTATCTTGTCCTCATCTAAGTATAACGTGGGTTAGAGTAGAATAACCGGAACCCAATATAACCTGAACTAGCTGGCAAAGCTCGCCAGGGAGCTGTCTGCCATTTGGGGGAAACTGGAGTGCAACATGCTTCAGACTTGTCTCCTCTTTCCCCCATCACTGAAGGTGCAGAAGCGGAAGCTGGTTATACAAACCCTATTCCAAATAGAAACTCCTTCATGCCAGGGGAATCTGCAGCTGAGGAAGTGAGCCTCCTGTACAGAAATCTTTCAACAGATATATTTAAATATGCTGGTTGTGTCGCACAGTACCTCAGATTTTGTACCAAAAAAAACCCATAAAACTTTGTTTTGCAAATCTGTTCCACTTCATATTCCTTGTATTCCTCAAGGAATTGGGGTCTGGTGTGTTCCACTGGTTCATGCCTGCACCCCCCTCTCCCCCCATTTTAGTTTTTAAAAAAATCTTCAGTGATTACTAAAACATTAATGGGGTACAATTGACAAACATTGGAATGGATGGGAAAATGAAAGCACTATACGCCCATGGTTGTGGGCGTCATAATCGGCCCGAACACAATGTAGAATTTGGTCTGTTTTCATAATATGTCATTTTCTGTGTGTACAGCAAAATTTCAATACAAGTGTATTGGGGGCTCAATTATACCCCAAATGGAAAATTCTGGTTAGCAACTTACAACTTTGCTTTATCTTTAGATTCTTTACACAGCAACTAACCCTTTCACAGTGTGAAGCTTCAATTATGGGTTTTTTGTGATTTTCTTTATCAAGGTTGTGTCAAAGAAAAAAACCAAAACATTAGGCTGAAGGGGTCATTTCAACTCTTCCATTAGTTAGTTACTATGGCAGCCAGCTATTGAAATGAAAACAAGCTGTCTTGGTGCTGTGTTATCACCCACTTTATCTTTCTTTGCTTATGAATGGTGAGAACATTGGGATGTTAACACTTTTTCACCTAGATCTTATCTCATTTGCATATGACTGTGCTGTCCTTGACGTCGGGGGTAGGGACCTGTCTACGGGCTTTTTCAAACTGACCAGGAACCCCACGGGTGCGTGGGGTGGGTGGGTGTGCAGCACGGTGGGTAGAGATGGGTATGGTGGGGCCGTTTCCATGGGTGCACAACCATCTCTACGCATGAAGGCACTTCCATTTTCCCCAATGCCTCTGTGCATGGGTGATGGGTAGAGATGGATGGAGTGCAGGCACGTGAACGCACCTCCACCCATCCACCGCAGCATTTGCCCCCTTACCCAGAATTTGAGGGAGGAAGGGTGGGGAGGGAGGGCTTCCCCATGAAAGGTCCCAGGAGGCCCTCTGGATCACCAGCAATATTGGGTAATTTCAGACGTTACGATACCATGGTCAACCACAGTGAACCCCCTGTGGTGGCCGTGGTAGCATAATGTCTGATGTTACCCAAAGAGATTCCTGCCAGATGTTCACCCCTGTGAACCCCCAGTGGGAATCTCTTTGACCATGCTTTCGGACCCGAAAGCATGGTGGGATCAGGCCCCAAGCGTGGTCATGGTGGCAACGATCCGGAATTGGCAGAAAGTAATATCTGTTACCTTCTGCCAGTCAGATCATAGCCCAGACCACTCTGCGGGATTGGGCGCAGAGGCCTAATTGGCCGCTGCGCCCACCCATCTCCCAGAGAGCAGGTGGCCGGGAGAGTGCGGGGGGTGGGGTTGTGTGACCACACATTGCACCCCGCAGCCCCACCCCCTCCCCGATCCCTGGTAGGAATCAGGCCAGCACGTCTGAAGGATGGCCAGAGTGATTCCTCACCAGGATCCAAAATGGTGTATCATACCCCCAAAACGGATCCCGGTGCGGGGTGATTTCATGTCTGAAATCACCCATTGTCTCAAATGTGGGTAGTGGCAATACTTAACTTCACCCCCACCTACAACTCTTTATTGGCGGAGCCCTTTACAAGTGTCCAAAGTACCATTGGGAAATGTTCAGAGTGGGTGGGGGTGGATTGTTGGCTCGTTCCCTCTCTTGCCTAGGCTGAAAAATTCCTAGTGGTGCTCAGACCACTTGCAAAGGGCCCCCTGAGGGTCAGACTCAGCTGAACCTTCTCACTCCATGATAGCTACACCCCTGAATAATGTTCAATACTTAGTTGAAAATATTGTTACTTTTGCAGTTTCTGTATATCTTATGTTCCAAAAAATGGGGGTGGGGTGGGGTGTCAATTCAAACCAGTATCATTACTGGTGGGATTTTACTGGTAACAGTGGGGGTCTCTAGTAACCCCATAGACTTTCATGTTGGTGATATATTTCTGTGCTAAACACATTTATTTTTTATATTAAACTGGAGTCATTTTCAAATCAGTCATATTTATACTTTTCAATTGTGATTTAACTGTGGTGTATCATACCCCATTAGCAGATTAATACAGATGGTTTTTAGCATGTAACAGAGTTTTAAAATATTGCCTTCTTTGGTTCAGCTCTGATGTTAAAGATATCAGGACTGCTTGCTTTGGAATAAAAAGAGAGTTCCCTCATACAGTATAGTGTAAACTTTTCACTCATTAGCTACCTCTCTGCTTACCTCAGGGATGAATTTCACTGCTTTATTTCCCCATTTGCCAAACACTAAAGAGCTCTCTGGATAATAATAATAATAATAATAATAATAATAATAATAATAAAATAAACAATTAATTAATTATTATTATTATTATTGTTGTTGTTTTTGTAAGGATGAACTAAATATTTATTCATTTACCTAGATTTCTTAGCCATCCTCTCCTGTCAAGGCAGCTTGGGGCGGCTTGCAACACAATAAAAGCACAATAAAAATACAATAAAAGCACACATACTAAAAAATGCAATATAAAAATATAATTTAAAACCACAGAACATAGGCAGAGTCACAGACACTGCCTCCCCCCAACCCCCTTCCCCATCCCTCTCGCCAAACGGCTGTCGGAATAGCCAGGTCTTACACTGTCTTCGGAAAAGGGGGAGGTCCAGAGCCAGATGTTTCCACAGCCATGGTGTGATCATCGAGAACGCCCTCCCCCCCCTCATCGCCGCCACCCGGGATACATGGGGGACTCCAGGGGAGGCATTCCTGGCAAATAAAAACTGTAAAGTAATTTGAACTCTGAATTAATTAATTATTATCATGATTATTATTATAAGTCATTTTCATCCTGACAGTTCTTTAGTGCTTTGCAAATGAAGGGTAAAAAGCAGTGAAATTTAGCCTTCTCTGAGGTAAGCAGAGAGGCAGCTAATGAGTGAAAGGTTTACACTAGGCTGTATAAGGGAACTCTCTTTTTGTTCCAAAGCAAGAAGTCCTGATATCTTAATTATCAGAGCTGAACCAAAAAAAAAGGCATTCTTTTAAAACCCTGTTACATGCTAAAAACCATGTGTATTAATGTGCTTATGGGGTATGATACACCACAGTTAAATCACAATTGAAAAGTATAAATATGACTGATTTGAAAATGACTCCAGTTTAACAGAAAAAATATATGTTATTGTGTTTGGCACAGAAATATATCACCAACATGAAAGCCTAGGGGTTACTAGAGACCCCCCCTGTGTCCAGTAAAATCCCACCAGTAATGATACTGGTTTGAATTGAACCCCACACCCCCATTTTTGGAACATAAGATGTACAGAAATGGCAAAAGTATCATCATCATCATCATCATCATCATCATCATCAAATTGTTGTTTTGTTGTTTTGTTATTTTATTTTATTATTTTATTTCAGTGTTCAAAGTACTTTACAGAATTTATTTAGTTCATCCTTACAGTACCCCTGTCAATATTTTTCTCATTTTTTACAGATAGGGAACTGAGGCTGAGAGATAGTATGGTGTCCAAAGACCAGCCAGTAAGTTTATGACTATCTGTGTTCTTTAGTCAGTGGGAAGGGAGGGTGGAAAATAGTGATGAGAATGTAAATAATGTGAAGAAAACAAGATGGCCTGCAGTGTTTTTGGTTATTCTGTTATAGTATAGAAGGCACCCCAGGATCCAATATGAGTTCACAGGCAAAACCAGGGAAGACACTCAGGACACCATATTAAATCATATAAATGCTCAGAACTGGATTCTTTAGTCACATCTTGAAACTTTTTCTGTGTATACTTTACCCAGATGATTTCCCCAGCATATTTGAGGCGTGTCCTTGATAGACAACTATGGAAAAAGTTAAAAGAAAATGGAATTCAATGCTACTGTATTGAAAACAAATAAAGCCATGTTTAGACAGTGCAGTGGGGGTTAAAGGTGCTAGAGAACAAACTATCCTTTCATAAGTGCTGTGTATTGTTTAATGATTAGAGTAAGTCTCACACAATCCAGTGACCAAATGCAGACAGGGAGAGAGAAATGCTCAAGCAATATTGAAAATGACATGCTTAAAGATATTTTTAAAGTAGCTTTACTTCTCAGTAACTCACAGATAGCTGACTGTGCCAGTGGCTACAGGATTAGTCTGCACAGGCAATGTAGGCTTGAAACGAATTAAGTTTTCTGTATCTGCAGAGCTAATCCACAGATAGGAAATGTGTGGGGGAGATCCTCTGCATTTCTGAAAATAGGGTGGATCTCTGTGCATCTATTCTTTTGGCTTTCCCTTCCACCAGCTCTGGTATTGTTTGCATGCACAACTACCAAAATATATGTGCTCATGTTCAAATTACCCCGGAAAAATGGAAAATTGCACATACACAAAGGGCAAAAATATATTTGCACATGCACAAAATGCAGAAATGCATTTTGGCTCTTTCAGACGCAGATGTATTTTATTTTGGCTATTGTGCTGTACAAAATAGTGGAATCCATGGCAAGTTCCAGCTTCTGAATGCTGATCTGGATTGCTGATATACTGAGGACACACGATCTTGGTTGGTACCCATTTTGATGGATCCATATTGGAACGGGTGGATCCATCAGAGACAGAATCTGCCTGTAAATTCTTTTTCAGCCCCAACGTGATGTGCTATTTTTATACTTGGAATGTCTCTTAAGTTCACTCTGCTGAATACCAACCCAACAGGGCTTCTGACACTGACTATCCAAACCTGAGGCACTCCAGATCATTAGCCACTTTTGGAAGTCCTCCTGACCGTTATGTCTGCTATGGCTTCAATTTTGAATTTGAGTTGAAATGAATATCTGTGAAATTAATAAATCCATTGAATTTGCATTTTTTTAACCAAACTAGATAAAATGAGTAATGTCTGCTATATATTTCTGTCACATTGGATACCCATTTCAGTTATTTCTGTTCTGGTAGTTATTTATTTATTTATTTATTTACATTGGTACCCTGAAGGCTCAGGGCATCCCACAATAAAGTAACTGAACCAGTCAAATGAATGAAATAAAGGAAAGGAAGACAAAAGGGTAGGGTCACAGGGCCTGGTAGAGTGGTTGGACTTGGAGAGTGGGGAGATGATCTCATGGGAAGGAAAGCTACTGAGAAGGAGCATAGGAGAGAGGCAGGAAATGGTACGGGAGGGGGGGAAGTGGGGGAAGAAGAGGAATAAGAAGCAACATTGTGGTGGATTTTTTTCAATCTTGTAATTGAAAAATAAGGAAAGATCCTGTGTGGAGAGGGGAAGGTGGGGAGGACAGGCAGAGGGTTGAGAAGGGCACTGAAAATTAAGACAAGACAGCGAGGATTGCAAGAGTGAGACTCAGCATAATAGCGTTGTTTAGCAAGGGAAATGGCAGAGCTGAAGGCAGAGAGGGTGAATTTAAAATGGAGGAACTCAGCACATTCATGAGACTTCTGCCAGAGGTGCTCAGCAGCACAGGAGCAGGAGCAGAGGCTGTGGTTGGTGGGGGTGAGCCAGGGTCAGGGCTTGATGGGGCAGATAGGGTTGTGGGAGGAGGGAGTTAGGGAGTTCAGGGAGGAGGAAAGAGATGCACTGAAGGCAGAGTCAGCCGTGTCAGGGTAGGTGGAAAAGGAGACAAGAGAGAATGGGGGGGGGGACAGAAAAAACAAATTCCAAAGGGTTGATGGATTGAAAGTCATGGAAAGAGCAAGAGATTAATTAAGAGAGAGGGATGGTGAGAGATAGAGAAGGCATCACAGGAGATGGGACAGGTTTTGAAGAAGAGTAGGTTGAGGGAGTGGTCATTTTCTGTCCATTGTGAAAATTGACCATTTCATCCTAGCCTGATGTATCCTATCGTTTAACCAGTTAACGATCCATGATAGGAGACTTTCTCTTATACCATGATTACAGAGGGTTTTTTTCTGACAAGACACTCCCCACCCACTATACATGTTACAGGGCACCCATAGGGCAACACTGCAGCCCGGCAACATGTATAGTGGGTGGGTAGGCAGTGGAGAGTGTCTTGTCTGAAAATGTTATTTATTTATTGACCTTTCTATGCTACCCCCTCATGCCCACGGCATCTCGGGGTGGCTAACAATGCAGTAAAACAATAAAATATATTAAAACCAACATCAGTTTAAAATAATTTTAAAACCCCCAACCCTAACCCTACCCTCCAATTCCCCCAAATTCCACCAATCTCCCCCATTTACCCCTTCCCCCCCCTCCAAAGGCCTAGACGAAAATGCCCCTAGTTTTCTCAAGTCTCCTGTGAAGGACCTCATCAAATTTATTTATTTATTTATTTATTTATAGAAACTTGATACCCCGCCCCTCCTGACACAGCAGCTTTAAGAAATTATTTCTTAAAGTCCAGTTACAGTGTATTGACTGGGTCACCCTTTTATCCACATGCTTGTTGACACATTAAAAAGATCTCCTGTCCAAGGTCTTGTTCTCATGAACAAGGGTGCATGGAGTAACTCTGGAGTAACAACATCTGTCTCCTTCTATCTGGGAAGGTTAAAGCCTTCTCATCTTCCAAAAACAGTGTAACACTTTTCTATTTAGCCAGGCACTTGACAGGCAATGATAGGGTTTGTGGAGATTTGGAACAGGGAATTATAATTGTTTTTTATTTCAGAATTTTATGCATTGTGACCTGCTCTGAGCCTCTGGGACAGGGTGGATAAAAGTACAACTAGCTAACATTAACTAGCTAACTAACTAATTAGATTTTCCCTTTCTTTGATCTTCCTGCCAGGGAACATGCAGTAAAGTTCCAATAGGGGGATCTGAAATCTCAAGCAGTCAGTCCGGTGGGAATGTTGGTTTTGTCACTCTACTTGGGTGTAGTCACATGAGACAGCTGCTCTGCCTTGGACAGCCTTACCCCACTTCAGTCAGCCTTGCCACATGATGAGTGCACTGTGTGGCTGGCAGCTGCCAGATGTCCTACCTGCCTTGTGGCATGATGGGCAACTGGCTACCACATGCTGTGTCCGCAGAAAAAGGCCAAAGATGCAGCACATAGCAGGGTTAACCAAAATGGGGTAAGACTGCCCAAGGCATGGGACCTCATCTTCCCAGTGGCCATCTTCCCAGCCATGCTGCGAGGTCTGCTGTGGGGCTTTGACCAGTGGCTGCTTGCTCCAGTCTCACACGGCCACATCATGGCTGGGGGCAGGATAGTGGTCAGACTGGGGGAGGGAGGCAGGGCGGTTCAAGTCACCTGCTTATGTAAATGGTGCCCCTCCACTGTGGCAGAAGGTCTGAAAGCAGCCCGCCCATCCAGCTTCCTCATGGGAAGGAGGGTTGGTGGTGACTGTCAGCCCTGATCCCTGCACTGGGCCTGCAGTGTGGCAGGTGTGCTTGCCAGCCATGGGGCTACCTGGGATAAGGCCCTCCACAGCTCATGTGGCTGCACCAATTGTTTTCCCTTGCACAAGTTGTGTGGAAGGGACTTTAGAAACCTTGACGGTCAATAAGTCAATGCACAAGATAATTCCTTCTGAGGTAGGCGCCTCCCTCCAAAAGTTAACCCCAGTTCTTTGAAGAGGTAAGTGTCTCCCCTTTAAGCTCACTTTGACCCCTGTGCTCAAAGAAGCAAAGTGGAGGCCAAAGTGATTAGAGATAGTTACTACGTGTGTGCATCTGTAACATTTTCTATTAGTTATGAAAACAAATGGAGTCCCATTTGTTTTCATGACTAATATTACAAAAATGCACATGCATGCCTTTTTCCAAAATGATGCCATCAGCATTGGAATGACCCCAGTGGTGGCCATTTTGTGCATGCACTGTGATTTTTTAATAAAAACAAACAATTTTAAAAAATAAATAAATATTCAAATCACTACACATGTACAGAGCAGCCTGGCAGCCATTTTGCTCATGCACAGTGATTTTTTAATAAATTAATTTTTAATAAGAAAACAAAAAAAGGTAGGGTTGTTTATGAAAACCTCTGAAATTTATGGGTTTTTTTGTAAATGAAAACTAAAACATAATAGTCAGGTTGCTTTCTGCATGCCTCTAGTAGTTACCTCCCAAAAAGTTCTTTTAGGAAAAGCGAAAAAATGAATGTTGAATGTTCAGTTATTCCAAGTGCATATCCCTGTAGTACTTAAGTTCACATTTTTGTTGAAACATGCGTATGTATTTTAAAAAAACTATGCAAAGGCAAGAGAAATACGTCAAGAGATTCAATGTTTTGATATACCTACTTCCATAAAAGAATAAACTATGAAAACTTATGATGGTTATTCTGTATTACAGAGGCTACAAAAATGGAACATATTGCTCCTGGTGATTACAATTTTCATTTTATCACCACTAGTTGAGCTACAAATTGCTCTCCCCCATCCCCTCTCTATAGCATGTTTACACTTTTTTTGTGCAGCGGCTATTGAGTTTATTATTCAAAGCACTTGCCTGAATAATGGGGAAATGAGCAACCTGAGGCAGAGACAGTGATTTTATAATTGCACATATTGCAGAACTATACGGTGGGATGTCTACTGAGTGTCTGATAGCTTCAGGTACTTAGCTGTATGCAAATAGACTTTGTCTAGTGGCTTCACATTAACCAAGGTTGCTATTCCTGGCCTACAATAGAAAATCGAGCAGGGAAAAGGCTAAGTGGATCAAATGTATTCTGTTTTTTTGGTTAAACTGAATCAGTTTTCTTAAATACAGCTTCATGGCTGTGATGATCCATAAGCCACTTACTGCATGCTAGCCCCCTTAACACCCTGCAGAGTCATGCACTCTGGAGTAGCCCCAATGAAGACCTGCAAAGTAGCTCCACTGCAACTACCTTCTGTGGAGTAAGTGGTTTGTGGACTGAGCCCATAGCTGCTCTTGAAACAAACAGTTTAAATCTCTTAGGGGCAGACAACACAGGGTGAAAACAGACATGATGCTAACCACCCTTTAGCGACCCTTGGTGGTTATTTATGCATGTTGCAGGGCTGTATTGGTGCCCTATGCAGCCCTAAAACATGCATAAATGACCACCAAGGGTGGTTAGCATCATGTCTGTTTTCACCCACAAGGTGTTTTCAGATGTTACGAGATCACAGTCAACCACGGTGAACCACACACAACCCCGCGGCGGGGCCAAAGGGCCCCGAATGTCTGTTTGTCGGTCACCAGATATTCACCACAGACAATCCCCATCAGGGGACAAAACTGACCACCCTTCCAGAGGTCTGGCCCGGACCATCTCTGGAAGGGTGGTCAAAGCAATTCCCACCGGGGAACAACAAAACGTAACGACTGAACGGCAACCACCAACTGGAAGCAATCAAAACTATTCCCAGCCAGGGATAAAGCACATAGCATTGCTGCCAGGTAACGAGCAACAACACAGGCAGGGGAGGGAGATTTAAAGGGCACCCGGCAGCAGGGGAACATGGCGGGATGCAGCGAAGTGGAAGGGAGAGGAGAGCGGAGGGTGAG
>QEPC01009013.1:684957-710800 GCA_003113815.1 Sphenodon punctatus | reverse complement strand
TGGACATGGCACTGGGTTCCAGGTGATGGTGCTCACGCCAATTCCAAAGTGCTGCGAGACGGACCGGCAGGAGTCAGGTGTTGCAAGGGCCCAGACCCCGATGGCTACCTGCTGAACCATGGGAATGGGGGCCTGCATGGGGGTGTGCTACTGCTTCAGTCAGGGTGTCAACAGCTCTGCAACCCGCAGGAGACTGCGTCTGTCCATCTGAAAGTGCGCTCTCCTGGTGGCCTCATCCCAGTGAGCCAGCACCCTGGACCACCACCCCCTGTGTCCACTCCGTGACCCATATCTTTCGGGCAATGGGCATAGCGAGCAGGGCTGCACACCCCATGGTCTCCCTCCACCATTGGAGCTGGCCGGATGCCTCTCCGAGTGCCACAGCCTGGGCGTGGATGAGGGCCTGTTGGGCTGTCCCGGACACCCACTAGGCCCTGAGCCAGGACAGGGAGCACCTGTGCCCATGGTGGGCTTGCCGGACTCTAGCTGCGCTCCTGTCCATGCACACCCGCAGCTGGGCAGTCAGGTGCACTTCTGCAGTCTGGATGCACACGAGGTCAGTGTGTGAGTGGTACCACTCTGCGCAGACTGCTAGGTGCATCCCACAGGCACCCAACCATCCCAGCTCCATGGTGAACGGTGCCCCAGGTGGGGTGCAGCTGCAACCATTATAGGTTGGTATATGTGTTGCCCCAACCCCAGGTTGTGACCTGGCAACCAGCTGGGGGGGCCCTGGGTTGCCTCTGCCCGACCCCTCGGTTGGCGGGCCTGTCTCCTGCAGGGTGGCCGGGGCAGGGAGGCATACTGATGACACTGCATGCCCTGAAACCCCCTCACGATCTCCCCTAACAGCTGCATATAGATGTTAAACAAGAGGGGGGACAGAATGGCACCCTGCAGGACTCCACACGTGAGGTCCTGGGGGGAAGATGTACACTCCCCCAAGACCACCTGGTGAGTTCTCCCGGCCAGGAATGAACGAAACCAGTTCAAAACCATTCTGCCAATTCCGGCACGGTCCCACAGGTGAGTCACCAACACCTCACGACGTTGGATCGCCTGCTCAGCTCTTCGGCTCCTGCTCGCCTCCATCTTGTTCATTGCACCCTCGCCGGTGCCTGGGATCCCTGCCTGCCTCCTGGACTGTTCCTGGGCTGCTCCCTGTCTGTGTGGCCTCTCCCTGTGCCTGTGCTCTGCCCCTGAGGGGTCCCCCTGTGCCCGGGGTGCCTGTGTAGCTGTGGGGTTGCTCGTGCTGCCTGTGCTGTTGTCAGGGTTCTGGATGCTGTTCCCCATGTCCTGCCATGCCCCCGGACCAGTCCACCTCGCTTCCCTGGCCCTGGGTCCCCCCTCTCCTCCTTGCCCATAGTTCCATGTGTGTTGGTCGTCCCGCTGTGTTCCCCCTTCCCTTCCTCTTCCGTGTGGGTGTGTTTGCACCCAGGCATGTGTTTGTGCTATGTGTTCTGCTGTGACTTCGTTGTCCCTGTGCCTGTTGTGTGTACCGCCTCAGCGGCTCTTCTCCCTCCTACCCCGTCCTTCCCATTTCTCTTGTGTGGGCATTTCTTTTTGGCCCTTCTGGCTTCGTTTGCCCTCAGTCAGCCATGTCTGCCTCCCACCACTCCCAAGTGCCTTCTGGGTGTTTTGACCATGGCCGGGAATCGACGTCACGTCTGTTACACTGCCCCAGTCTGTGGTCTGATGGTCCGATTCCCTTCCATGGTCCCGCTCCCGTCAAGTCTGTTTGGGGCCTTCCTGGACCATGGGGGGTGGTCGGTCGGCTCGCCACCAGTGGGGATCCACTGTGGTGATTCGGGGGCCTGTAATGTCTGAAAACTCCCACAGGCACCTGCCTAGGGCAGCAGATATTTTTTGTGGGGGGGGCAGCACATTTTGGGGTGTGGGACTTTCTGTTCTCAGTCTGTGCCCATCCGGTTATGGTGCAACCACACTGCCTCATCTGTGCTCACCATAGTCTGGAGGGGGGACACCCTACCTGGAGAAGCCTTGTTCCACCCCAAGCCCCCTTTAAATGTGCTGTGCAGGGGTAACAAGCATGGAGGAAGAGATTCTGCTTCTGTGCTGGTGCCATCAGTTGGTGGTGGTCTATCCCATGCCCTGTGCATGCCATGCACACAATTTGCGCATGCCCATGCTGTAGGTTCCATGCCAGGCAGTTGCACATGGCTTGCACAAGAGTACATGCATGCATGCCACATGTGCTCCATACAGCGGTCTGCAGGGCATGGGAACAGCCCCACTGTCTCCTTCCCTGCCTCAGATAGCAGCCTGTGTGCACACCAGAGCACGGGTGTGTGTGTGGGTGGGTGGGTGTCGAGCAGCAACCTGAATTGCCTAGGGATTCTAAAGTTCTGCTCTGGAACCAGAGTTAGGGGAATGTTTTCCAAAATCTAGTTCTTCAAAAGAGAAACTGAAAAATCATTTCTGCCACAGAGAAATCCTCAGTGCTCTCCTTGATTTCTCTTCATCTGTTTATATCTGGACTTCCGAAGCAAAGGTTCAGGTAACCATGAGGGTCATTACAGAGAGGTCTTCTTGATTCCTAGATCCATAGTTCAAGTCACAGTGTATTCCATGGGAATGAGGGAAACATTGCATTTAAATAAAAAACACTTGGGAGATCATGCATTCCAGAATGAATTTTGCATTACTTAAAGTAGGGTTATAACTCGATCTTGATATTCTCACTGTTCTTGATGAGAAGCAGGATTCTTGGCTCGTTCTTGTAAACAAGAATGAGTTGGGATTTGCCTAGATTCTCACTGAGTAAAATGAGAATTCAGTGAACAGACCTCCCCCTGTCCTTCCAATAAAGGGAGGGGCTTTTACAAACCCTTTTACTCACCAGGTGGATTGCTCCAGCTGCTGGTTCTTGCCACTGGTTCTCTCCCTGCTTTACTTCTTGCAGAGGCAGGGGGTGGAGGGAGGGGAGGGGAGGAAGCATCCAAGAAAAAGGAAAAAAAACCAAACCCATTGTGTATGCAGAAATGGCTGCTGGGGTCTTTCTACACATGAGCAGCCCTTTTCCAATATGGTGCTGGCAATTTCACCGCCATTTTGGAAAAGAGCGGCGCATGCGCTGAATGGCCTTGTTGGTCATTTGCATACGCGCAAAGATTTATTTATTTATTTATTTATTTATGTATGAGGTTTCGTACTGCTGCCGAGATCTTGGTGAAACCTTGATCCTGGCCAAAATATCATGAGATATCTCATGAGAATCAATTTTGATTCTCGTTTCAGTCTAAATTTAACTTAAAGTAAATTACCATAACATTAAGTCCTAGCAGCACATCACATATCAGGAATGCTTTCAAAGTAGGTCGTGTGAACCCCAACTCATGCAACATAGATGTTTACATGCCATTTGGGAATCAACACCCTTTCTTCACTGCTTAAAACTTAATACTAAGTGGGTGTTTTCAAACAAGATGCTACCCCACATGACTACCCATGACGCACAGATCTAACTGCCTGTATGAAGGTGCAGCATCTGGATGTGTGCTCCCATGAAGCATGGAGCACCCACTCTCAGCCACTCGCAAAGTCATGCCCGGATATGCGGAATGAGCCATGTGGAGCAAGCAAAATGTGTGGCAGTCGCCTCCATGACCACAGTAGCCATGCTGGGAGCTGCTCATTTGTGTTGCTCCCTACACCTCCATGTATGTCGGTGCTCCGTGGCAGTGCCATGTGGAAGCCATGCCCCCCATCAATTCTCTTAAAATTAGGGGTGGGAGTATCGGTATCGGATAAATCCGATACACCCGATAATCAGGTATATCGGATTAATCCGATAATCACTGGTATCGGTATACCGGATTTTAACATTGGCCGCTTTACCAGGTTTTTTACATCATGGCCATTGAAGTGAATGGCCACAATGTAAAAAAAACGGTAAAGCGGCCAATGTTAAAAATCCGTTATGCCGATACCGGTAAATCCAATACCGGGGACATGCGATACCAATAAATTTGGTATCTGGTATTCTCCCCGGTGTCCCATCCCTACCTAAAACACCTACTTTCTGCAATATTCGGCACCTCTCCCTGTTCTATCTCTTATCTTATGCACAAGGCTTTCTGGGAATGATAAACTAGGACTGAAACCAATATGACTTTGGTCATATTCATGATCATAATTTACAAATTCATTCCTATCAGTAAATAACCATATATATGTCTTTGGTCTCTAGCAAAATTTGTAACTTTGATTATTAGGTCACTTTGGACTTGTTTAACCATTAGTTCATTTATTTGGTATGTCACTCATTTCAGCAGGCTATTTAAGTGAATGAAGAAAATACTGAAATGCCAAATAAACAAAGTAACTGCTTAAACAAACAGGGAGTGGCCAAAATAAATGTTTGAAACCACAACAGAAGCAAAAAGTCTGCCCCACTTCATCTTCACTTCTTTCAAAAGGAGGTGAATACACCATTTTTAAATTTTTTGATTTACAGCAAACATTTGCTTCAGGCCTATAATAGAAGATGGAAGTGTTTCCAACATCCAGTGTTACCAAGTGAAACAATCTCACTAATTTAACCTTTACAGATTTGACCTCCTCCTCAAGATTACGAGATGAAATCACAACAGATTAATTTAAGCAAAAAACATTCTGGAAAATCAACTGATAGCAAGATCTTATGCTTACTCAGCAGTTTGAACAGTTCTCAGTGCAAACAAACCTGGTGAAGCAAGAGTGTTGGCTCAGACACTTGACTTCAAAACTATAGACTTCTACTTGTATCCAGCTTCCTGTTCAATCCTAAAGAGCTAATGGGCAGGAAAAGAAAGAGGTAAAATAGTAAGTCAGAAGTGGGAGACCCGCAAAACAATAATATTTTACATCATTTTTCTAAAGGCAATATTACTAGTATGTCTTATAGGTTGCTTTTGGCTTAAAAATAAATGTCAGGCATTGTCTTCAGCACTGCTTTGTGGTATTAATATTTTTTTAAGCCCAGGCATTCTGTGCCCTACCAGCTTGTCCCCAACAGATCAGCTGCTCATCTGTAAGTCTACTGCTGCTTGCCTTGTAGGGATACACCATTTATTCAGAAGAAACCTTTCTGCATATGAGGAAATGCATTCAAAGTTCCTATCAATGAATAGCCAAAAATATGTCTTTGGTTTTCCCAGTCATAGTTCAGTTTCAAGGAAATGTTTGAAAAGTAATTTAAATAATAAAAACTTCTCTAAGCTTCTCCCCCCGCCCCCATGTTCCCTTTCCTTATAGTTTAATGTGCCTTAAACTCACCAAACTAACCAATTTATAATCACATTCACAGCTCGTCAATGATGGACAGGTTGTTGTATCAAGTAAGTTCATCCTGTGTAAAAATAAGCAGAATTCTTGCAGAGGCCAAATGGATTTCTTTTCCTTATCTGGGAAATGATCTATTCAGAAAAAAACTAAAGGCAAAGCACATGTGCTCTTTGTCCAGTTAAATCAGTATCGTTTTTTACCCTGATACTTTGATAGGTTTCTCCAGTGCTTCATATTTCTTAAGAGGCCATAGAGGCAATATTAATGGGTGTGTTATAAATAGCAATCCTCTACCTGAAATTGCAAGGGTTAACCATAAAAATATGTTTATAAAAATCTCATGTGGAAAATCCCATTAGATCTTTGATGGTACTTAGTTCTCCTAGAAGTTCACCAAAAGACCCTTCCTTTTACAATAGATATGGTCTCTATTAAATATACCAAGTGTGCCCAAAGTTCCCACTCAAGAGTCGCATGCCAACATTTTCATATCACTCTAGCCCTTTTCTCTCAAGTTGTCCCCACCCATCTCCACGTAGTTTCACTGTGTGGAGATGGGTGGAGGCCTGTGGGAATGCTGCAGTGGATGGGTGGGGGTGCGTGCCACTCCCATGTTACACCCATCTCCAACCATCACCCACACACAGAGCAATGGCCCCGAATGCCGGTTGCTCTGTGGGTGGAGGTGGGTGGAGATGGGTGTGCGCCTGTTCCCACAGGCGTACACCCACCTCCACCCACCACAGGGGCACTGCACATCCATCCACCGACCACAAGCGCACACCCATCCACCGACCCACTGTGGCCCATTTAAAAAGGGCAAAAGAGACACAGGCTGCATTACATTGATCATGGCTTCTCCTGATGCCAGGGAGGGGGCGGCATGGCTACTCCAAAACCCACCCGCTCATATCAAAGCTCTGTCTCGCAGGTGGTCTGGTGGGTTTGGGCAGCAGAAATAGCAGCACAAGGCATGATCCCCCTACTTCCACACTCCACCTGAGGCTCCGGTGGCCAAAATGGCAGCTCGACTTCCTTTGATCCTACGGGAGCTGCATGGACATGCCCCAGGCAGTCACTTCTGACGAGAACCACAGTATAGATTCCCAAGAGCCACATGTGGCTTCTGAGTTGCTATTTGCCCACCTCTGAAATATACTATACCTTTAAAGTCAATGCTACATAGCAGGTCTCTCTATATACAGAATAAGTGTAAATAAACGAAAATATGGTAAATGTTTTTTTGGGGCGAAGGAGCTAAAAGATAAAACAAATGCCTTTCCTTGCTTCCTCTCAAAGAGATTCTTCATCTTGCTCATGTAAATAAAGGTACATCTGTTATATCTGAACTATGACACAATTATAGCTATTCCGGGCTTTACATTTTGCTACACTTATTTTCTATTATTGATACACACAGATTTCCTGCAATTCAAATCTCACTGATTTCCATATATGTATTGATTAGGTCAGTCGCAGCTGTCGTTCTCCTTTTCAAGAAGTGTGACCGGGTAGCACACTACAGAAACATATCTCCAACAATTGTATCAGTCTGTTATCTGAAATATTCAAGGCTTTGGATCTGATAACAGAGTAGTTTTCCACACACATTATTTTACACTGCAGAGGTTGTGGTTATTCATTCCTCATTCTTTAGGTTATGGATAGGACAGGGGAGGGAGACTATATGTAAAGGGCTGTGCAAAGCAGAGGGTGTAAATGATGGGGGGAAACATCCCATAAAATAAATGAGTATTTGATGAGCTGTTAAATAAGGGCAGCCAAGGACAGGTGTAGGATATAGTCACTCACTTTGCTCTCATGTGACTCATTTTTCTCTTCATCAGAGCTAGTACTGCCCCATGTTTTGTGTGCTATGGAACTTAGTGAAGGGTCTGAAAGACAAGAATCCAGCAGGGGAATGTTTAACATGGAGGCTCATGTGGTACTAATTTATTAAGCTTTCACTATGAAATTAGGATTCCCCTCCTCTCCCCTATTTAATCAATGTTCAAAGACACAAAAAGACAGAGTAGTGCCACTTCCTTCATACCAAAGCAAACATCTAAGAAAATTGTGTTATTCATCTCTGATGCACCCATTACACTGGGACGTAGCACAAATATAGGTGGATATGCTGGACTGTACATAAGAACATAAGAAGTGCCATACTGGGTAAGACCAATGGTCCATCGAGTCCAGCATCCTGTCTCGGACAGTGGCCAATCAGGGGGCCTGGGAGAAGCACCCAACAGGTCACCATGCTATTCATTCCCTGTGGGTCATCCCCAGGCTCCCGACAGTGAAGGGTTTTGTTCCCCAATCCTATCTGGCTAATAGCGGCTAATGAACCTATCTTCCAGAAATTTGTCCAAACCTCTTTTAAACTCAGCTATACTGCAGGCCTTGACCACCTCCTCTGGCAGTAGATTCCACAACCTAATTGTAATGTACGCTGAGTGAATACTTTCTTTTGTTTGTTTTTACTCTGCCACCTGTAAGTTTCATGGAGTGTCACCTAGTTTTAGTACTAGTTAAAAGGGTAAATAACCATTCCATTTACAAGTTCCACACCACTCATGATTTTATAGACTTCTATCATATCGCCTCTCAGTCATCTCTTTTCAAAGCTGAAGACCCTCAACCTATCAAGCCTCTCCTCATACGGGTGCTGTTCCATACCCTGGATCATTTTTGTTGCCCTTCTCTGTACCTTTTCTAGTTCTGCTATGTCTTCTTTGAGATGGGGCAATCAGAATGGCACACAATATTCAAGGTGCGGTCGCACCATTGATTTGCATAGAGGCATTATGACATCTCAGTTTTATTCTTTATTCCCTTGCGAATAATTCCTAACATTCTATTTGCTTTTTTGACCGCTGTGGCACACTGGGCTGAGGATTTCAGTGTATTATCCACAATCACTCCCAGATCCTTTTCCTGAGTGATAACTCCTGGCTTAGTACCAAGCATTGTGTACTCATAATTTGGATTATTTTTCCCAATGTGCATCACTTTGCACTTGTCCACATTAAATCTCATCTGCCATTTAGATGCCCAGGCACCCAGTCTTGTAAGATCTTGCTGCAGCTCCTCACAGTCTGCTCGTGTTCTGACTACTCTGAATAACTTGGTGTCATCTGCAAATTTGATCACCTCACTCTTAACACCCTTTTCCAGATCATTAATGAATACATTGAAAAGAACTGGTCCCAGTACAGATCCTTGGGGCACACCACTTTTTACATCCCTCCATTGTGAAAACTGGCCATTTAGTCCCACTCTTTGCTTCCTATCCTTTAACCAGTTACCAATCCATAGCAAAACACTACCTCCTATCCCATGACTTTTTAATTTTCTCAAGAGTCGTTTATGTGGGACCTTATCAAAAGCTTTCTGGAAATCCAGGTACACTATATCTGCTGGGTCTCCCCTGTCCACATGCTTGTTTACGCCCTCAAAGAATTCCAAGAGATTAGTGAGGCATGACTTCCCTTTGCTAAATCCATGCTGACTCTTTGCCATTAAGCCATGTTTATCAATATGCCCAGTGATTCTGTTCTTAATGATAGTTTCCACCATTTTGCCCGGCACAGACGTCAAGCTTACCGGTCTGTAGTTTCCAGGATCACCTCTGGATCCCTTTTTAAATATTGGGGTTACATTTGCCACCCTCCAGTCCTCAGGTACAGTGCCAGATGCCAACGTTAGGTTACAAATTACTACTAGTAGGTTTGCAATTTCACATTTGAGTTCCTTCAGAACTCTGGGGTGAATACCATCTGGCCCTGGTGATTTGTTCGTATTAAGCTTGTCAATTTGCTCTAGAACCTCCTCCAGGGTCACGCTGATTTGTGACAGTTCATCCAATTCATCACCTACAAAGTAGGGTTCCGGCGTGGGTATCTCCCCAACATCCTCCGCAGTGAAGACCGAAGCAAAGAACTCGTTTAGCTTCTCTGCAATGTCCTTGTCCTCCCTGAGTGCCCCTTTTACTCCCTGGTCATCTAATGGCCCAACCGACTCCCTAGCAGGCTTCTTGCCTCTGATATACTTGAAAAAGGTTTTATTATTTGTTTTTGCCTCTTTAGCAAGTCTCCTTTCAAATTCTTTCTTGGCCTGCCTTATTAGCACCTTACAGTTACGTTGCCAGTGTTTATGCTCCTTTGTATTTTCCTCATTGGGGCTAGCTTTCCATTTCTTAAAGGATGCCTTTTTGGCTCTAATAGCCTCCTTTGCGTCTCCATTTAGCCACAGTGGTAGACGTTTAGTCCTCCTGCTACCTTTTTTAACTTGTGGGATGCATGTAATCTGGGCTTCCAAGATGGTGCTTTTCAACAGCCTCCATGCCTCTTGCAAACATGTAGTCCTTTCAACTGTGCCTTTTAGTTTCTTTCTAACTAGCTTTCTCATTTTGGCATAGTCTCCCTTTTTAAAGTTAAAAGCCAGTGCTGTACTTTTAATTAACTTTCTCCCGCCAGCAACTATGTCAAATTTGATTATATTATGATTGCTATTGCCTAGTGGCTCAACCACAGTTACTCCTTGCACTAGTTCCTGTCTGCCACTTAGGACTAGATCTAAAGTAGCTCCTCCCCTTGTTGATTCCGGAACCAATTGCTCTAAAAAGCAGTCATTTATCACATCCAGAAATTTTACCTCCACTTACCGCCTCAAGGAGGCATTCACCCAGTCAATATTGGGGTAGTTGAAGTCACCCTTTATTATTACGTTCCCAGTTTAAGTAGCCTGTTTAATCTCTGTTAGCATTACATAATCACTCTCTCTAGTCTGGTCAGGGGGTCGATAGTATAGCCACACTGCTATACTCTTCTGCTTGATACCTGGAATTTCAATCCATAGGGATTTGAGGAAACAGTTTGCATCCTGTAAAATTTTTATTCTACTTGCCTCAATGCTGTCCTTAACATAGGGTATTTTCAGACGTTATGAGATCACAGTAAACTACGGTCAATACACACATGGGGCCAAAGCACCCTTAATGTCTGTTCGGCAGCGGCAAGATGTTCACCACGGTCGATACCCACATGGGGTCAATTTCAACCACATTTCCAGAGCTCCCCATGGGACACTCGCCGCAAGCATGGTCAAAGAGATTCCCAGTGGGAACCAACAAAAAGTAATGCCTGGCCAGCAACCATGGCCAGGAATCCCCGGCAGGATTCCCGCTGTGGTCAAATCGGGCGGGCGCTGCAGCCGCATTGGCACGGGGGGGGGGCAGGGCCGTACGGCCGCATGTTGTGCCATACGGCCCCGACCCCTCCCAGATTCCCCGCCGGGATCAGCCGGCACATCTGTTGCACATGCCAGAGTGTTCCCAGTGGGGAATCATTTGGATGATTCTGGGACGGGGCAAATGCCGCCCCATCTCGTCTGAAATCACCCATGCAGAGCCACCCCACCACCAACACGATCTCCTCCGTTGTTTCGATATATCTTGTACCCTGGTATTACAGTGTCCCATTGGTTATCCTCATCCCACCAGGTGTCTGTGATGCCTATAATGTCTAGATCTTCATTTAGCGCTATAAACTCTAAGGGTGTAGAGAGGGACTGTTAGGGTATATAGGGTAAGGAGGGAAGCTAACAAAGCAATTGGCTAATGGGTGATGGTGCATGGGGTTTCTCAAGCACAGCACTGGCAGATACACCAACCAGTACAGGGAGGAGAGTGTGCAGTTGCCAAGGTTGGAAACTGAATTTTGTTTAGTGATCCAGCAGGCTACAGTTGATGTTGGAGGGCCATTCTGGGGAGTCTGCCAAACTAAGCTGGTGACAATTTGGGTGAGCACCAAGAGTCCAATCCACGAGCAGCACCATGGAGGGCAATCACCACTGCCACACTGCAGGGCAATCCCAGAGATCCAACCACATGGTGCAGGATCGGGCCTGCTGCCCACTTCACTGTTGAGATGGCAGAGGACAGCGCACACTTCTCTCCCTCCTGTTTGACAGCTGATGGGGAACAGGAGCCTGGGAAGACTGCATACCCTTTTCCTACATCCACTCCCTCCGCCAAGATCAGCTGTCAGTCAGGTAGATTGTGGTAGAGTGAGGCCTGTGAAGAGCACAGGCTCCCCTCCCCATGATCCACCTGACAAACAGCTGATCTGGGGGAGAAGGAGCCCAGTAGAGTGCATGCACACCCCTCTCCCCATCCCCAAGAACAGGTAATCAGGGAAGGAGGGGCCTAGAGGAACACCTATGCCTGCTCCTCTGTCCCTCCCCCAATCAGCTGTTTGTTGAGTGGCGAGAAGGGCATGCACTCCTTTGGGGTCCACCCTTCCCTGATCAGTCAGGCTGGACTGAGAGCCCACTCCCAGCTGTAATGTGGCTTCCATCTCTCACAGTCCTGTCGCGGAGCTCGCTGTACGGTGGGCAGAAGGAGTCCTTCCACATGGGTTTCCCTCGAAAAGTTTTTCAAGGATGTGTGGCATAGCAGACATCATTTTGTCCCACCCTAAGGTGAGGAAAACATCTGGGCTGCATGATGTACTTTAAAATTAATCTCCTAATTTTCACTAAGGGTGTGCAATTTGTTTTCATTATTATATCAAAAATGAAAATTTACATTTTCTTTTTTGTTATTGTAATAATGAAAATGACACATAATAATAATGAAAACAAAAACGAATTTTAGTTTTAAAAATAATGGGAAAACACTGAAAAACGTATTTTCATATATATCTTTTCTGTTTCTTATTACATTCTAATTAAACATGGGGCAATTGTACCCCCAATGGAGGACACTATGTGTACCAAATATTGGAAAGATTGGATAAAGGGAACGAATTGTACAAGCAACTGATGTTAAGAAAAGCTACATACACATTCCTGGTTACACCTTCTTTATCTTCCATCCAATTTGCATGAAAACTTGATATAATATGAACCTCATTAAGATTACTAATCCTGCCAAATTTCAGAAGGATTGGATAAAGGGTCCTGATGTAATAAGCCATTAACTTAAAAATGCAAGTCTGACTGTAAATATTTTATATTCCATTCTGTTTACAAGACATTTGGCAGAATTGTATCCCACACATTCCCTGTCATCTCTGATCAAATACAGGACAATTTGATAAAGGGACCCAATTTTAAAAACAATTGAGGTTGTCCCCTTGAAGACCATTATTCAGATAAATAGCAGCATATGATGTGCCAGTGAAAGGCAGGCACCTTGCATGGCAGGGGAGGGAGGCTGTAGGAGGGAGGATGTGGAGCAACCTAAAAGACTGACAGACAAATTCACTAGCCAATTACTGTATGCTTCCAGCTTTACAGGACTAATCGGTGATGACTTTAAGGCAGGCATGGGGCGGAGGCCCTAAGGTGGATATAGAAGGGACATAAGTGGGCCTTTGAGGATCCAGCATCCCAGAAATAAGGAAACATAGTTTACACATCCAGACTGGCCAGTTAACATCACAATCACATCCTGCAACACTAACAGAGGACATAAGAGAATCTCTATTGGCTCTTTTCTAAACAGATGCTTCTGACTTCCCATTAACAAGTGAGGAAGAGATGTTGGGATGGTCACAGCACAGAATGAGGATATTTGGTTGACATTTCTGTTGGCCAATTGGCATCAAAAACAGATCTTATACCATAGTGACACGTGAGAGAATATAGGCTCCTCCTCTGCATATGCTGTGCAGGCTTATAAAATTGGGACCATTTATCACATCTTTCTGATATTTGGCAGAGATGATCCTGAAGGTGTGAGATAGAGCTCTTCCAAATTTCATGTACACTGATTGGACTACTAAGATGTTACAGTCAGGTATACATTTGTAAGTTAATTGTTTATACCACCAGGAACCTTTATTTAATCCTTCTTAAAGTTGCCATAGATAGTAAACCTTGGCAGGGGTATAATCTTACCAAGTTTCATCCACATTAAATCATATACAAAGAAATTACAGCCAGGAATATATATGCATAATTTTGCTAAATAATATACTTCCCTTAGGTTCTGAAATGGCAAGCCACTGTGGTAGCTTTTTCCGATGGAAATAGCTCTTCGGCAATGAGTGGCATGATGCGATAGAGAGGTTCATTCTCCTACTTTCATTCTGATAATTCCGCTGTTCTGCTACTTTCATTCCGCTACTTCCACTGGTTGTGAAAATAGCTGAACAATGTTTGTTCTGACAGTTTCAATCTTCCGCAATTTCCATCAGCTCTGTGAAGTAGCAGAACAATTTTTGTTTTGACAGTTTATGAGATTGTTCCAACAGTTTCCGAATTAGCAGAATGCCAGCAGAATTTGCAGAATTCTGGCGTAAAAGCTGCAGAAAGTTGCGAGCAATTCTGAAATGGTGGAATGAAATAGCGTAGTGGAAATCCCTTCGCTAAGTGCCTTGTGCGCTGCGGGGGACTTTGTGCCTGCCTCTCTGAGGAAGAAGGCACGGGTGGAAGGCGGATCTTTTCCGCCGGTCCTGGGAGCAGGGTTGAGCTGCTGCAGCTTTACAAGCTGTCATCCACTCAGGATGATAGCTTGCAAAGGAGAGGCAGCAGCGTGAAGAGTGCGATGTTCTGATTGGTTGGTTCTGGCCCATGTGATTGGTAGCACACCGTTCAGCCCTGCATTCAGTTGGCGGTGTGCTAACAAAGAGTACACAGGTCTGCGGCTCCTGTAGGCCATGGGAAAGGATCTTATGCCCCTCCCCCGGGGGTTCAAGCAGTCTTTGTGGTACTGCAAGGGGAGCGGCAGCAGGGGAGTACCTTCTGGGTTTTGTGGGCCATGGGTGTTTTAGGCTGCGGGGAAGGATCACCCCCTCAGTAGTTGAAGCAAAGTTTGTGGTGCCGTGAGGAGAGTGGCAGTGGGAGTACCCTCAGGGATTTGTGGGCCAGGGGGGTACGGCTGGGAGGAAATTTAGGGTTTGGCTATTACTGGTGGGAGAAAAGGGGGCGAGGAATCAGGCGTTGTTGTGTGCCCTGCACTCATGAGCAGAAGAAAGCAGACCGGGGGGAAGTATCCACACAAGTGGTAATGGGTGGGCTATTGGTGGAGGGAGGGGGAGTGGTGGAAGGGTTATGCCATACCCCCGCCCCTACTGCGTCAGTAATGTGGTTTCTACCCCAACCAGGGCCCACTGATGGCGGGGAACAGGGACAGCCTCCCTGTGGAGGTAGGGGGCACTGGGGAGGTGACAGGGCCATCTGCCTTGGGGGATTTGCTACAGTAGGCTGGGGCTGCAGTACAGCCAGGCGGTTCTGCTCCCCCTGGTGGTCCTTTCCCAACAATGCAGGCCAGGCACGCAGGCCAGGCTCCTCCAGTGGAGGGGGTTCCAGGATGGTCAATGATAGGCAATGTGGCAGGCTTTTGAGGCCAGAATGAGTGCATGGGATGGAGTCATGGGTAGGTTGGCAGAACTTGGCATGTTGGGTGCCGCCCCAGTGCATGATTTGAATATGGGGGCATCTGGGGTTGTGAGTAATTCTGATTCTGTTTTGTCCCAGCCTAGGGATAGGTGAATAGAATGGAGTTCGGAAATTCGGTTCAGTTTGGTTCGGTTTGGTTTGAATTCGAGTTTGGTTCGGAAGTTCGGTTCAGTCGACGGAACAGACCAAGTTCGGTCGAATTCCAAACTTCCGAACCAAGTTCAACCATTCAAAACCAGTTTTTTTGGTGTGTGTTGCCACTAGGGATGGGTGAACAGAACGGAGTTCAGAAATTCGGTTCAGTTCAATTCGGTTTGAAATTTGAGTTCGGTTCGGAAGTTCGGTTCGGTCGACCGAACAGACCGAGTTCAGTCCGAACTCCAAACTTCCAAACCGCGTTCATCTATCACTATCCCAGCCTAGCATGAGTGGAGAAGGTGCATGAGTGCCGGTGGTGGCTAGAGGGGTCTCTGGGGCAAGCAGCCAGGCGGTTGAGGACCTCACAAAAAAGGTGGACCGCATGGAACAGCAGATAGCCAGGATTGCAAGAATGAAAGAGCAAAGTGCAGGAAAATAGACCGTAACTGGGAGTAGGTGTTTCTAATCTATGCGGGGGTAGTCATGCAAGCCTTTCCAGAGAGGGCGGTGGCCCTCTGGAAATATTTTGATATTGTAAGGCGGGTCTACTTGAATAAGGAAGGGTTTGGTTGGCTGTGGTATGATGAGGCCTTTAGGCAGAATGCTTCCATTACACCGGAGGTCAGATGGGATGTCAAAGACCATGACCTGTGGATTGAATGCATCCAGGAAAAAGATGTGGTCAGGGCAGACAGCGGCCACATAATAGTGAAGCGTGGTGGGCAGCCAAAAGATAGTTTTCGAGGTGAACCGGCCAAGAAAGGGGGCCAGGCGCTGGCATGCTGGGACTTCAATGAGGGGTCTCAGTGTTTTCGGGCCAGCTGCGGGTTTAAGCATTCCTGCTTTCAGAATTCCTCACCCCTTCACTAACTGCCCTAGATGGAGGAGTGCGGGGCAGAGGGGTAAGCACAGTTTCTCAGTGGGGGGAGTCTGCGGGGTGGTGCAGCCTAGGCAGGTGCCAAGAAGGGCGCCAAAACCAGTTAGGTGGTGGGTGCTTTAGGAATTGCTGGTTGATTATCCATTAGAGGGAGTCACTTGTTATGTGGTTGAGGGGTTTCATTTGGGTTTTGAAATTCCATTTAAGGGGTTCGCGAGCACATGTCTGCATGTAATTTGAAGTCGGTGGTGGGTTTGGAGGAAATTGTTGAGCAAAAGATAAAGAAGGAAGTTTTGGAGGGCAGGGTCGCGGGCCCTTTCATGTGTTTGCTTATGGACAATTTAAGAATATCGCCACTGGGTATTGTTCACAAGAAGGGGAAGTACAGACTTATTCACCATCTGTCATACCCTAGGGGGTCTTCTGGGAATGATGCTAGCCCGCGTGAAATCTGTACAGTGCACTATGCTTCGTTTGATGTTGTGGTGGAACTGGTCTGTGAACGTGGGAGGGGTGCGCTTTGCATTTCGCCTTTTGCCCATTCACCCCAAGGACTTTGACCTCTGTGGGTTTTCATTTGGGGGCAGTTTTATTATGACAAGGCTATGCCCATGGGATGTTCCATTTCATGTGCGACGTTTGAGAAATTTAGCACTGCACTGGAGTGGGTAGTGAAGCATAGGGCGGGGCCTGGTCATGTGACCCATTACTTGGACAATTATTTGTTTATCTGGAAGACGGGTCACCAGAATGTAGCTGTCAGGGTTTGTGCTGATAGGGGGATTGGAATCAGCAGGCATCCTAGGAAGAAGAGAGATTAGGGGGCGGGGCCTCTCCATGCTTGCAGGAGAACTCAGGCGCCACCCAGGCTCCGAGCATGCCGCTCATAAGGGGAGGCTCAGAGGCAGATTGAGGCCCCGCCCTGAGCACGCTAATCCCTTTTGGGCTTCCAGCTATATAATACACCAGCGGGGCTAGGAGCAGCTGCCGGTAATCATTTTGAGAAGCTGGCCCCCTGGTATCTTGTATTGCTCCTTGTTGCCTGAAACCTTGATCAAGAGTGAGACCTGAGTGACTGTTCCTGGTGTTCTCCCCCTTCCTGGTGTAGAGTGAATGGTGGTAAGAGTGGTGATCTGTTTGTCTTGTTAAGTCTTAGTTTGTGCTCCTGTATACGTGGTTTAAGATTCTGGTGTTTGGTTCCCTAGCTCCTGTTGTTCCATATCCTCAAGTCCTCCCTTCTCTTCCCTTACCATATCCCTTTCCCTGAGCGCAAGTCCTACCCACCTTCACCTTCCTTACTCCCTGCCATCCCTTCCCGTCTGCTCCCTTCCCCAGGACCATTTCCCCCTACCTTCCTGCCACAGATCTTCACGGTGTCCAGGTTCCTATATATCTCCCTGAATGACTGAGAAATTCCTTTGTGCTTCTCCTCCCCTGGGGCAATTGGCTTCCTCTCTGCTATCCCAATGATGAGACGAGTTGCCCTCTGAGTAGGAGGGAAAGCCCACCCAACACCCTGAGGGATTATTATACTCAGATTGCTTACAACAAGAGGAAGCCACCCCTTTTTCCCTGCCCCCTTTCCCCTCTCACTTTCCTTTCTCTTTTCTTCCAAACCTTTTCCCCCAATCCCCCGTGACAGTAGCAACTTGGGGTTGTTTAGGGAAGTGGTGAATTTGGTGGGGGTTCCTTTAGCAGAGGGGAAGACTGAGGGACCTTCATCGGTTATAATGTATTTAGGCATAGAATTGCACTAAGTAAGAGAGTTGTCACTGTTACCCAAGGCTAAGCTTATTGAGTTGCAGAAGGAGGTAAGCTCATGTATAGCTGCTAGTAAAGTGTCTCTGAGAGCTCTGCAATCCTTGCTCGGTAAGTTAAACTTTGCTTGCCTCACCACCACATCAGGGTAACAAGGGAAATGTGGGAGGATTTGGATATTTGGTTAGAATTTTTGAGGACGCACAACGGGGTTAGCCTGTGGCGTGAGTTGTACTTACTAGAGGCCAAATTGCAGGTGCACTCAGATGCAGCTGGTTCAGCGGGGTTGGGGATTTATTTCCAAGGGTACTGGTGTTCAGAGAGATGGCCCATGCAGTGGCAGGATTCAGGTATTTTGAGAGATTTGACCTTCTTGAAATTATTTCCTATCATGGTAGCGGTGAACCTGTGGGTGGACAGATTTAAAGATAGGAGGGTCATATTCTGGTGCAATAATTTGGTGGTAGTGCATGTGGTTAATTCACTTTCTTCCATGTCAGAGCGGGTTATGCGTCTTGTTAGGGTGTTCGTTTTGTGATGTTTGCGGCATAATATTGTGTTTTGTGCCAGGCATGTCCTGGGTGTTAAGAATGAGATAGCTGATGCCCTCTCTCACTTACAGATGTGACATTTTGGGAGATCACTCCCTTCGCAAGGAAGGATCAGTACTTCATTTCCACCAAGCTTTGGAGCTTTAGAGTCTAGAGAGTATGGACACAGTGAAAGCTTCTATGTCCTCGGCGACTTGGCTCGCATACGAGAGGGCGATCAAGGCATTTTTGGAGTTTGCCCGAGTCAGGGCTTTGGTGTTGGTAATCCCGGTGCCATTAAATCAGCAGGTGAAGTTCGGGCTCCAATTGCACAAGAAGGGTTTAGCACCTGGCACTATAGTGACAAAATGGTCTGCTTTGGTCTTCATGTCTAAGTTGGTTGGGGTGCACGATTTCGAGGGGACTTCAGTACTCAGGGCAATTGTTGTTTCATGGAGGAAGCAAGATCATGTTTGGGTTGATAATAGGATCCCATTGTCCCCCAAGATTTTGGCTGATGGAAGGGAAGGAGGGGAATGCTATAGCCCCAGCTTATGCTCCTAGTGTTGGGTTGATTAGGCAGACTGGCACCAGATGTGATATTAATCCATCTGGGTATGATCTTAATCCATCTGGGTGAGAATGATTTTACAAGGGGATCCGGGTTGGACCTATCCATAATGATCAGGAAAGATTGGGTCCGGTTGAGGGAGCGTTTCCCGCAGGCCACTCTGGTTTTCACTGAGATGTTGCAGACGATCAGGTGGCCGGGCACTACCAAGCCGAGAGTGGTGAATAGAGCTCGAAAGAAGGTTAATTGGGAGGTCAAAAAATGGATTGGTCCACTTGGCGGTATTTGGCTCAGCCATTCAGGAATAAGGTGGAACAAACCAGTGCTATTTTGGCAGGATGGGGTTCATTTATCAGAGCTGGGATCAGATTTGACATGTACATTGGAAACATAAAAGGGATATTGCAAAGATTGTTATGAATGAGCCATTCAGGGGGGATAATTTCAGTTCGGTGAATTAGGTTTCAATTATGGGGGTGGTCAAACATGTAAAGCTGCTGAAATTGTGGTAGTGTTCAGTACCATAGGGTTAAACTGGTAAGGGTTTTATAGCCTGGGTGTATGGGCAGATGATTGGGTTCATTCTGCAACATGTACCTGGTTGGTAATTTAAGGGATGGGTGCCCCAGATTATCACAGGAAGGAGGGCAGGCATTGTGTGCATATGAGTAGGATTTAAGCCGTCCTGAGGTTAGCATTGGCAGCATCTCTCCTTCCAGGAAATGGATCAATTTGGTCCATTGAAAGGGGATTGATCCGGTATCTTCAATCCAGAATGATTGGCATTATGGTACTGAACGCAGGGAATGAGAGATAGTTGAAGTGTTAAGTAATCTGATCTCATTACCCCCCTTGTTATTCACCCAAGTTAATTCGGTATAATTCTAATCGATATTTATTTGGATACTCTAATGGATTAATTGGATATTCTAATTTACCTCACAATTTGGCATGGGAAAGATTCGATTTAGGGTAATTGGCATTTAATTATATCCACCGTTCTTCATGGTTGTTAATTGGATTTAATTGGATTTAATTGGTTTAATACGTTTCTTGTTCTCTTAATAGGTTATTAATTAAGATTGGCTTCAATAAAACAGCTGCGGCCAGTTTTACCCATATCCTTTGTGTCTGTGCTTATTCCTAGTGTGGGGACAAAAGGAGTTGCTGCTTCAGCCCTACTTCAACTGCTTATAAAATCATATTCCTTTATCCAATCTTTCTGAATTTGGTAATCAAAATCCCTTCTGTTGGAGGTATAAGCCCTCCAAGTTTCATCCAAATGTAATGAAAAATTAAAAAGTTACAGCTGAAAATGTGTTTTCCATTGAAACTAATGGACATTGAAAATGAAAACAAAATTTTGATATTTAAAAACAAAAACAAAATATTTAAATAATGAAAACAAAAAACAAAAATGAATAACGACATGGGTTCCTGGTGCACACCTCTAATTTTCACCTCATTTGTATGTAAATTTGTATATGGCTTGGGCCCCTCCTATCTGAGAGACCTCCTCACTCCTCGGGTCCTGGGGAGATCTTTGCAGTCCTCCGGGGGCACCTTCTTGGAGGACCCCCATGTTAGCCGGGGGGCCACAATGGAGAGGGCGTTCTTGGTGGTTGTACCTTAGCTATGGAACTCCCTCCCGGAGGAAGCTCAACCAAATGAGCCCCGAGTCTGCTGGCCTTCCGCCATGTCTGTAAGACCTGGCTGTTCATGCAGGCCTTCGGGAAAGGGAGTGGGTAGGGGTGGGGGAGACGAGTAGTGGGCAGGGGGCTGGGTTGGGTTAGGGAGGGTTTGGGTATGGGTTATTTTAATCTGGGGGTTTTACGTTGTTTTAATTGTATTTTTAGTTATGTGTTTTTAAATGTTGTTAGCCACCCTAAGATGCTTGTAGCAGGAGGGGTCGGCATACACATTTTAATAATAAATACATAAATATAAATAAATAAATATACCATGTATGGAATGTACTCCATTTTCACCTCATTTGGTTTTGTTCACATGTATTGCCTGAGAAATATGTGGAATGCAAATGAATTAGGGAATTATTGATCTGAAATAAATTATTATGTGAACAAGCTAATAGAACAGCAAATGAAACCAAGCTTCATATATCCACTTGTTGGTTTTTTTTAAAAAATCTTTCATTATAATCCAAAAGGCCAAGCTGTGCCTGTCTCAAAACCCTAGCAAGGAGGCCAATGGCAGTCTTATACCTTGGATTTTACCTTCTTCTGAATCTCGGAACTACTGTTGACTGGTTTAACCAATGTAACAAGTTAAAGAAGAAACATTGGGCACCACAGTTATGGGAAGAGCTGAAATGAGTACCCACAAGACAGGTATAATTAATTATTATTATTATTATTATTATTATTATTATTATTATTATTATTATTATTTATCAATTTATACCCCATTCCTCCTGTAAAACAGCTCGGGGCGGCTAACAATTTTAAAAGAGTAAAAAATACAATAATATAATAAAACAATCAAAATGTTATAAACAATTTAAAACAGGGTTAAGACAAAATCAAAGAATAAATAAGGGTAGGGTGGTGTTAAAACCCTAACCCACCCTCCCCAAAGGCCTGGCCAAACAGCCAGGTCTTACAAGCCTGACGGAATGTTAAAAGGCTTGGGGCCAGGCAAGCTTCCTCCGGGGGTGTGTTCTAAAGACGCAGCCCAGCCACCGAGAATGCCCTCTTCATTGTGGCCCCCCCAGCAGACTGAAGGAGCGCTTCAAAATTATGGCACCTAACCCAATTAGTGCCCTTACCCAGTGGGCTACCCAATTTTCTGACTTCCAGTACTGATTTTCTGAGCTCTGGTACCCATTTTCTGTTTTTCCAATTGGTAAAACTGTAAATCAGTAATTTGACAACAGTAATACTCAATATTTTTCCAGATAATCAGATGATCAACTCTGTGCTCAGGTACCAGTTGGGCACCCAGCAGACTACTCAAAATTGAGGATATTTCCTGCGGGTGGTAAATGTGCTACCTGTTTCAGCTACAGTTATGGGCTCACATCTCTTCAGACATGGAGTCTTGGCCTCCTGGTATACAACAGACTCCACTGACTTCTCACTACTGGGGAATTCAACCATACTGCTTGATGAATCATCAGTAACTGCTTGGCTCTGGGTAGCTTAACAATCCCTTTGAGCCACTGGAGTAGCCCAGTAGGGCTGTATCTGGGACCTGCTTCTGGATCTAAATATAGTTAGTATGACAAAGAGAAAAAATACAGCTGAAACAAAATTTCAGTAGGAATAGAGAAGGTTAATGGGATATTGGTTTCTACCAAAAGAAATATGTTATATTAGTTCAAGAATATTGGGCTATAAATTTATAAAGCTATCACCACACAGCAAATAGACCACATTTGCAGTGTAATATCCAGCATGGGTTACTCTGTTTAAAGAAAGATGTAATTCAGATGGAGTGAGTACAGCAGAGGGCAACTAAGATGATGAATGGAACAGGTGGGTTTATGTACGAGGATGGATGATAATTAAGAAATGGCAGGTGAAAAGTATTTAAACTAGCAATGGATTATTATAAAATTAAGCTGATGATCCATCTGAGGTCATGAGACAGGCCTGGACTTGAAGACATATGCTTCCTCTTAATTGAAATCCATATAAGATGAATTTGGGGAGGTATTATATCACAGGGACAATGGTGTAGCGAAGTAATTTGGACACCATTAAATCTGCCACAGTAGTTTTTGTAAGTATGGGAACTACTGCAAATACCATAGTGAAGCCACATACCTTGGCTTATGTGGTAAAGTCAGATACTCAGTCAAGCAGGTCTGCTCACACTGAATTGCTCCTTTATGATCTCCAAGCTTGATTATGGGAATTTGTGCTATGTAATAAATGAAACCAGAGAAGCTGAAAAAAGCCTCTTAGCAGTCTGTCTCCATAATAAGTCATGTTGCTGTGAACAAATCATCACTATTTTGGCCTCCCTGCAGCTACCCTTCTCCACCACGTTGATTTTCAAAGCCCACATCAAGGTCCTACAGGATGTTTTTAGACGGACCCAGAGGCAGCCATTTTGCGCATGCTCAGAGCATTTTTAGTGTAATTTAAGGTTTTCAAGACTCTCACAAGAATAGCAGCGAGGACACCCAATCCTTGTGAGATTCTCAACGAGGAAAATCTTGTCGAGAGGTCCATTCTCAACGAGATTTTCTTGGAGGGTGAAATTTTGTTTAAACCCTAGGTGTCACACACTTAAAGTATCCTAGAGTGGCAGATTTTCTTGAGCAGACTCTGATGAAACTCAGAGTAAAACCAGATGTGACAGAGGCCCACTTACACCCCCTTTGCCCTGCAGGCTGCTGTCACATTTGGTTCATGGCTACCAGATGTTGACCCTGAGTATCCTGGATTGTGTTGGTAGTTCTTTAGTATCTTTATGGTTGAGGCCACAAGGACATAACAAGACCATAACAATATATTTAAAAACAATATATACATGAGAAATAAAAATATACCAATAAAAACACTAAAGTAAAATTTCTTTACAGAATTACAAAAACTAAATGTTATGATCTCCTTTGAAGTCCAACAAATAGCTTTCCACAAATTTGACTAATTCTCTGTCAGGCGTTGATAGTTAGGGAAAGCTCTTACCTCTGAAATCAGCCAAGGTAACAGAAGTGGTGGCAAAAGACCCACGAGGCAAAGACATAGCAGCGGGGAGGGGACCAATGCCAGAAATAGCACCAGTGTCAATAGGGTTCTGCTGTGGCTTTGCTTGCAGATGGCATGGCTGAATTTTGTGCCCTGTCATCCGCAAGCAAAGCTGCGACAGAACCCTGTTTGTACTGGCGTTATTTCCAGCATCCGGCTCCTCCCCGCTACTACGTCTTTGCCTCACGGGCCTTTGCCACCGCTGCATCAGGTGTAAATGGGGCATTGGTTTTATGCTGCAGAATAGCCACATATTCTTTTGGGAGGGAGTTAGGAGAACAGATTTCATCTTCAAGTGGATGCTACTATATTTTTTTTTACTACAGGGATCACACACCTCTCTTCCCTCCCTCCCCTAGACTTCTGGAACATAAAATTCCAGAAGGAGGAAGAGGAGGAGGAGGAGGAGGAGGAGGAGGAAGCGGTTGCTGGCCCAGCCCCTGGACCTTCGGTGGGGGTGGCTGGCTCCTCGGATGAGGAGAAAGCGGCGGGCACAGGAGGTGCTGCCCAGTTTGTAACCTTTTTTGTTTACTTTGAGGACAAGAAAGGCTCTATCCATTAGAATGAACTCACTGGCATGCGGGTGGGTGCGTGGGTGGTGGGCATCAGTCAAGCATAACCAGTGGGCATTAGCGAGTAGCAGTGGATGTCTGCCACAGAGAGGGAGGGTACTGTAGTGTGTGGGGCTCTTCCAGAAGTCAGGTGTGAGCACGAGCAGCACCCCCACCCAAACATGTGCTTGCCAGCCATTCCTGGCAAGGGTCTCCACTCTTCAGTTGCCATCCCTACACACCCCCAAATAAGGTCAGAATTTTCACATGCCAGCCAGGGTCTCTCCATTGCCATCCCTCCCTAGAAGCACCCAAAGGAGGGCAGGATTTGCATATGCCAGCCAGGGTATCTCAATTTGCCATCCCTCCCTAGAAGCACCCCAAGGAGGGCAGGATTTTCACGTGCCAGCCAGGGTCTCTCCATTGTCATCCCAAGCACCCAAAGGAGGGCAGGATTTTCACGTGCCAGCCAGGGTCTCTCCCGAGCAGCCCAAGGAGGACTAGAGGCATCATAAATGCATGATATTACTTAGGTGTTGTTTATGTGTTCCTGTTTCGGAGAGGAATTGGATGTCAGCGCAGATGCCACGCCACGCAGGACACCCAGGTGGAGGTCGCCAGTGCCACCCCCATACAGTCAGCGGACAAAGTCCAATGTCTGGAGGTGGTATGATAAGGAGAATGGGTTCTCCATCTGCATGGTAAGGCACGGGGGCTGGAACAACAGGGTATGCATTGCCCTCTATGACCTGTTAGAAACGGAAGTCCCCTGCAGAGACAGATTGGCCATCCACCCACTTGTGGAGACAGAATGCAGGCAAGACTTGACACAGACCATTGGTCTGACACAGTATGGCACTTCTTATGTTCCTATCTTTTAATGCTCTTTCTTGAGATCTGCAAGAAAAGATTCCAGAGGCAGAGAGAGGGGACCACATTGGGGCTAATCACTCATATTGAAAGGCTCCATGCAAGATAGTGAGGTAGTAGGAGGACTCTGGCGTGGCCATGGAGTCTGAGCATCAGCATCAGAAGAAGGGGGGGAAGGCAACCTGAAAGCAATGACCTCCCCCTCCTCCAGCCCTGATGTGGAGTCCCCCAGGCCCCAGGAGTCTGCTGTGGCCAAGGCCTTTTGGGCCAAAGTGGAGAGGTCTGGCCAACAGATGATGTCAGGCGTATGCTGCCTGGAGAACCACCTGGTGGAAAAGTTCCAGGCTCTCTAGGTTGAGAAGAAACAGGTGGAGGCGTACTCACAGTACATCTCCGCCGAGATGGAGAGGCTGGAACTCTTACCACCAGGCAGTCTCCAGGTGGCATCGAGACATGGAAGGGGTCGTGGAGTTTGCTGTGGCCCACAGATATGAAGTGGAATAGCACAGGGTGGCTGGCCCTCAGCCCTGTGCTGCACCCTTCCACCTTTTGCCTTTCCCCCAAGTCCCAGGGGACAGGCCCAAAGACTAATAGTTTCCTTTATAAGTTTCCTTTCAATGTTTGGTTTTGGTTTCATAATGTTGTTGTTGTTTAAATAGTTTTAATAAAAGTTGTTATATTTGTTGTTACAAGCTTTGTTTGACCTTTCCAATCTTTTATCCCTATGTGATGAAGTTCTGGCTGGCAGGTGGCAGAATCTCATACAGCTTGTCGATCCCTACCAGCAGCATCTGGCTGGCTCCACATGTAGCATAGTGAAGGTAATAACCCAAAGATGTGTCAGGTAGAAGCAGGGTCTCAACTTTCAGACAGCCCCCCAGGAGGGGCAGGGCTTGTGTCTGTATGGGTGTGCCAGAGAGAAAGAGAGACAGGCTCCTTGGCAGATGGCAGCAGGCAGTGGGAGCTGGTGGTCGGAAGGGCTTGTATTTCCAGCAACTTCAGCAGGCATCCGTGGGTGGGTGCGGAGGAGTAGGCTGGTGGGGGGGAGCAGGCTGGCGTGCAGGCATCAGGATTCTGGATGCAGTGGAATGGAATGTATCCCCCAGTGACTGGAATGATGGTCCCAGAATCTCATT
>QEPC01009013.1:643535-654225 GCA_003113815.1 Sphenodon punctatus | reverse complement strand
CTGCATAGGGCACCAATACAGCCCTGCAACATGCATAAATAACTACCAAGGGTGGTTAAAGGGTGGTTAGCGTCATGTCTGTTTCACCCTTTATCATCATTGTTGCTCTCCTCTGAATCACCTCCAATTTGTCAGTGTCCTTCTTAAAATTAGGCATTCAAAACTGGACACAATATTTTAGGTGAGGTCTAACCAGTGCTTATTGGAATTAAATAATTACTTCCACTGATTTGGAAACAAGTTTTCTGTAATGCAGCTTAATATTGCTTTCACCTTTTTTTGCATCCACATTATATTGTCGACCAATGCTCAGATTTTGATCAATCACAATCCTTAGATCCTATTTATCTGTGCTGCTGCTAATCCAGGTATCACCCATCTTATATGTGTGCATTAGGGATGGGCTAACGCGGTTCAGAAGTTCGGAGTTCAGACCGAACTCGGTAGTTTTGTTCGACCGAACTGAACTTCCGAACCGAAATCAAATTTAAAACCGAACCAAACCGAACCGAATTTCTGAACTCCGTTCTGTTTGCCCATCCCTAGTTGCAACACACACAGAAAAAAACTGGTTTTGAATGGCCGAACTTGGTTCGTACGTTCAGAATTTGACTGAAATTGGTCTGTTCGGTCGACTGAACTGAACTTCCAAACTGAACTCAAATTTTAAACCGAACCAAATTTCCGAACTCGAATTTTAAACCAAACCGAACCAAACCAAATTTCCGAACTCCATTCTGTTCGCCCATCCCTATTGTTCATTTGATTTTTCTTCCTTAATTGCAGAACTTTATGGAATTCCGTCCCTCATATTTAACAAAGACAAAGCTAAACAGAGGCAGAATTTGAACAGATTGACAAACCTTCCCATACAGTAATGGTGGACAAAGGTTGACTTGTCAATGGAAAATTCATGGTGTATTTTTTTAAAAAGTGAAAAAAAAATGGTTTCAAGGATCATAAAGGATAGTTATTTTTAACCTAGTGCTGTCCAAAATTTAGTCATCTTCTCACATTCCTATGCTGAATTAGACCCCTCGATTGCCATTAGGACATCTCTGATTTAACTAATAATTTTAAAATGTTAAGAACAAAGGAAATTATATTGACTAGGCCAAATGTATAAGCATTCCTGGGAGAAAATTGATGAAAAGCAGTCTCATTAGAGTGATTAGCACATAAGAACATAAGTAGTGCAATGCTGGGTCAGACTGAGTCTGACAGTGGCCAATCTCTGACAGTGGCCAATCTTGGTCACTTGGAAGAAGTGCCCAACAGGTCACAATGGGGAGATCCATTCCCTGTTGTTCACTTCCAGCTCCTGACAGTAAGAGGTTACATTTCCCAAACCTACCCAGCTAATAGCTGCTAATGAACCTATCCTTGAGAAACTTGCTCAGTCCTTTTTTAAAACCAGCTATACTAATGACCTTGACCACATCTTCTGGCAACAAATTCCACATTTTAATTGTGCACTGAGTAAAAACATACTTTATTTGTTTTAAATCTGCTACTTGTTAGTTTCATGAAGTGTTCCTTAGTTCTTATATTATTTGAGAGGGTAAATAGCTGCTCCCTATTTACTCATTCCACACACCTCAAGATTTTATAAACTTCTATCATATTCCCTCTTAGTAATTTATTCTCCAAGCTGAAGAGCCCTAATCTATTCAGTCTCTCTTCATAGGGGAGCTGTTCCATACCCCTTATCTTTTTTACTGCTTTTCTCTGTACTGTTTCTGTTTCTACTATATCTTTTTTTAATATGGAGTGAATGACCAGAACTGCATACAATACTCCAGGTGTAGTTGCTGTTATATAAAAATCATGTGCATGAGTTTTAGAATGTATGGTTTTAGGTTGACCAGGCTGAAGCGAGGCTTCTGGACAAATGGCCCAAGAGGAAAAAAACCCAACCTGCCTCTATCAAAGTAACAGGGTTTTTTGCTAAAGTGATGAAGCATATCTGAAACATCTATTTTAAAAGTACCAGCCCTCCAAAAAGAGGAACTGAGACAGAAAGCACCAGCACAAGCATCTATTTTAAAATACCAGCCCTCCAAAGAAAGGAACTGAGCCGAAAAAACCCATCTATTTGGAGAGTCAACAGAAAACAACACACCTACCATCAGCAACTTCGAGCAGATGGCCAGAAAGCCCCTGGCAGGTCATCTGGAGAAAGGCGGTTTCTGAGGTTCTTGGGTGTGAGATGTAGCTCTCTAAAACATCTGATAAATCAAGTTTTTTTTGGAGATCCGCAGACCGCATCTTTGACAGAGCATCAACTTGCAAACAGTCACTGGACCATCGCCAAACAGGTGACTGGCAAAGTAATCAGTGGAGTGGTGTATAAAAGAAGACACAAACCCCCTGACTTCGGAGAGAGACAAAGAAACCAACTGACCCAACACCTAGGGCGCAGTCAGACATGTGTTTAAATCACACAGCCGCCATGGCGGCAGCATGTGATTTAAAGCACCGCGCACTTCCGGGTTGGTCTGAATGCGGTGAGTGCACACATTTCAGCCTAACCTGACCTGTTGGAGTGCGGTTTGAAAAGCTGCTCGGAGCAGCTTTTCAAACCGCACTCCAACAGGTCAGGTTAGGCTGAAATGTGTGCACTAACCACATTCAGACCAACCCGGAAGTGTGCGGTGCTTTAAATTGCACGCTACCACCGCGGCAGCTGTGCAATTTATACGCACATCTAAATGCCGCCCTAGAGGCAGCTCCGTGGCAGCCATCTCTCCAAGCCGCTTTCAACAAAGTTAATTTGGACCTGGCCAGTCCAAATGTATACCTGAGTGAGTATGAATGGGATAGATAAACTTTAGAATAATAAGGTTAGTAACCAATATATAAGACTTGAAGAATTTATGAAAAATAAAATCTATCTTTGTTGGTCAGTTTGTGTCCTCATCAGAATCCCTTTAAGTAAGAAAAATCCCAGGAACTGATCACTCCTGAGATATTATGGGACATCTGGGGAACAAGACAGTCACTACTATATTCCATAACTGCTAAAAGCCCACACTTATATTAAATATGGTAGAAGCCCAGTGGTATATTATAAGAAAAGGTGGTATTGTTCTACAGGAGACTGAACTCATGCCAGAGACAGTCAGAAGGTCATTATAGTAAAAATGTGGTGGTAAGAGTCCATAAAAGACCGGTCTTATTGGCTAAATCCTGGTATATTGTCAGAGAGGCTTTTTGAGTAAAAATGGGACTAAGTTAATAGTGTACTTATACTGGGGTTGTAATGCCTAGACACTTGGTAAATGGTGTCACGTAAAGTGGAAAAATAAAAGTCCCATAACATTTATTGGTGGAGAATGCGGGCAAGGGAAACTACTGTTCCATTGACATGTGGGGATGCAAACTGAAAGATAAAGATCTCAAAGACAAAATGCCCTTAAAAACTTTAAAAACGTCTAAAGATGAATGGCATATAGTACTTGATAACTTAGGTCATTCACTATAGGAAGACAGAAAGATTGTCATGGAAGATGTACAGGGGTTGGATGATTATGTGCCATTATTTGATCAATATCTGGGAATGTGTAAACCATTGGAGAAGGATAAAATAGGGTCCGCAGTTGGGTTATTATATTTGGCATGTCTTGAAGGTTGGGAACAATACTACAAAGGCAAGGAAGATAAAAATATAAACCAAGTTCAGGTTAAAGAATTAAAGGATAAATTGAGTCAGACACAAACCCAGGTACAATGTACGGGAATTTTAATAGAATCCATGGGAAATGAACTTAAACTATTAACTTACATGAATCAACAATTGTCTAAGGATAATGAAAACCTCCTCAAACAAACAAAAGTCATAGCAGGTCTTCAAGACCTTATAAAACAATTAGCAATTGAGAAAAGATAACCTAACTGTAATTGTAAAGGAATTATTAAGAAGTTACAAAAAAAGGTCCAAAAACAGGCATTGCAAATTTCTTGTGTCGACACTGAAAAACAATATGATGATTTTGACTTTTCAGAATGTCAAGACCCAGACTTCTGGGATGACCTGCATTGTAATCCAATCACAGTTGTCACTCAAAGGTCCACTACTACTGCTGGCCATGATCAATCAACCACGACTCGTGAAATTATTTTGACACCTCAAGATGTTATCCAAATTGCAAACCAAATTGGCCCTTTTATGGAAGAAGATTAATTAGGATGGTGTCATAAAATATATCGACTAGTACAAACAGAAAACTTAAATCAAGAATAACTGTCAAGAGTTCGCCTGACCACAACACCTGGCCAGGAAGAAGAAATGACACAATGTGTTCATAGGGGAGGGGGTAATATTCTACGAACATTAAAGGAAATAATAGAGGGGGAAATATACTTAGCCCTTTTAGATTCCGGGACGGGTATTAATTTATTAAACTTCATACCAAAAGGCAGTATATGGGGACATTTAAAACTAATATAAGCATATGATGGGAGAAAAACCACTTTATGTACAAAAGAAAATATAGAACTAAATATTGTGGGAAAAACATTAAAGGGTTGTTTTGGAATTGATCAAAGGTCAGTAATTTTGGTTATGCCATGGCTTTTGCAACATAATTTGTGGTATAATCCATATGAGTCTATCCTATGGATTCTCCAAGAGCCCCTGAAAAGAAAGAGGGATGAAGGCCTTAGGTATGGGACATACTCAGTCAATACTCTTACCAATGATCAGGAGGATTGGTGGAAAGCACAAGTGCCGGGGGTACGGCAAAAATCCCCAATGGAATGTGGAAAACATGTTACAGCTCAGGTAGAAATTGTAGGAGGTATAGTCTCACCCCCAAAACAGTACCCCTATCCTAAAATAGCAGAGGAAGCCATAGGCAAAATCATGGAAGATTTAGAATCCCAGGGTGTGGTAAGAAAGATTAATAGTCCTTTCAATAGTCCTATCTGGACAGTTCTAAAAGCTAATGGAAAGGACTGGCGACTCACCGTAGACTACAGGCGCATAAATCAAGCCACCACCTTAATGACCCCGGTAGTAGCCAGTATGCCTAATGTCCTACTACAAATTCAAAAGAACACCCAATTGTTTTCAGTTATTGATCTAGCCAACTGTTTCTTTGCATTACCACTCATTGACCAATCCCAGCCTTGGTTTGCCTTTACCTACAAAAATCAACAATGGACTTTTACTAGGGTACCCCAAGGGTTTCATAACGCACCATCAATTGCTCACCAACATGTATGCCAAATGTTATACAAATTGCCCAAACAATTGAGAGAACATGTGGTATCTTATGTAGATGACATACTGATTTTTGGCACTACAGAAGAGTCTGTTAGAGACATAACCCGACAGAGATTATTACTGATTGAGCAGACTGGTTTCAAGGTTAACTTCAAAAAGGTTCAACTAGTAAGTCCCACAGTCAAGTATTTGGGAATAGCCTTGAGGGGAAAAGGGAGGATAGTAAATGTGGCAAAGTTTAAAGCATTGTGTGAAATAAAATCACCTAAAAATCAAAAGGGAGTTAAGAACTATCCTGGGAGGATTTAATTTCATTCGAATGCACATCCCTTATTTTGCTGATATCAGTAGACCCCTATGGAAACTATTTAAAAAATAGTTTAATAGTTACTATTAACTATTATATAGTTAATTTAAAAAGTCTGTTTGGTGTTGGGGAATAAAACAGGAGACAGTCTTTGCATCACTTTAAAAGGCAGCTATGAGAGCCCCGGCACTAGCCTTCCCAGGCCCGACAAGGCCATTTTATAGAAGATTAGCAACAGGAGTAGAGGCAATTTCAGCTGTATTATTGCAAAAAAATTCTCAGTGGAAGTATATACCTGTGGCATATGATTCTAGAACTGTCCAAAGGCCAGAAATGGGGTACAGTTCCTGTGAGAAGGAACGCTTAGCAGCCACTTGGGGGGTCCAAACATTTGAGGCATATACTGAAGGGGCCCCAATAATCATCCAAACCATGCACTCCCCATTAAAATACATTCTAGCAGGACAGAAAATGCCAAAGGTATCCAATACCAGGTTAGCCCAGTGGGCTCTGTTACTTGCCCAGAGGGGAGTACAATCTCAGACAATGGACAAACCAGATCTCCTTGCTGCCTCCCTGTTAGAACAGAAGAGCACACATAATTGTGAATATGAGGAACGAAAGGTGTGTCAGGGTATCAAGTGAGATCCGGAACAAATATTAGAAGAAGGGGAAAGGGTCTGGTGTACGGATGGGGGAAGTTTTTATGACAAAGGAAAGAGATACACCAGGTGGGCGGCAATTAGCACAGACCAAGTCCAGCTAGAAGGAACAATGGTTTGTGGCTCGGCCCAAGATGCTGAACTTGAGGGAATTTTGCAAGTATTAGAATATGAGACCAAGCAGGGAAATGAGACAGGGGAGGTCTACATAGTGACAGATAGTGAGTACATAAAAAAAGGGATCCAGCACTATATGTTTGGTTGGTCCAAGGATGGGTGGACTACAGCAGATGGCAAGCCCCTCAAGCAGCTAGAAAGATGACAAAATGTGATGTGTCAATGGAGAGAAAAAGAAGGTAAAATTAAAATAATGTGGATTAAAGCCCACACAGGGAAAAAGGACACATTCAGTAAACTGAATCAACAGGCCGATAATTTGGTGAAAACAATTCCTCAGATAAATGAAGTATCACTAATAAATTAGGCAGATCAGGAACAATTGATTATAGAATCTCATCCAGGCTGTTGCGGAGACTATGCACCAGCGGGGTCACCTGGCTGAGGGTGGCAGTCGAGCTGCTCAATGTCTCCATGACGCCCAGGAATTGTCTCAGGACAAAGACAGTTTGGGATATAATCTCCCATTCCTCCCTGTTGTGCCCTGGAGGTGCCTCGATGTCTGTCTCCAGTTCTACCTGATGCAGGGCAGCTTTCTGTTCAAGAAGCCGCTCAAGCATCAGAAAGGTGGAATTCAAATGGGTGGAGACATCCTGGATAAGGGTGTGCATCAGGGAGCCTTGCTTGGCCTGCTTCTCCTGAAGGAGCTCTCTGCCCTTCACGCTGAAGTTGAAGAAGTCCGCCAGCTTCCTCCCCCGCTCGACCAGGGAGCTAATGGTGCCTGACCCAATCCCCTTATCCCCCAATCCCAGAGCATCCTTCACCACCAGGTGGAGGGTGTGTGGGGCACAAGGGATGCTCGTGAAGCCCCCATCACAGACTGCCTTAAGGATATTGACCACGTTGTCCGTGGGAACATACCCCTTGGTGAAGGACGCACCTGGCGTGACCCACTCCCTCACCATGGTGGCCAGGACTTCCTCAAGGTTCCTCGTGATGTGGGAGCTGTCCATAACTTGGGCCTGAAGCAGGGCCCACCTATACCCTGCTTCTGGTCCCCTCCTGCCACTGCCAAGTGCTGCCTCTGCGTCCTGACACCAGTGTGCTGTCACCGCCAGATAGGCATGCTGGGCATTTCTGGCGGACCACAGGTTCATCGTGAAGTGGACCGTTGCCCCCCCAGCCCCTGTAAGCTTCTCCCTCACCCGCTCCTTCAAAGCCCTATAGAGCTGTGGCACCACGGTCTGACTCAGGGTGGAGTGGGAAGACTTCTTAAAGGTGGGGGCCAGGAACCCAGTCAGCCACTTGAAGCCCTTGTCCTCCATAATGGGCAAGGGCTGGCCATCCAGGGCAATCATCTTGGCCAACAGGTGCTTGGCTTTCTCCTGGATGCCTGTGGCACGGCACCCTGCCGATGGCCTTGACACATCCCCCCACCCCATCTCCTCCATGGTGGACTGACGTTGCTGCTGGGGAGGCTCTGGCTGTTTTTCTGCCCCCATACTGCTCTTGCTGGTAGGGGTAGCAGCAGTTGGTGTAGGATGCTGGCCCGCTGAATGAGTCAGGTGACTGGCCGCTGGAGTTGGGAACCCGCTGGCATCCACCTCCCCTGCCTTCCCTCCAAGCAATACAGCACTGTGGCATGCCTTGAAGTGCCTGGCCATTTCAGTTGTGCCAATGTTGACAAGCACCTGCCCGCACTTCACCACCTTATTGCACAGCGAGCACTGCACCTCTCTGTGATCATCTGCCTGCACCGGCTTAAAATGACACCAGAGGATTCCCCCCCCCCCTGCTTTCTTACCCACCCCGGTGGATGCACTGCTGCCAGCGCTGCTGGGAGGGGGAGAAGTGCGTGACACTCACACTGGCGACGCAGCTCTGGGAGGAGGCTCAGCCATCGCCTCAGCTGCAGACATCCCTGCAGCACTAGTGTCTGCCTCTTCCTCACTATCCCTGATCATGGTGATGTCCCGTGAAGGGAAGTACTGTGACCCAGAGGCTAGACTTCCCTTTCCCGTCATGTTGCTGGCACTCTCCCTGTGCCCCCCTCTGTAGCTGCTAGTGCTGCTCCTGCTCCTCTCCTTAGTACTGACATTGCCCAGGGATTGGGCCATGCCTCTAGCAGCTGGGGTGGGATCCACCAGCTTTGGACTGCTGGGGATTGCCTTGACAGTGGGGGACATTGGTGGCCCTGGAGGAATATCGGAAGAAGCAAGCCCAGCACCTGCTCCAGCACCACCAGCATCAGAGACAGATGCAGCCTGAGCCTCAAGTCCTGCAGGTCTTCCTGCAGGAGGGCACTGCCAGCAGGCAATTCAGAGCCACTGAAGCCTGTTGCCCTAAAGCAGGCCTGCTGAGGTTGGGGGTGGGGTGTGTGTGTGTGATGCGCTCTGCCTCTGTCTACTGCCTGCTGTCGCTTTCCTGGCAGGGCCCCGCCAGTCTCTGGCACATGCCCAATTCCTCCCCTATGGGCAGCAGATCGGCCTCTCTTTCTCGTCTCCATTTTCCCCTCCAAAATAATATATATTATATTGCTGCTGCCTCTATTCGGCTGAACCCCAAACCTTTGAACCGCGTTTGCCCATCCCTAGTGTACACAAAGTCTGGATTGTTTTTCCCTATGTACATCACTTTGTACTACTTGTCCACATTGAATTTAATCTGGCATTTAGTTGCCCAGTCACCCAGTCTCACAAGATCCCCCCTGCAATTCTTCACAGTCCACTCATGTTTTAACAACCTTGAATAATCTTGTGTCGTCTGCAAATTTGATCACCTCACTCTTTACTCCCCTTTCCAGATCATTAATAAATGAACACTATTAATTCATGCTTTTATTGGTGAACATTGGCATCATTCCATTGGATCTACTAGGCATCATATTAGTTGTGAATTGGGAATTGTCAGTTTCAATGGAATAAAAATGCTTTTAAACCCAACCATGATCTGCCTCCATGATTTTTTAACACAAAACCCTCAACCTTTGATTTTTTATCACAAGAGTCAGGGCTCTGACCAGCATACATACAGTCAAACAAACCTTTATTACAAACTCTCCTATAGTATTATATTTCATTAGCTACCACGTGAGAAGTTAAAGACACTAATTACCAGTGCTTTTGGGTACCTGTGCAGAAATGATAAAGTATATTGTTTCTATAGAATAGACATACTGCATCATGTTACTCTATAACAACTTGTCTTGCATTTAAAGCATTCCTTAAATAAATAAATAAATAAATAAATAATATTAAATTTTACAAAACAGAATGGGTTATGGTTATGGGACATTCCCATGCCTGGACATTTTAGTCCATATGTGAATAGCAGTTGGTGTCAATGGGCAGATCTCAAGTCCCATGGACCAGTGCATGCACCCCCAACATGGGGCCCACAGCACACACAATCCACGTAGCAGTGTGCACGTGCACATGGTGGCATCTGCAGGATTTGGGATTACGACCAATGTATATTGTGAGAATGCAACAAGGGAAATCTAACATGTCTGATTTGTGCTAACTGAAGGTCGAAAAACGTCCCTAGTAATATTATATGCTACTAAACTTGCTTAGTAGTGGAAATGATACTGAGAAATCAGATTCCCAGTGAAACACTTTTATTTCATCATATAACACAGAAACTGCTCTGTAGCTAAGTGCACAGGATTCAATATTTATGGTCTCACAGATGTCCTTCTATCAACTAAGCATCAGATGCACTCACTTCTCATCTGAGTTCTCCCTGTAAAGCAATAATAACTATGGTTTGAGATCAATAAATAAAGCAGTGTTTCCATTCACTCTGATGTCTTGGGCCAAATCACTAGACAACACATGACTCTTTTGCTGTTACATCTTTCTCTAATAATATAACCTACATCATGTTGCAATAGCGAATGCAGTCCAAAGAAAAGAAATGACTGATGTATGTGAATACATTTTCTAAATGAAATTTACTACCCCTTCTGGACCACCCTGTAAGACACACAGGAGAATAAAAAAAATCCATGAGGCTCCAGTTTGCAGTGGTGCCTTACAGTGCTCGCAAGTATTGGTCTACAAATGTAAAAGAGTACATAACCATCCAGATCCAGGGAAAAAAAGATCTTCTGTTCTGTGGTGACTTTTGGGGTCACAACTGAGGCAAATATTCACAATGAAAGTTTTGTTCAGATCGGCTTTTTAGGCCTGTTTTGTATTTTAGTGGCTCAGAGGCCCTTTTCTAAAGGGCGCAGGTGCATGGGGGCGGGTTTAGTGCATTGGGTGGGAGGTGTGGGGGGTGTATTCCCATGTACCCCCACCAACCTCCACCCATTGCCACTCATGGAGCATACAGTATTGGCACCCGTGGCTCTGTGTGTGGGTGATGGGTGGA
>QEPC01009013.1:608532-625519 GCA_003113815.1 Sphenodon punctatus | reverse complement strand
AGTTTTGTTTCTTGCTGCGCCCGCCTCAAATCAGCCCCATTGGCTCCGTGCAGCCTAGCCCGTGGCCAATCATAGACTGCCAAGCCAGTGGTCTGAGGCGAAAAGAGATGGTGATTCATCAGGCTGGCTGCTACTCCAAGCCACTCTCCACCCTCCACCCCTGGTGCCTGGAAGTCTGCTCCTAGCTGAGTCAAATGACTTCCCCATCCCTGCTACATTTGGCCTTCCAGTGACCTGACAGAAGACCATGTTTTAGCCACCCGAACACAACCGAACGCGATTCGAATTGAACTAACTGTTCGGCCATTTCGTAGTTCGGTGTTTGGTTCCGTTCGGTGTGTTCGGCCATTTCGTAGTTCGGTGTTCGGTTCGGTTCGGTGTGTTCGCCATTTCAGTGTTCGGTGTTCGGTGTTCGGTCCGTTTGGTGCGTTCGTGTTCGTGTTCGTTTGTCCGAACAGGCCGAGTTCGGGCCGAACACCGAACTACCGAACCGCGTTCGCCCATCCCTACAGTTCGGACAGCCAAACCGGAAGGCCGAACCGAACCCCAAAATCCCCGAACAGTTCCGCTGCGTTTGGATGAGTTTGGATGAGTTCGGACAGGAAAACCGGGACTGTCATACCCTGGAGTGGGGGTGTCATCTGAGGAGGGGTGGAGAGGCTTGGACTAGCAGCCAGCCTGCCCAATCACCATCCCTCTTTTCCTAAGACCACTGGCTTGGCAGTCTGCAATTGGTCACATGTTAGGCTGCACTGAGTAAATGGGGCTTGTGGTAAGGCAGGCACAGCAATTAACAAAAGTCATTGTCTTCCTCCCCTTCCATATCATTCTGAGCTAGCCACTGATTTTGTCAGCAGGCGTTTTCAGAACTCTTTCTCTCCCAGCAGTTTGTTCCTCCCAGTCCATTGCCATCCTCATCCTGTTTCACCCATTTTCACACATTTACATCCATAGTTTCATTTATTTAGATTAGATTAGACAGATTTAGGTGTTATACCCGGCATCAAGAAGCAGTCACTGCAGCCCCAGGTTCCACCTTCAGGGATCTGGGGTCTATGTTACAGGCAGGGAGGGCTGTCCATCCATATCATCCAGAAGCTGCCACTCCAGCCCCAGGACCCACCATCAGGGTTCTGGGGCCTATGTTACAGGCAGGGAGGGCTGTTGTTCCACTTCATCCAGAAGCTGCCACTCTACTCCCAAGACTCACTGTCAGGGTTCTGGGGCCATCATTCTGCTCACGGAGAGCTGTCATTCCACGGCATCAAGAAACAGGCAGCCACTCCAGCCCCAAGTCCCACCCTCAGGGTTCTAGAGCCTACATTATAGGCAGGGAGGACTGTCCATCCACATCATCCAGAAGCTGCCACTCCTGTCCCAGGACCCACCATCAGGATTCTGGGGCCTACATTATAGGCACGAGGAGCTGTCCAGTGTCCATCCATGTCATCTAGAAGCTTCCACTCTAGTCCCAGGACCCACCCTCAGGGTTCTGGGGCCGTCATTCCACTGCATCAAGGAACAGCCAGCCACTCCAGCCCCAGGACCCACCGTAAGGGTTCTGGGGCCGTCATTCCGCTCATGGAGAGCTGTCATTCCACCGCTTCAAAAAACAGTCAGACACTCCAGCCCCAGGACGCACGATCATGGTTCTGGGGCCGTCATTCCGCTCATGGGGAGTTGTCATTCCACCGCTTCAAGAAACAACCAGTCACTCCAGCCCCAGGACCCACTCTCAGGGTTCTGGAGTCTACATTACAGGCATGGGGGGCTGTCCATCCACATCATCTAGAAGCTGCCCCTCCTGTCCCTTGACCCACCATCAGGGTTCGGGGGCTGTCATTCTGCTCTCGGGGAGCCATCATTCGACTGCATCAAGAAACAGCCAACCACTCAAGCTCCAGGACCCACCATCAGAGTTCTGGGACCTACGTTCCAGGCAGGGAGGGCTGTTGTTCCACGTCACTGTCTGCCAATGCTCCACCAATGCCAGCCAGGCTACGTTGCAGGCAGGGAGGGCTGCCCATCCACATCATCCAGAATCTGCCACATTAGTCCCAGGACACACCCTCAGGGTCCTGGGACTGTCATTATGCTCACAGAGAGCCATTATTCCACCGCATCAAGAAACAGACAGCCATTCAAGCTCCAAGACCCACCATCAGGATTCTGGGACCTACATTACAGGCAGGGAGGGCTGTTCTTCCACTTCACTGTTTGCTAATGCTCCACTGATGCGAGCCAGCTTACATTCCAGGCAGGGAGCGCTGTTCATCCATGTCATCCAGAAGTTGCCACTCTAGTCCCAGGACTCACCGTTAGGGCTCTAGGGCCTTCATTCCGCTCACAGGGAGCCATCATTCTACCGCATCAAGAAACAGCCATCCACTTCATCTCCAGGACCCATCATCAGGGTTCTGGGGCCTACGTTCCAGGCAGGGAGGACTGGTGTTCCACTTCACTGTCTGAAAATGCTCCACCGATGCCAGCCAGCCTGCTATGCCTGGCCAAGTAAGGGTGAAGGCCACCAAGCCCTGGCCGGGCCTCTGCCATTGCTCCACTGATGCCAGTCAGCCTGCAATGCCTGGCCAAGCAGGGGTGCCAGCTACCAAGCCCTGGCCAGGCCTCTGCCGCTGATCTACCGATGCGAGCCAGCCTGCAATGCACCGGCCAAGTAGGGGTACCAGCCACAGTCACTGTGCCCTGGCAATCCAATGTCTGTTGCTGCTGCTGGTACTGCATGTCAGTCATTTATTCCTCCCTCTTGTAGACGTGCATAGCTTGGATGAGTGTGCCGGTGGACAGGGGCTGGATGTCCACGAGATTCACCTATGGACAAGGTTGACTAATTTGAAGTAGAGCTTCTTGAGCTCGGCCGAGTATTATGCCAGCCTGCAATGCCCGGTCAAGTAGGGGTGCCAGCTACCAAGTCCTGGCCAGGCCTCTGCTGCTACTCCACATATGTCTGGCAGCCTGCAATGCCTGGCCTCTGCTGCTCCTGCTGCCACTGTGTCTCGGGTGGCCAGCCATACCTCAACATGCACTTCCGGGAGCCAAGGGTTGAGCCTGCCTGCCCGTGCAACCCGGGGTGCCAAGTCCCAAGCCTTCCCAGTCTCTGCTGCTGCTGTATCTCCGATGGCCTGCCATGCCCCCACTGGTCCCCTGGAGCACCCCAAGCCTATACCATGATTGAACTTTCAGAATGTTCGGGGGGGTCTGAAATCTGCAGGACCAAACTCACAAACCCGAACTAAGTTTTAAGCCCAAATGTCCGATCGTCCAAACTCTGGTCTGTTTGCACATCCCTAGTAATTATAAACCACCTGCTTTTGGAGATCCATAAGACAGTGGGCGACTACGTGTCTGCTGTGCAGGCCCCTCAGTTGGAAACTTCTACACTATGTGTATTTTTCCCTTAGGAGGGAAGAACTGATATGGACTTCTGAGGGAGTGAGTTCCAGGATTGAATGGATTATCTCTTACAGGTAGTCTATTCAGTTCTGGAATTCTCTCCATTAGAATGGGGATTTTAGCCTCACTCCCTCTGGCTAAAATCCCTCTCCTGTGCTGACTTTCAACACTTCAAATTCATGCTCACCTCCTTCATTTCAGCTGTTGCCCTTTCTAAGTAAGTTTACCATGTCCATCTGACTGACTTCTTTGCTTCCAGCCCTCACTGTCTCTTTTCCATACCAACCTCTTTCCTCAAACTACCTCCTTCTCTCCCCGCCCCGCCCCCACCTGTTCACTGTCTTCCCAGGCTCTGATTGATTTGTTTTATGAAAAGAAGACTCACCTAGAGTTCTCTGGCAAGCCCCCTCAACTCCCTGCCTTCACTCCCCTCCTCTTACATCAGCACCTGTCACCCTTCCTTCTTTTTATGATGTTACAAAGGAAGAAATTGCCCACCTTCTCTCCTCCTCCAAACTCACCACTTGCTCCTCTGACCCTGTCCCCACCTAACTCCTCCATTCTCTCTCTCTTGAAGTTATCCCTAGGGGTGTGCATGTTGTTTTTGTTATTACAATAACTTTAATGAAAATTGTCATTTTCACTTTATCATATCTTTCTGATATTTGGCAGAGATGATTGTAAAAGAGTGAAAAAAAGCCCTGCTAAATTTCATGTACACTGTTTGGACTACAAAGATGTTACAGTCAGACATACATTTATAAGTTAATTGCTTCTACCACCAGGACCCTTTATCCAATCCTTCTGTAAGTTGTCAGTGGTAGTAAATATAGGAAGGGGTGTAAACATGCCAAGTTTCATCTAAGAATGTATATGAAGAGTTTTGAAAAATAATATAATTCAACTGCTTATAAAATTGGATTCTTTTATTCAATGTTTTTGGAAGTTGGTACACTTAATGCTTTCCAATAGAGGTACAATCCCTCCAAGTGTCATCCAACTATAATGATAAACAAAAATGTTACAGCTGAAAATGTGTTTATGGAAAACAAAAGCAAAAACAAAAACAAAAAATTGATATTTATGAAAATGAAAATGACAGATTTAAATAACTAAAACAAAAGCGACATGGGCCCCTTGTGCACACCTCTAGTTATCCCCTCCATGCATCACATTCTCGTTTTACCACTTTCCACTGCAACTGTTCTTGCTGCCTTCAAACCTGCTGTGGTCACACAAGCCCTCAAAAAACCTTCATTGAATCCTACTTGCCCTGAAAACTACTGTCCCATCTCCCTCCTTCCCTTTGCATTCAAACTGCTCGAGCATGTTGTTCTTGATCTTGTCCACTGCCTTGACATCCTTGCAACTCAGACCATTCTTTGATCCACTCCAATCTGGTTCCCATTCTCTGCAGTCCATGGAATCAGTCCTTGTTGAAGTCTCCAACAATCTTTTCTTGGCAAAGGCCAGGGGCCATTACTCTGTTCTCATCCTCCTTATTAATCCTCCTTATTAACTCAGTAGTTATTATTATTAACTACTGTTGCCGTAATTTCAATTTTTCAGTTTTTTTAGACACTTCTCTCTATTTCCTCCATAAGTTGAGGCCACTGCAGGCTTATGGCATAGACCTCATGCAAACATGTGGCCCTAAAATTGTATTTTCCCAGTTTGTCCTTTAGTGCCCTTTCTCCTTTTCTGTAAGCTACAAATGCTGAAATAATGGAAACAAGGAAAGCTGGTTACATAGAAAGATGGAATTAATTTTAAAAAATGGAAATATGGTTATCCAACAATAGTACTACCCAGAAAACCAGGTAATTGGTGTTTCCAGAAGACTGAGGATGATAATGTTCTCTACAGAGATGGAAAGGGGTGGGAGGTGAAGAAGTGGGTTTAGGAGAATAGATAAGAACTTCTGGGTATATTCCTTTGAGTACTTAGGTACCAATTAGATAATCAACCTCAACAGTGTAGGTAATACCCTCAAGGCCAGACAAGATTACCTGTTTCAGTTCTATTGTAGAAGTTTCCCACTAGTGTCAAAATTGTCAGTTAAAGGATATAACAAGAACCTCCTCCAGCCATTGAAAACAGAATAGTTGAAAGAAGCGTCTGGAAGAGACATCAAGGATCACAAAGTCTGACTCTATCCCACTGCATGTACACCATGTCCCTCAAGTATTTATCCAGTTTTCTTAGTAAAAAACTCAGTCAGCAATTTGCTGCTCTGCCCAACTGTCCATACATTTAGAAAATTCTTCCTAATACTAACATTCAGGATGGGCTTGTAGGGATGTGCAAACGCGGTTTGGATGTTCGGAGTTTGGGCTGAACTTGGCCTGTTCGGACCACCGAACCGCACGTCCGAACCGAACATTCAAATGGCCGAAGAGTTCGGAAAAGTTCAGAAGAGTTCGGATGAGTTCGGGGGTGGAAAAACTTGACTTTGGGTGGGAAAAATGTGTCTGGAAGGGGGCGGCAGCTGATGAGCAGACTTCCTGGCGCCAGGGGTGGAGACCAGGGTTGGTTTCAGGACCAAATGATACTGATACTGAAAACATATTTCAATTTCACCATTGGTATCGATAGCGCTATTTTCAGATGTTCAGCTGAGTTCGGCCGAACTGAACTACGCTGAACCAAACAACTGAACCCAAACTCAGGTTTTAAGGAAAGTTATGCGTGGTTTAAGGAAAGTCACGTTATTTTCCTTAAAACACAGCATAAGGAAAGTTACGTGACTCTACTTTTTAAAATCACGTAACTTTATCAGAAGCAAGCTCTGTCACACGGACTTTAAGCTCTGGTCACTTTCATGTCAGTTACACAGTATCCCACTTCCCAGCTCTCGGGGGATGTTTGGGGGATGTTGCACGGGGGGGGCAGTAGGTTGGGGCTGGTGTTGAGGGTCAGGGATGTTGCGAGGGAGGTCGGGAGGTTTCGGAGGGTGTTGGAGATCGGGAGATGTTGCATGGGGGGTGGGAGGTTTGGGCGGGGGTTGGGGGTTGGGAGGTTTGGGTGGGTGTTGGGGTTGGGGGATGTTGTGCAGGGGGGCAGGAGGTTTTGGCGGGCGTTTTGGAGGGGCTCAGGAAAGTAGACTCACATAACTTTCCTGATGCTCTGTTTTGCCTGTGAGAAGCTGCTCTACTGAGCATGTGAGAGCCAGCAGGACCGTGCTGTGTTTTGCCGGTGAGCAGCTGCTCTACTGCGCATGTGCAAACCAGCAGAACTGATTTTTTGTTCACTAATAACTTGGATTTGGATGCATCAATCAGTGTCATATTTCAAAAGCACTTGTTATTGATCTCTTTCTTGATGCCTGTGAAGTTTGGGGGCTCAACTCATCCAGGGGGAGGAGATATTGATGATTCAAATACGTGAGGATGGTGTGCATTTTGATCACAACCAATTAATGTTTAAGCAGCTATAACATTTTATTTCCCAAATGGATCTTTTTCAAACTTTGTGGATATGATGGTCCTCACATCTTACAGCCATGGTTAGATTTTCATAACTGTAGATCAAGCGGTGTCCTCAAAATTGGGGCTTCAGCAGTTCCTTGTTTATAATGAACAGAGGCTGTACATTTAAGTTTCAGGCAGCTACTGCTGCCTGATAATAATGAAGATTTCCCACATCTCCTTTGCTAACAATAAGCATGCACATTGCACATCATGTAAGCACTATCATCCTTTTGTGTCTTGTATTTGTCTTTTAAGTGCTACGTACATGTACTGTGCCACATAAATAATAAATAACAGTTTTGACTAACCTAGATAGATCATTTTTTGCTATCACCAGATTTTGCCTCCTCGCTATCTACTTCCATTTTCAGACGGTTAGTGAATATGTTTCATGTACTTATCCGGGTTTCCTCATGATGCAGAAAATTCATTGCTAAGATTTTTTTCCCCTCTCTACAAACACAAACGTGCATTACAACTAGGGCCGGCCCCAGGGTTTGTGAGGCCATGTGCGAAGTCTTGGTGTGGGGCCTAATTTGAATAATTAGGCCCCACCTAGTTATGCAAATATATAAAGTTACATAAAACTTAGGCCCTCTGAACAGGAAGGATTCCCATTCTCCACCACTCCAAGCAACCATGGAGAAGCACGGCCTCCCAATGTTCCCCCCCACCTCCCCAGCCGAGCATCTACCACCACTCTCCAGGAGTGGTTCCACTGCAGGGGCTGCCGGGCGGGCAGTGAGGCAGGCACAGAGAGACTGACTGTGTCCACTGCCTTACTGGGGGAGGGGTTAAACTGAGTTTAACCAGTCTGGCCTCCAGGCCCTGTTGCTTCTTGCTGCTGGTGCCACCTGTGCCTTGTGCACGCATGCAGTGCGACTGGTCCAGAGGTGCTGCTATCACATGCACAAGACACCAAAAATGCAGCTAACTGATTAAGTGCATTATGTCATGAAAAGAGACATATAACCAGTTCAGTTGTGCCCCCATAATCAGTTCATGCTGCCCCCACCCCATAACCAGTTCATTTCTGCCCCCGCCCCCATATAATCTATTCACGCTGCCCCCACCCATAACCATTTAATTTGTGCCCACGGGGCAGTGTGAATTGATTATATGGGTGGCACAAATGAACTGGTTAAGGGGTGTGGGTTTAAATCCTGTTGGCAATAACTTCATTAAGAAGAGTTAGTGAAATAGCAGCCATAATAATCTCAGAACCATATTTGCAGATTTATTTTCCAAGACAGAATAGATATTGCTTTATATCCTAAATTCCTACTTAAGATAGTGTATAAATAAGACAGTTGTGAGAATGTGGCCCTTATTACACAGGCCTCTCCCAGTCATGAACACGCAGATTTCTGTGTGTTCATAGGTGGGGGAGCCCCGTGTGAATGACGTGGTGCACATGCCTATGGTGAGTGGGGGTACGTGCGCACCCGCCTAACACGCATCCCCATTCATACCCCCCCACTCGTCCCCATGCAAGGAACAACCAGGGGAAATGGTGATTACTATCTGGGTGTGAGTGAGTGGGGATGCATGTGCAGCCGTGTGCATGCCCTGTCCATGCACTGGTGCGCCCATGGACTCCCCACCCAGCGGATCCATGTAAAAATATCATTTGAGGAGCTACTCAAAGAAGAACAGAAGGTTGCTACCTTGTAAAGAAGGTTCTTTGAGATGACTCAGAATATTCTCACAACATCCATTCCAGCCCCACATGGAATTCTTTTCTTCTATTTCTAGAAAGGATTGGAAGGAACTGTCATTCTGAGGGGGAGAGTCAGTGCTTTATATACTAGAGGAGCTTGAGACCATCATGTGGTCTATTATTTGAATAGGGTGAGCAATGCATGCACAACCCAGTTGTGAGAATGTTGGGAGCCATCTCGAAGAACCTTCTTTACAAGGTAGCAACCTTCTGATCAGCACATGGGGAGGAGCTGTTTTAAACAAACAACATTATCTCCCAGTCCGATCTCATCTCCCTGGTGCTGCAGCAGCACTCCTAGCAGGGAGAGGCAGGTGAGGGATGGGGTCTGGAGCCAGGGAGGGGAGGCAGAAGAACGTATTGAGGAAGCTTATTGGGGGAGAAGCTGGCTGCAGCCTGCTGTTCATCCAGGCAAGTGCAGGTCCCCAGCTGACTGTGGGGCCATGTGTGGCTGCACATGTGGAACATGCCTGGGGTTAGCCCTGATTACAACAAAATATAAAATTCCATCATTTCCACAGCAATCACTGTAATTGACTAATAATTATTACTAGCATTTTTTCTTATTTTCTAATGATCAGTTATATTTCCAGTATATTACATTTTAGAAGATACAGGGTAAAAACAGACATGCAGGCAGCATGGCCTAGCTTATTGGGGGAGAAGCTGGCTGCAGCCCATCTTGGCCTAGCCCAGGATGGAAAACAGTGGCCACCTCCCTGGGTTGGAGAGCAGCACCAAAAAAACTTCCCATGGTTGAAGAGCCATACCACTGCGTGGACACCCCGGGTAGGATGAAATGTCCAACAAATATGTGGACACTGGACAGTCAGCCCTGCCCCTGCCCCTCTCTCACTACCCTACCCTCATCATGATGGACAGCCATGGTGGACAAGTAAGGAGGGAGGAAGCGAAACAAATATCCAAAGGGAGCAAGTCCCACACCAAGGGGTCTGCCACAGCAAAGGCCTGATCACCTGCTTACTTCAGACGCAATGGAAGAACCCCAGAACAACGGGTGGTTTCTGAATGCAGCTACTCATTACTTGGGTTTCAGAAGTAGGTCTCGAACATAGGCAGGGCCTAAACCATTCAGGGCCCTAAAAACCAGCAGCACCCCCCTGCCTACATGGCACTCTGAGCACTTCACACATTACATAAAGTAAAAACAATCTAAAAAATGTTAAACAATTTAAAATGAAGTAATTTAAAATAATATTAACAACATTTAAAATAGGGTGAGGAAAAGCGGGAGACAGAGTACATTAAGGAAACCAGAAGTGAATCCTAAAAGCACCAAGAAAATAAATACATTTTCTTTTTCAGGTGATTTTTAAAGGTAAGGATGGAAGAACTGAGGTGAACATCTGGGGGGAGCAAGTTCTACGCTGAGGGGCCTGCCAGAGCAAAAGCCCAATCAACTGTCAACTTAAGATGTGATGGCGGAAGCCCAAACAGCTGGTAGTTCCTGAATGCAAATACTCATCAGTCTAAGGCTCCAGAAGGATGTCTCCAATATAGCCAGGGCCTAAACTGTTCAGGACCCTGAAAGCCAACAGTGCAATTTTAAACTTGATTCAACAGTCCACAGGCAGCCAATGAAGAGAACGAAGGGTGGGTATAATATGATCATGATTGCCTAAACCAGTAATCAGCTGCACTGCTGCATTCTGAACAAGCTGCAAGTGAGGGATAAACACTAGGGATGGGTGAACAGACTTCTTATGTTCCTATCTTTTTCTCCTCCTTTTAGATCTGCCAAAAAATAGTCTGGTACCAGAGGGAGGGGACCACGTCGGGGCTAATAAACCACATTGAGCGGAGGCATGGACTCAGAGTGAGGCGTCTGGGTGAGGAGGAGTCTGGAGTGGCGCCCGTGGAGCCTCAGTGCCAGAAGAAGGGGGGGACGGCAACCTGAAAATGGAGACATATAAGTCCTTCCCCTTCCCCCCCTCCAACCCCGACGTGGAGACCCCCATGCCCCCAGAGGATGCACAGGTCAAGGCCTTTCGGGTCAAGTTGCGGAAGGCCACCATTGGCCATTTTGAGGTGGTCAAGCACTCCTCTGCTGACCTGGAGAAGTGCCTGGTGGATCAGCTGCAGGTGGCCCAGGTGGAGCGGCAGAAGGTGGAGGCATATGGCCATTATGTCTCCATCGACCTGCGCTATGTGCAGCTGTACCACCGGGTGGTCTCCAGGTGGCATAGTGAGCTGAAAGAGGTGGTGGAGTATGCCGTGGTCAATGGCGTGGTGGACCCCTCTGAGGTGGCTGGCCGTCAGGACAGTGAAGTACCCCAAGGCCTGTTGTCTTTTCCCCAATTACCGGGGGGCAGGCGCAGTGGCAGCAGAAACTCTTACTGTAATTTATAAGTTTCCTTTACATGTTTGCTTTCATTTTATTAAATGTTGTTGTTGTTGTTATTTTCTTGTATTATAAATAGTTTTGAGAAAAGTTTTTATATTTATTGTTACGAGCTTCATTTTACCTGTCAAATCTTTTAACCCTATGTGCTGAAGTTCGGGCTGGCAGGCGGCAGAATCTCATACAGCTTGTCAATCCCTTACAGCAGCACCTGCCACCTCATGTAGCGTAGTTATTAACCCAAAGATGTGCTGTGCCAGCAGCAGGGTATCAACTAACAGAAAGCCCCCCAGGAGGTGCAGGGCTTGTGTTTGTGTGGGTAGGTGTGACAGAGAGAAAGAGAGACAGGCTCCTTGGCAGCGGGCAGCAGGCGGCGGGAGCTGGTGGTCGGAGGGTCTTTTAGTTTCAGCAGCCAGATTCAGCGGGCATCCGTGGGTGGGTGCAGACAGAGGAGTAGACTTTTGGGGAAGGGGGACAGGTGGAGGTGTAGGAACTGGGCTTCTGGATGCAATGGAATGGAATGCCGCCCACAGTGACTGGAATGATGGTCCCATAATCTCGTTGATGGTCCCTGGGATGGGCGGGCATGACTGAATCAGGGATAGTGGAATGACAACCTAAAGTCTCTGGTGAACACCATTTGATCAGGTAATAGGTGGTAACAGGGCAGCAGGTACAGGGACGCAAACAGGCAGGCAGGCACTGGCAGGCAAGCAGACACATACAATACGTTGTGGGTTATATTCCATCTCATTATGGTAGGTTTGCTGTGTGCTGGATGTGGGCAATGGGCATTAATGGGTGCATGAGCACAGATGGAAGTTCTTCCTGGTTCTGGCAGGTGGCAGCCAGGATATACCTACCTCAACCCCCCACCTCCCTAGTTCTAGCTGGAAATCTCTCTCTCTCTCTCTCTGGCCATATAGTGCCGGTGACAGCATGGGTGGGATCATGTCTGTCTTTCCTTCAAGCAGTGGTTGGACTCTCTCTCTCTCTCTCTCTCTCTCTCTCTCTCTCTCTCTCTCTCTCTCTCTTGGCAGTAACCTGGGCAGACAGACAGGCACCTTGGCATGAGAGGCAGGAAGGCGGGCTGAGGCATGCTTTGAGCTTGGCGGCAACCTGGGGTACAGAACACTTGGCAAAGTCAGCATATAGGTCTGGCAGCAGCAGCTGTTTCTTTATGTCATGGCATCATGGCACAGAAAGCATATAGGCCTGGCCTGGGGGCCATTGGAACTGGAAGAAGCAGACATTGGTGGCCATGGTACAGAACCATTGGCACGGATAGCGTATAGGCCAAAGATCTCTTAGACAGTCAATCCAAAGAGATAGGTGGGCATTGTTGTGAAGGGACCGGCTGGTGCTTGGGAAAGGGAGGGGCAGGCACAGCCCCTGGGGCTGGTCCTGGGGCTCGAGTGGCTGATTGTTGATGAGGTGGAAAGACATCGCAGTGTGCGAGAAATGATGGCCCCAGACCCATCATGGTGGCTAAGGGCTAAGGTGGCAGCTTCTGGGTTTTGGCCACAGCACTCCCTCCCTGTAACTTGGCCCCAGGCCCCTGATGGTGGGTCCTGGTGCTGTAGTGGCTGCTTCTCGATGAGGTGGAAAGACATCGCAGTGTGTAAGGAATGAAGGCCCCAGACCCATCATGGTGGGTCCCGGAGCTAAGGTGGCAGCTTCTGGGTTTTGGCCACAGCACTCCCTGCCTGTAACTTGGCCCCAGGACCCTGATGCCAGGTCCTGGTGATGGAGTGGCTGCTTCTGAATGAGGTGGAAAGACATCGCAGTGTGCGGGGAATGAAGGGCCTGGACCTATCACGGTAGGTCCCGGGGCTAAGGTGGCAGCTTCTGGGTTTTGGCCACAGCCCTCCCTGCCTATAACTTGCCCCTAGGCCCCTGACAGCGGATCCTGGGGATGGAGTGTCTGCTTCTCAATGAGGTGGAAAGTCATCGCAGTGTGTGAGGAATGATGGCCCCAGACCCATCATGGTGGGTCCTGGGGCTAAGGTGGCAGCTTCTGGGTTTTGGCCACTCCCTGCCTGTAACTTGGCCCGAGGACCCTGACGGCGGGTCCTGGGGCTGGAGTAGCTACTTCTTGATGAGGTGGAAAGACAACGGTGTGCGTGAGGAATGATGGTCCCAGACCCATCACGGGGAGTCCCAGTGCTAAGGTGGCAGCTTATGGGTTTTGGTCACAGCCCTCCCTGCCTGTAAACTGGCCAGGGACCCTGATGGCGGGTCCTAGGGCAGGAGTGGCTGTTTCTCAATGTGGTGGCATGACATCACCCTGTGTGAGGAATGACAGGTCCAAGAACCTGTGACACAGACAGCATGGGTGGCATTGGCAGCAGCAGAAGACATTGTGTTGTCCAGGCACAGAACGCTTGGAACAGCAGAGACAGCAGCAGCAGCATTTGCCTGTACACAGCCTACCTGGATGGTTGGATTTACCAGGGAATAGTTCCCGATACAGCAGCAGATGGAGCAGCAGGATTGTGTTGGCACATTTGGATTGGCCAGGGCATAGCACCCCTCGACAAGCAGACAGCAGTGGTGGGATTAACACACCAGTGGTGCACAATCACCCGCGGTTTCCAGGGTAGTCCGAGACAGGCACTGTGTCATGAGAGGCAGGCATACTGAGATGGGGTTCAAGTTTTGCAACCTGGGTAGGCGGGTAGGAGGGCAACCTGGCATGATCAGAAGGCAGGCAGACAGGGGCAGTCTTTGATCTAGACCACCTGAGCATGTGGGCGGGCTGTCAGGAAGCGTGGCATGAACAAAAGGTGGTAAGATTAGGGAGGCAGGGTTCAAGCTTTGCAATCTGGGTGTGCAGGCAGGCAGCATGATATGGGAGGCAGTCAGTAAGACCGGCATGGGTAGGCTTTGAGCTAGGCTACCAGGGTGAGCAGACTGGCACCTTGACGTCGGAGGCAGGAGGGCGGACTGAGGAATATTACTTTGAGCTTTGCGGCAAGCTTGGTGGGCAGACAGGCAGAGTGGCATGAGAGGCAGTAGGGCAGGAAAGCTGGGACATTGGTAGCAGGGCACTCTGATAGGCTAGCAAAACTGTGCAGTGCGAGAGAGTGAGAACCAGTAAGCTTCACATAGGTGGGCTGAGATCGTATAGCTAGCCATAGGCCGGCTGGTAGGCTTACAGTTTGTTTCCCCATACCACCCTGCGTCCTGAGGTCAGTCAGATAAGGTGGCCGAGGCCATGTAGTATGAGAGAGAGAGAGAGAGAGAGAGAGAGAGAGAGAGAGAGAGAGGGGGGGGTAGGGCAGGTGACAGGCATTAGGAGGAGGGGACAGCACCTCAGCAGCACACAGGAGCAGTAGCCCTAGCCCAGATTGAGGAGTAGGAGGAGCCCTGTCCCAAGACTGCCCCTGGCATGGTATGGATGGTGTGTGCCACTGCACCATCACTCCTTGTCCAGTGATAGTTCGGGGAATCCCAGCAGCGGAAGGTTCACCTTCAGAAAAAGCAACTTCTCCATCAACTTGGCCCCTAGTCTAAGGTGGTGCGGGGTGCATATGTCCCCCACAATGGAGAACACCCTCTCGCTGGAGACACTGGTTGGTGGGCAGGACAGGATACCCTTGGCCACTTTGGACAGGGTCGGTCACACGTTGGCCTTGCTGGCCAAGTAGGCCAAGGGATCGCTGCTGGGATCTATGCATGGCTCCTCCTCCAGATAGGTCTCCACTGCTGCTGAGGCACCATCATACTCCCTCTGTTAGCTCTGGGTGTGCACCACCTGACCTTCTGCCCTCAGCCACACTGCTTGCCCTTTTGTGTTGGGCCCCATGCTCCCCAGAATGGATTGCACAGATGAGGGGCTGCTGGCAGTAGGGGTCCTGCTGCTGCTGGTGGTGCTGCTGTTACCCCTAGGGCTGGGGGGCAGGGATAGACCCAGATGGCTGGAAGAGGTCGCTGCTCCCACTCCCACCATCCCCAGGGGCATCCCGCTGCATGGCCCGCTCTGCCTGTCTGACCTTCTGGACCAGCATAACCTTCCGGAGGCCATAGAATGCAGTCTCACGTGGCATCTTGACCTTGATCCTGGGTTCCAGCATGGTTGCCAGGACATATTCATCCCGGTGCAGGAGCTTGTCTAAGCATGCACTCAGGCCCGCCTTCAGCTTCCAAGCAAGGTCAATTGCCTCATCGGACATTCTCCTGCCCTGAGGGCCACTATCCCACCCCCCACCCCACCCCCAGAATCTCATCCAGGCTGCTGCAGAGACTATGCACCAGCAGGGTCACCTGGCTGACGGTGGCAGTCGAGCTGCTCAATGTCTCCATGACACCCAGGAATGGTCTCTCAGGACAAAGACAGTTTGGGATATAATCTCATATTCCTCCCTGTTGTACCCTGGAGGTACCTCGATGTCTGTCTCCAGTTCCACCTGATGCAGGGCGGCTTTCTGCTCAAGAAGCCGCTCAAGCATCCGGAAGGTCGAGTTCCAACGGGTGGAGACATCCTGGATAAGGGTGTGCACCAGGGACCCTTGCTCAGTCTGCTTCTCCTGAAGGAGCTCTCTGCCTTTCACAATGCGGTTCAAGAAACCCGCCTCCTTCCTCCCCAACTCGACCAGGGAACTAAGGGTGCCTGGCCCAATCCCCTTATCCCCCAAGCCCAGAGCATCCTTGACCACCAGGTGGAGGGTGTGTGCATCACAAGGGATTCTCGTGAAGCCCCCATCATGGACTGCCTTAAGGATATTGGCCACATTGTCCGTGACCACACACCGCTTGGTGAAGGCTGTGACTGGTGTGACCCACTCCCTCACCATGGTGGCCAGGGCTGCCTCGAGGTTCCTAGCAGTGTGGGAGCTGTCCATAACTTGGGCCTGAAGCAGGGCCCACCTATACCCTGCATCAGATCTCCTCCTGCCACTGCCAAGCGCTGCCTCTGCATCCTGCCACCAGTGTGCCGTCACCGCCAGGTAGGCATGCTGGGGATTTCCGGTGGATCACATGTCCATGGTGAAGGGGACCGTTGCTCCCCCGGCCCCTGCAAGCTGCTCCCTTACCCGCTCTTACAAAGCCCTATAGAGCTGTGGCACCACAGGGTGGAGGCACTGACTCAGGGTGGAGCTGGAAGGCAGCTTAAAGTTGGGGGTCAGGAACCCAATCAGCCGCTGGAAGCCCTTGTCCTCCACAATGGACAAGGGCTGGCCATTCAGGGCAATCATTTCTGCCAACAGGCGCTTGACTTTCTCCTGGATGCCTGTGCCACTGCGCCCTGCCGATGGCCTTGACACATCCCCCCACCCCATCTCCTCCATGGTGGACTGACAGCGCTGCTGGGGAGACTCCGGCTGTTTTTATGCCCCCATACTGCTCCTGCTGGTAGAGGTAGCAGCAGTTGGTGCAGAATGCTGGCCTGCTGAATGAGCCAGGCGACTGGACGCTGGTGTCAGGAACACGCTGGCATCCACTTTCCCTGCCTTCCCGCTCAGCAAGACAGCACTGTGAAATGCCTTGAGGTGCCTGGCCATTGCAGTTTTGCCAAGGTTGGCAAGCACCTGCCCGTACTTCACCACCTTATTGTACAGCGTGCACTACATCTCTCTGGGATCATCTACTGCACCGGCTTAGAATGATCCCAAACAGAGGACTTTTCCCCCCTCCTGCCTTCTTGCCCGTCCCGGCAGATGCACTGCTGCCAGCACTGGTGGGAGGGGGAGAAGTCCATGGCACTGGCACTGGCGATGCATCTCTGAAAGGAGGCTCAGCCATTGCCTCAGCTGCCATCATTCCTGCAGCACTAGTGTCTGCCTCTTCCTCACTGTCCACAATCACTGTGATGTCCCGTGAAGGGGAGTACTGTGACCCAGAGGCTAGACTGCCCATGCCGGTCATGCTGCTAGCACTCTTCCTGTGCTCCCCTCTGTAGCTGCTAGTGCTGCTGCTCCTGCTGCTGCTCCTCTCCCTAGTACTGGCATTGCCCGGGGATCGGGCCCTGCCTCTAGCAGCCGGGGTGGGATCCACCAGCTCTGGACTGCTGGGGATTGCCTC